>JAQMYF010000023.1:10985948-11007687 GCA_030014195.1 Neosilurus mollespiculum | reverse complement strand
TGTGTGTGTGTATATATATATATATAATATTTTTCAATTTATGTAGTGATTTATATTATATGTAGTGCTTTTAAAATTAACACTGTCAACATTTGCCAAACCATTTTATTCTACTAGGGTCACATGGAGGCTGGAACCTATCTCAGACACTGGGCAAAGTTTGCCAGTCCATCACAGGACAAAATACACAACCTTTCATACTCACAGACGTAGGCAAAATTTGGAACAGTCAGTTAGCCTAATGTGCATGTCATTGAACTGTGGGAGGAAACTGGAGTTCCTGGAGAAAACTGATGCAATCACAGGGATAACATGCAAACTCCACACAGGAATGCCCTTGCTGAGCCTGGGCTCTGAACCCAGGACCTTCTTGCTGTGAGGTGGATGTGCTTTCCACTACGCCACATGTGGCGCCCTGATTTTAAACAGAAAAGTATAATATATAGATTTAGGCACTACCTAAAGCCGACCTCCTCCGATAGATATCTCTATTGATAGGTGCCCAAGGGTGGTCTTAGGAATAACATGGATCCTTTAAGGGATATTCATTGTATGCATGGTATGCCTGCATGGTGAGTGTGTGAAGAGAGACTGAGCGATGTTAGCATTGTGTTTGGAGCAGAGAAAGTCTGGCAAGTGAAGTCTTAACGCAGTGAATGTGCAGTGAATTTAAAGGGTGCTTATTAATAAATCCTGCGGCTCCTCAGCATTAAGAAGCCTATGCATCTTGATTCACCGGCATTGGTTTGTTTGTCTGTCTGTCTGTCTGTTTGTTTGTCTGTCTGTCTGTTAGCAACATTTCTCAAATATTTATGAACAGATTTAGATGAAATTTTTAGGGCGAGTCAGAAATGATACAAGGAACAATTGATTCAATTTTGGCAGTGATCCAGATTATTGTCTGGATGCAGGGAATTTTTAAAGATTTTTTTAGCACGGATGACATAGTCATCCGAGTTACTGTGTTCAGACCATACCGAAGCGTAACTTCCAGGCTTGTGTTCGATGGTGTAATCTCATTCCTTTACCTTTCTGTACAACTTTTAGGCCAATTATCACAAACATAA
The DNA here is from genome assembly GCA_030014195.1 of Neosilurus mollespiculum. NCBI lineage: Eukaryota > Metazoa > Chordata > Actinopteri > Siluriformes > Plotosidae > Neosilurus > Neosilurus mollespiculum. The sequence continues at coordinate 11,006,620 of JAQMYF010000023.1, read as the reverse complement.
TCCAATAATTAATACCTCCTTGTCTGAGCTCAAGGCCTCTTATTCAAGGCAGGTCCTATACACAATGCAATCATATAAATGGCTAAACATTTGCATTGTAGGGCTCAAATAATAAACAAATGTTGCATTTATAAAAATGCTGCATTTCGTACGGTACCATATGGGGGTAGTGAACTGCCTTGGCAGAGGTCTGCGCTCTCCAAGTGCTTTTCTAGTTAATAATGTTTTATTTATTAATTTTTTTATTGCTGTCTGTTGCCATGCAAGTGAGCAATACATAACAGCGAATCCGCATCAACTCAGTGATGGGGCAGCCTTATTGGGTTTCCTGTGGCTCCGCTATAAACATAGCTTATATAAATGGTAATGCAAAAATAAGGAGAGGCAATGGGAAGAGAAATTCTCTGCATGATGCCTCCTCCACACAGCAATAATTGCCACCATGTTAATAAAGGAAGAAAAAATGTAGAGAATACAAAAAATAAGTAAGAGAGATAGAAAAGGAGAGAACAAAGCCTCCACTATTGACTGATATTATTCAATCTCCACAGTTATGATTTAGAAAGTATCACAGGAAAAACTGCAAAATTCTAAATTGCTCTTCTTAAAACTAGGTGTCTGCTATAGTTTGCGCATCCCTTATGTAGAAGAAGGACAAAAAAAATGAAGCCTAACAAAACACATTCATCTGCATGACTCAGCTGTGAAAACACATCAGCACATGTTGCTAAGCGCTGTGAAGACAGCTCAAGGACTCTGAAAGATCTAGAGGGAATAGATCACATGCTGACCTAGAGCAAACACACACACACACACACACACACACACACTTTCTCTCTCTCTCTCTCTCTCTAAAGCAACCCTTAACCTTTAAGGCTTTGGGCTACATCAGAGTGAAGCTTGTACTAATCGTCACATCACATTACATTACTGAGTAAAAACAAACTGCTTATTACATATTCTCCAGCCCCCCAAAACCTTGATATGTTAGTTCAAGTGTCAACTCATGGTCAGGAATATTTATATATAATTTTCTCTGTAGATGACCAGCTAAAAGAATGTCACAAAAAGCATATTTAACATCTAAGCTTTTCACTACCTATATGAGAAGTTAGTGAGCCATTGACATTGCATCAGTTTCATTAAATATATTTTTCCAACCTGCTGTATCCTTTATTAGGGTCGTGAGGTGGTTGGAGCCTATCTCAGCTGACTCTGCGCAAAGGCAGGGTACACCCTCACAACGATTCACGCTCAATCCTCGGGGCAATCTGGAACAGCCAATTAGCATAATGTGCATATTTACATTTACAGCATTTGGCAGACACTATTATCCAGAGCGAATTATAATTTTTATACAACTGAGCAATTAAGGGTTAAGGGCCATGCTCAAGGGCCCAACAGTGGTGATAGTGGGGATTGAACCGCTGACCTTCGGATCAGTAACCCATCGTCTTAACCACTAAGCCACCACTGCACTGCATATCTTTGGACTGTAGAAAAAAAACGGAACACCTGCAAGGAAACCCACGTAAGCATGGGGAGAACATGCAGACTCCACACAGACACACCCGTGCCCAGCCCAGGACTCGAAACCAAGGACCTTCTTGCTGTATGGCAGACGTGCTAACCAATTCGCACCATGCTACCTAGTGATGATGAATGAACTCTTACATCTAACAAGTAATGTATGTAACTTCCAGCAAGCATTAATTAGATTAATTTTCTCGACCGTTCTAATTTGAGAAGCTTATTAGTAGCAATAAGGTTCATTCGTGATTAAAATGCTGACCTATAAGAACAGTTGCAGGTGTTTTAGTTTTCAGCATTTTTATAGACAGTGATATTAAAAACCATGATAAAAAACAATTTAATGTAACAGAACGATTTAATATCAGCACTTTCATCTTTTTGTAGAATAATTGATGACCAGTACAAAACAATATGTGCAAGTACAGACAGTAGGCACAGGATACACAATACATATTATTGTCTATACACACATAACAGTCATTCATTTAACAATGGCGTTTATTTTTACTGGAAGGCTAAAGATAAATATACACAAGAGTTCAGTTACAAGTTTAAACCTGTATATGAGCTATTAGTAGCTGTACAGGAATGGCACGATCTCATTGGTATCTTGGGATAATATACATGATCCATTCTACAAACTTGAAAGTATGCTCTTACATGTAAGATCTTCCTGCTGATCTCAAAGATAACAAACGTTTGCAGTTCTGACAAAGTAAAATGAGTCTTTAATGGAGAACCACGCTCAGACCTTTAAGCCTCAACAGCTCTCAGTTCTATGCTTGGATTCTGTCTCACAAAAGAACATTTTCTAAAGAAATAAATGAAAAGTAACAGCTCAAAATTTATATTAAGACACTCAGCATGTTTACATGACATTAAAGTTGAATTATTGTGTTAGTCTGACTAAAACTGCACATATAAAACACATAACACTAAAATGACTTAATCAAAGTTGGATTGCGACTGCTGGATAGCCCGACTGTAGTTAAGCCTTTTATTGCATGTATATCTGTTTAATCGGACTGAAAGTGCACTCCTGTACGCATCGCAGTTCTTGCCTGGGCATATTGCCAACTATCATGGTGGAGATGGACATACTTTGGCCAGTAAACTGATTCCTATCCTATGCTTCTATATTGGGACAAGAACAGTAGTCCAGTTATAGGGCCTAATTAACTGTACATGGGAAAGTACTGACTGACATAGCCACGAATTCCAGACACCATCTGCAGCTTGATAGTTTTTACAAAGCAATTTCAGCCAACTTTCAGAAAACATTGTATAGTGATGTAGGCATTTGGTTACAAAAAGCTGCTAAAAATCATCTTAAATAGCTCTTTACTAAGAATATACATGAAGAACTCCTTCCTGAATCTGACACAGAAAACATCAGAATATATCAAATATTTTCCAGATGTGTACATGATTATATTTTCCCTACTGTGTATACAGCTATCATTAACAAGCTCTGGTATAAAGCAGGAATAACAATCAGTGTCCCTTCTTGTGTCTGAATTACAAATGTACAGCACTGTGCAAAAGTTTTAGCCACATGCACACAAAAAAAAGCTGCAGAGGAAAGACGTCTTATTTTAAAATATAAATAATTACATCTACTGTTTCTGCATAAAACATTCTATATAATGAAACTAAATAGTAGTTTCAGGCAGGGTTTGTGAAATTGTACAAGGTATGGAGCTGTAAGTATTTCAGAGGACCTCTCAGAAGCAGCCACAGTTCTCCTGTAGATTTTGATGGTTATTTGATGGTTATTATATTTGTCATTGGTACATACAATGTTTTTTTTTTTTTGTTTGTTTTTTTTGATGTTTAGAAATCTAAAATATTTTTGTAGTGACTCGCTAATGTACAAGCATCAAATAAAAACCTATAGCTAAGTTTAGACTAAAGAAATGGTGCCTAAGACTTTTTCAAAGTACTATAACTATTTTATAAAATAAGAAAAAACTAAAGACAGTATAATCTGTGAGATAATGATTGTTTTCCATAACGTTCGATTCTGATTCTCCTGACAAACACATGTTGCCGGTTGCAGATAAACTGATGTAAGTTAATGAAAGCTATTTCACATGACATATCAGCGAATCGTCTGGCTACATTAAAATAACAGCTTTCTGGAAACCTGTGTCTATATCCACCCTGAGTACAAAATACAAAAGGCTTTTCCGAAATTGAATTAAGTTCATTAAGACCGTCACGAAAAGTAGTACAAAGGCAGGAAAGTGAACCAAAGTGCATCATTAAAGTATGTACTCTTGCTTTTTATAATATAAAAGAAGTGAATGAACAGTTTAGCCAGCAGTTAATAATTCACAAGCTAAAAATCAGCTAAATTTCTAATATCCAACACGCAATATTATTCAAATCATTTCAAAATATAGTTAAACAGGCTTTCCATTTAGGAGGGAACTGCAGGGAGAATTGATCAGTAGTATCTCGTAGCTACATCCCCTCAAAATGGGTTGAGGGGTTGTTGGCTAATGAATAATTGAGGCTGTTCACTAATACTAGTGACTGCTGATCAAGAAAATCCCTTTAAATTTGCAACCCTAAAGCGAATTCTTGAGGATGAGATTCTAGTAATATTTTATTTCTAGTGTCCAGCCCAAAAAACTCTGATATATGTAAACAGTGCTTTCCACTGATATGTTAAGTCACTAAAAAAATAAAAGCCAGCCTTAAAGGGCATACGCACAGAAAGTGACGATCGACAAGCGACCATATAAAGTCAGCGAAAGACAGAATTTCCAATAATGATGGAAAGCGGGCGGGTACAGAGTCAAACTGGACTTTCACGCGACACGATTCGAGTGATAACCAATCAGAGCTTAACAATACCATTGTCCACAGATTTCACCAAACAGTGAGTTCCCCAAAACATTTTCAGTAAGGAAGCAATGAACTTGAGTTTGATTGTTCCGCTAACATCAACATGGAACAGTGGTTTATAATTGCTCTACGACTGCCCACAGAAATTTTACAAACAGAAACATGATGCTAGGGTCCATGTTTCCAAACAGTTGGCATTTCCTGTGAGAATATTTTTAAATAAGTTTAACTCTTCTTGGTTCATGAAGCACAGGCACCCTTGTTCTATACTTGCCCCCTGATAATAATAAAAATATTGATAATATTAAGCAACTTATTATAATAACATAAGATAAAGATAACATAAAAACTAATATATGCTAAAATATTGTAAGATAATAATAAATTAAGCTATTATTAAGTAAACTACCTAGATACTGCTCACAGTTTTACTTGGAAACATGAATGGGAAACATTTAGAGAGGGTTACCTAGGCATCTAGAGCTGGCGAGGACTGCTTTGCTAAGTGATTTGCTAGCCACTCAGCAGTGAGACAATATGCTTGTCAATCATCATTTTCTGTGTGCATGTACACTTTATACAGCAACATGTCCCAGTGAAAACATTAGGTTTTTACACAGAGTATACATATGAATATTCACTAATTTCCACTAAAAGATTGATTTAGTTAACACGGATAACTGTAAAATGCCCTCAAGCCTTTAAAAAAAAAAATTGGCAGGAATTCAGACTAAAATTAATCCCTGACAGACTCTTAATGTTTTCAGTTTAAGACAAAAGACAGGCATCTGGAGCTTTACCATTTCTGGCCGTACTACTATTTTTCAGTTCACGCTCCCCATCTTCTGATAATACTAAATCTGAAGGCCCATCAGGAGTTGAAGAACCAGGTGAGAAATCTGATGGTGCATCTTCATAGCCACTGCTCTCATCATAATCTTCAGCATCATGAGCTTTTTGGCTGCTTTCCTCTGGTGTAGCTCGTTCTGAACCAACCACACCTGCTTCTTTAGGCTCTTGGTCCACTGAAGTTCCATCAGGTAAAGACTGTCTGGATAAAACTGGCTCGGTTTTTCTGTTCTTGAAAAGCAGATATGCTGTAGCAGCAAAATGAGCAAAACTGTATGTAGAGCTTGTAGGTTGTGAGGCTGTGTTTAACGATGTATCAAGTCTTTCTTCAGATTCAGATCCATCTTCTTTAACAGCAGAATTATCAGTTATCACAGAAGCTTCATTCTGGGGTTCTACTGTACTTTCAGCGGGGACTGAAATGTTTTCCTATTGACAGTAAGGAAATCAAAAATAATTATCAAAGTGAAATGAAGCAGTAAAGCATACAGAACCATAATAAAACACATACTGTATTTGTACATTTAATCTTATGCTAAAACTTTAGATGGATTGCACCCCTTAATATGTGACAGGATTACATTCTGACTACTAAAGGCTAAGAGCGACAAGCGCATTTCCTCCTACATTGTTAACATTCCAGCTAATCTAGTGTAAAATAACTAAACAATGATTGACCAAAGGCAAGGTGAATATTGCTAAATAGTCCATAGGTTGGGAGTTGCATCTTTCCTTCTTCAACATTCATTGCTGAAGTGCCCTTGACCAAGGCACCTAACCCCCACCTGCTCTCTGGGCGCCCCAATGTGTGGCAGCCCACTGGTCCGAGTGTGTGTGCTCACTGTTTACATGTGTGTGCTCACTTTGGATGGATTAAATACAGAGGCAATAATTTGCCTTGCAGGACTAATACAGTATATATATATATATATATATATATATACACACAAAAAAACCCCCAAAAAACCCCACAAGCTGATTTTATTTTTTTTTGGTTCGGGTATGAGTGACACACTGGTGCGTCACGGCGTGCTGGGCCTTCTGAATAGCTGGCCTCCCCCCACTGCCCCCATGCTCAGCGGTACCTTTGCCCATCCAGGTCTGCCTCACAGCGCACTGAACATAGAGCTTTCAGGTGGCCAATCAGAAAAGAGTAGGCACAAAGAGCAGACCATAAATGGGAGTAGGAAGCCAAACAGGCTGGCCAGTGCACTCGCTTAAGTTCAGCCTTTTAGAGGGACATGGAAAAGAAGCTTTCTGAAGAACTGCAGGGCTTTTTGGATTAGGAATCATACTTTTGTGATCCACTAGTGTCCAAAATGAAAAAAGGGTATGATATCTGACCTTTAACCTCATTCAAAGTGTTGCAAACTAAAATTTTCTTGTTTATTATTTCCATTATGAAATCATGACAGTGATGGTACCAACTGCAGCTCCAAGTGACTGTGACAAACCGTAAGTGTCGTTTTGATTGAAGTATTATCCACTATGGATAATGTTTTTTATCCCCTAGACAGGAAACCAATCATGGCGTTCCTGTACTGATAAAAATATAAAATCCTTGTTCTCCTAACCAGCATGTTCTATTAAATATTCAATAAAAATTAAACAAACAGACCAAAAAATTATCACAAAAACAACAACAACAACCCCCCCCCCCCATAAACACAGCTCTATCTGATGGGTGTGGCCTAATATTGTATTGAGAATGACTCAAATAGTACTGAGTGTCATTTCTCGTATAAGTATGAGTTATGCTTGATTTCGTTACAGCTTTTAGTTTTAAGTCTATACTTTTCAAATGAATTAATCCACTGAATAACTGTATGAGACTGGAGTGTATACTGTTATGCACATAGGCTCATAGACGCCCCCACACCTGGAGTAGCTTTAATTAATGGGGGAGAGAGAATATGCTGTTCCTTTCCACTAACTCTGCTTTCACCTTTTTACTTTAACACTGTTTAAGTGCTACTTTAAAAAAAAGTGCTAATTATCCTTATTATGGAGCTAAAAATCTCTTGAAATTTGAACAGAAAAAAACAACAACCCTCAAATCACGTTCTCTGAAGCATGACATAATAGTAAGATGGTGCTTTACCAGATCTATATTTATCACATAACAGGAACTTGTGTAACACTGTAGATCATCATTTGATTATAGCTCTAAGAGTGGGCTGTGGAGCCTGACTGCAGAACTGACTGCTGTTTCATAGACATCATGCTTTCCAGCCATGCGAATAAAGTTAATGTAATCTGGAGTTCTGGTGGTCCGACAGAATGTGAGATGAAAAACTTTCAGTTTATTATTTCAGTCATTCATCTTCAAATATATTTCTCGTAACTACTACATTTTCATAAACATGTAATTGCAGTAGGGGTGGCACGGTGGCGTAGTGGGTAGCACGTCCACCTCACAGCAAGAAGGTCCTGGGTTCGAGTCCTGGGCTCGGGTGTTTCTGTGTGGAGTTTGCATGTTCTCCCTGTACTTGCATGGGTTTCCTCCGGATACGCCGGTTTCCTCCCACAGTCCAAAAACATGCACAGTAGGTTAACTGGATGTTCCAATGTCACTACATATTAGTGTGAGTGTGAATGGTTGTGTGGTTTGGCCCTGCAATGGTTTGGTGAGCTGTTCAGAGTGTATCCTTCCTTCGCCCAAATTAACCTTCTTAATTTTCTGGGTCAGTTGGGCTTTTACACACGAGCCTAGTGGCTTGTCAGGCCGGTGCTTATCCCCGGTTTCCATAGCGTGAAGCGACTAGGAGTTGTTTTTTTACTGGTACCCATTTATACTGCTGGGTGGACAGAGGCACACTTGTGTTTAAGACCTTTGCCCTGGAGTCTTAGCACAGTGGGGGGCCTAATGGGAATTAGAACCCACGACCTCCTGATCACGAGCCCAGCACCCTAACCACTAAATTTTCTATTTATTCATTCTCATAATTGCATTATTGTTATGTTATACCCCAATATGTTGAATGTACAGTGTATTGTATATAATTTTGCACCATACCATATGTAAGGACATTTACCAAAAAAACAAAAAAAATAAACAAAAACATTTTCACAGTATCTGTCATTACCATTACTTTCACCTCACAGAGATCAGTTTCACAACAGTGTGAATCTCTTGCAAAATTGTACTTTTGTTTGCCCTATACTGCTATGCAAGCAGACAGACTTGTAGACTCAAGTTCCTCATTTACAAGTACAGCCTTTTCTCACCTCCTTTAAACGCTCCAACTCCTGCATCAGCACTGAAACAGTGTCCTCCAACTTCATTCTCTGCTTCCTCTCCTGTTCCAGCTCCTGCATGCAGGAGGAAGACAAAGGATGGGAGGGAATCAGAGAGGGATATTCAGTGATACAGAGAGACAGTATAGAGATGGGGAGAGACTGAACATAAATAACAGTGTCTTTCATTTTAATGGAAAATGTTTAGTTACATATCTTAATGGTGCAGTGGTGCATGATGGAATAGGTTAGTGCAAAAGTGTCTATTCATCTAAACTTAATTTGTTTGTTAAACAGTTCAAATACAGTTTTTTAAAAATTTTATTAACAGGGCACCATACTTAAGAAACCATCAATTTGATTTTGTATGTCTGTCCGGTGTCTGTATACACCGCTAAACTGATTGGCTGTGTTATGACGTTTACCTGCCTCCTCATTTTTGTTTACTGTCTGGTCTCTGATGTTCTGTTTGCCTAATCGACTGAACTCTACCTGTTTATTGAGTACGATTCTTTATTTTGTTTTTTTGGACTGTCTGCCTGTGCTTAATTAATGCCACCTTTTATCTGAAACTGCATCTGACTTCATCTTCACTGTGGAGTGGTTAACATTTTGTTTTTAAATCTCATCTCTCACTCATTTACCACTTAATCCTACAAAGGTCACAGGGAGGGTGGAGCCTATCTCAGCCGACTTTGGGGGAAGGCAGGGTACACCCTGAACAGTTCGCCATACTTTCGCAAGGCCAACACATACAAACATTCACACTTACATCAACACCTAGGGCACCAGTCAGGGCTGCTTGGGGATAAGAAGCTCGAATTTCTATTATTTGGGGTTGTTAAGAGTATAGGAGGGACCAAGAAAGGTTAAAATTGAAATTCACTATGTTTTTTTCTAAGAGCAAAACTGCACACATTGCAGGCAATTAACAAATGAGAAGTAAATCACATGTCTTCATTTCCCTTTTTGCTATGTCTGACTGTCCACCTTTTTATTGCAATCTCTTTGTGTCTTACAATTAAACATGGCTATATGCTGAATGTTTAGCTTAGCGTTGCTGAACAGCTAGATCATGTTTGCTTCGATTGTTATTAGGTTAATATATTTATTTTTTTAAATCCATTTACTGTATATTTTATTATATTTCAACAGGTCACATTTTGAGTTAGACTCATAACTAAATATCACCATTTTATATGTGCTTAAATGCAGTCTGCATTATTGTGTTTTGATTTAATTCAGCTTGTGTGCACACTTAGAATAAGATTAAAGTGATTAGCATCTATGACTCGAAACTCCAGCAATGACATCCTACAGTGTTTTAACTAACTAACTAAGTAACTAACTAACTAACTAACTAACTAAATACATAAATAAATAAACTGTCACCGGTCAGCAGAAAATGACAGTTTAACTACTTATTATTATCAGTTCTAGGTTGTGGCTTCGGACACAGTTTCCTGTAGGGTGACTAATCAGTGGACTATAAGGAAGGTTCTGTTAGAAAAATATTAGTGCAAGTTGTAACATGCTTAAGCTTCCATGTTTGGATCCAGATTCAACTCTGAATCAGAGCATAAATCAGAAAGCTAAGCATGTTTTGTTGGCATAAGTACAGCCACACTCTCAGGGTATGTGATGTCCAAGTCATTCTTAATATGGACAACGCTGAGGCAATGTGCATGTAGGTGGAGCTGACTTTGACTTCCAGGGGATTCAGATACCAGTTGCACAAGGATAAATATTTCTGCATGACTCAGCCCCAATGGTACCAGATAATGTAGCAAGTTCAGAAACTACCAACAAGTGCTACAGCACAGGGAAAAAAAAAAACACTCCACCAAATAAGCAGCGCTTATTCACAGGCTTGCTGGTTGGTAGATGGCAGGATTGTGTGGCGTAATACTGTGAGCAGATCATACCATGGAAGACCCCAATCTGGCTGTTACAAAGGGATGTAAATGGACTGAAAACCAACTTTAGTATTAATAGTATTGTGAGATAGTTGAACCCAGACACAGCTGTGAAGCTACAGTTGTGGTGTATGTGAGGAAAACCACTTAATCATGCTAAGTGACGCATTAGTGAGCTTACCGGGCACTCTAACGTGGGCTAAGTCCAATGCAATTTCCATTTTCACTTCCGGGGAATGATTAGATTGTTTAGACACTGGGTGTTAAATGGACCTTGCTTGAGCTGTCATGTTAAAGCTCGTTCACATAATGTAAGAAAAGAAAAAAAAAAAATTATACATAAGAACTTATTTGCACGAAATACCTAATGGCTCCATTTTAGGAAGAATGCAAATTTAGACCATAATTCCATAATGCTGCAGTCAAGGGCGTTGCATCCTTTCCAAGCAAGTGCCTTCCGGGTCTTAAAATTGTTATACGAGTCCATTAAGTAGGAGCCGAGATGCTTGAAGTCATCAACACGCCTGATCTCCTTTCCAGATAGACAGGTGATGTTGGAGGGATCGGGTGCTGTGGAAATGTTTTACGTCTTGACCTCATTGCAGTAGAGTCTGACTAAGGACGCTGACATTTCAGTGGAATGAAACACTTAAATAAACATTCTTCACAACTGTGAAGAGCAGAAAAGCATCATAGTTTGGATAAGCCTGTCCCTCAGTTAACCTCAGATTCCTGTACTTGGCTGATAGAAGTGGAACACACTGTGATTTTCGGCTATTGTGACCCATCCATATCAAGGTCCGATGTTTTGTGCATGCAAAGTTGCTTTTCTGTTCACCATGATTATAAACATTAATTATATTTGTTTCTATATCCTTCCTGGCAGTTAGAACTAATCTGGCCATTTTAATTTGACATCTCCTATCGACAAGGCATTTCCACCCACAGAACTGTCACTCAATGTTTTTAGTATTTTGCACCACCCTGTATAAACACCAGAAACGATTGTGTGGGAAAAATCCCAGGGGATCAGCAGTTTCTGAAATACTCATCTCTGAACATTACCTGAGGTTTTTAAACTGTATTTGCATTGCACTACTGCTATATGATTGGCTAAGCACTGGTTTAGATGTGTACATGAATGCACAGCTGTTTCTGATAAAGTGGAGGGTGAATGTTTTAATTGCTTTACTGCTCTGTAAAATTGTTTAGATGTTGTCAATGCGAGAAGTAAGGATGTAAAAAGACCCGGTGTATGGGGTATGCATGCACAAGAAGACATCCAGGTGTTCCTTCACAGTTCCTGGTGTGAAAGAGAACCAGGCCTTATTGTTGTACAGTTAGACAAACATATTGGTGTATGTACCATACTGATTTGATGAGCCTCCCTCTTGGTCTCTGTGAGGGTTTCTTCAGCTCCCTCAAGGGCATCCTGGAGACACTCTATCTGGAATAACAACACCTCCTGGTGAAGTTCGACGCTCTGTAGCTCTGCTAAACACATCTCGTAGTTCTGCTGTAGTTCTGTCTGTATAAAAATACATAAGCTGCAATTTGCTGTCCAGTATGATGACAAAATTGCCTAACGTGAAGGATAAGTATAATATCAAGGCTAAATCTGGTATTCGGGTGAAATACTTGGGTAGCGACTTGGGACCAACAGACAGGAACGAATTTATGAAAAGGTCACTGTAGGTCAAGTTTAGGGTCAGAAAAAATGGCTACCCGCTGTATATAATGTCTAGGTAGCAGCTAGTGCAATAGTAATCAATCAACATATCTAAATTAACCAGTTAACCAGCCGATTATTTCTTCGATTAATTGATAAATAATATTTTCGATTATACATACACAGACACACGTTATCAGATATATGTGTGTAATATGAGACTGAGCGAGCACACTGGAACATTTACTTGCCTCGTGCATTAGTATATAATTTTATGATGTGTCTATCTGTGTCTGGGTTTATTAAAATCCACATCTTTTATCAAACCGCTAGTAATGAAGTTATATAAATATGTTCATTACTGTCTGGTCAAATTTAACTGAAGCTTCTTCCTTGTTGTGTCAGGAAATGCTTTGATAAGTGCTTGTCAAGTGCACTGCCACATGGTTGGGGTTTAAGCAAACAAGCCCACAAAACTGACTAGAACAGATGACTTTAAAAAAAAAAAAAAAAAGACATGACCGTTTAATTTTCAAGAGTAAGAGAAATGCAAGAGGTGCAAACCAAGTGCTAGTTCTGCTCTTTCAGTCACATTCTGAACTGGAACTATTCACACATCTGGTAGTTTCCTGTTGATCTTTTCAAAACTCATTTGACAGATGTTTACTTTTCATATCATGTTTGTCTAGTACTGAACACATTCTACAGTCTGTATTATTGTATGGCAGCTTAGTGAATAAAGCCAAGCTGGCACTGTTGTTCCCTTGAGCAAGGCCCGCTCTGGATAATGGCATCTATCAAATGCCATAAATGTAAATGCATCACACAGGAATACTTTTCTATCATGATAGCACATGAGACTGTTTATACTGAAGCATGGATGCTATGTTATGCAACACTTAATTAATTATTCAGGTTAAGTAGAAGTGCAGTATAAATACCATGGAGGTGTTCTCTGCAGGCTCGTCTTCACTCTGATACAAAAATAGAAGAAAAAGAAAACCCCTTAGAATTCAAAACTATCAACACAACACACTGAGCAAGACAGATTACTATCCATCCATCCATCCATTAGCAATATTGCTTATCCGTCAGGGTCAGCTGATGTCAGTAGGATTAAGTGGTTCGACATATCGATGGATGTTCTGAATGCCTGCTTGGATTTAATTTGGTTGGAATGTTTCAAAGCAGCTTCATCCCAATCCTTAAAACGTATTTTTATACACACCACGTCCTTCTTGTCCAAGTTAGAGCTGTGCTTGATGCACTGTGGCTCAAATCCAGCACTCTAAACTCAAGTCAAGTTTTGAGAAAAAGGCTGTTTCTCACTTGGCTCTTGATTGCTATAAAAAAAAAAAAGAAAAACATTGCAAAGAATGTTGCTTGTAGGTCAAAGAAGAAAGGCTATTGCCTGAAATATGCAGCATTTTTTACAGTCTCTGACAAAACAGGGCAAAATATTTTAGCCCTTATTTTAGCAAGAAGAATCTTGTAGCGTTCGTTCTTTGATTCTCCAGTTTAGTTTCGAAACAGCAAACGTAGCGAATGATTTTCTCCTTGAGACACCTTTAAGATATTTTGCCATCTTTGCACATTGATGGTTGTCAAGTGATGTTTGGCAGTGTTGGTGCTTTGGTTAAGGCTCTGGGTTACTAAACAGAAGGTTGGGCTTCAAACCCTAGACTACTAAACTAACACTGTTAGGCCCCCGAGCAAGTCCCTTAACCCTCAACTGCTAAGTTGTACAAACGTAAGTCGCTCTGGATAAGAATGTCTGCCAAATGCTACAAATTTACTGTACCTGTCTGGGTTAAAGGTGTCAGAGGTCAGCAAAGAAAAACGCTGAAATTTTTTATTCTAATTCTGACCAAAACTGGGTTTTTCTGTTTATGACAAACTTTGGAATCTCTACTTTCTAAATTTGCCATTGGTAAGGAGCCACTTTTGCCGTAAAAGCTCAGTCTGCCTTGAATGTGTTGCTGTAGGGCTGTTTCACAGTCCATGCAAGCTACATTAACATGAACGCATCAAGCTATCCAAGGAGGATTGGACACGTACTTGTGTGACAACCTGTGTTGTCGAAATTATTCTAACGTGACACAAGTGGTATTCCATTAGTGGTGCTAATGGGATTAATATAGTGTTGCTGTACTAATATGTTTAATAGCAGAAGGAGAGTGATTACAGCAATCATGGCTGAAAACAAGGTGTGTCTATGAGTCTTTGTGCACACAATCGGATGTACCATTTTCAGTCTCTTTTTATTTCTTTTGCCACTGGCGACTCAGCAGTAATAAAGTGTCCATTACTTCTCATTAGCCATATTAAATTACAACTAAGATTTCAATCCATTCAGAACTCCCTCAGCTAGTTCCGGTGGATTCTGCTATTCATATATCGCCTCAGGTGCAATCATCGCTATTTTGATGTACAGCTATCTTCAATTTTTGCAGAAATGGAGAAGGGGATGAACCAGTTTTTGTATCCAAATGAGCCAGGAAATAGTTTTATAATTACATGTTTTGTTATTTTTCTTACTTCCTGTGTACAAATATAGACATTTGGCATTAAAAAAAACATTTTAAGAGGAAACAGAAATCATTTTGTTTGAGGTACCGTAACACACAATGTAACTCAGGTGGGCAGACAAACTTTCATTAAGCAACACACCACTAAACATTAACAGGAATGCGGAACATGAACTTGTTAATTGGATAATTAAACTAACTTGACAGGTTATACAAGTGAATGAAGAATTCAGCTAGTGAAAGGTGGTGAAAAGAAAACTCACTGATAACTGACAAAGTCAAAAAATGCAGGGGAGCTTTATTTATTTATCTCCGCCAGGGCTGAAGTTGATGCCAACTCCGGTGTTCAGGCCTGATAATAATAATAATAATAATAATAATAATCATTATGATAATGTAAGTGAATGTACGCTAATAAAAATATAGGATATTTACTTGTGAACTAGCTAGATACTGCTCACGGTTTCTCCCCAGAGTATTTTGGAAGGGGGAAACATGCGAGTGGGTTACCTAGGCAGCCAAATCCTTCGCTAAGCAATTCGTATGTTGCTCATGTATGCCCCTTTACACTTTAATACCACTTTTGGTTGGATATGTTTCATGGATAAATGAACAAAAGTCTCATCAATACAGGTAATTAAATACAAACTCAGTGTCTGCAAAGCAGCTTCTCCATTACATTGCTTAAACCGAAAGTTTAAAAAGTTCTAAATGCATAAAGTATACGAAGTTAATTAAATTAATCAACAATCATTTCAGCACTGTCTGCATGTGAATATGTTAAAGCTGTTCCAAGGTTGCCACACATATAGTTTTTGAATTATATATATTATATAACAATATATTATAGCAATAAACTTTGCTTTGTAAACCAATCTGGGAAACTTCCATCTAAAATAGCATGACCTAGTATCCAGTCTGTTTGTTCTCATGACAGAAACTGCAGAAACATGTCCAAACCCATGACTGCTCAACAGCAGTCAAATGGTCCACACCCAGTAAACAGGATTTGTACCTGATATTTAAAGGAGATAAAATGTAATCATTTAACCAAAATTCCACATAGGCACTTAGATTTTTATTTATTTTTTTTACCAGACTTCCTCGAGTGTCTCCCCTCCTGAAAGAGCCATATCTGCTGTCTCTGCGAGTTAAACGCTTTGGTGACTCCTCAGCCTAACACACAAACAAACAACACAAAAATATAATGTCTTGAGAATCAGTATATTGAGTAACACCATGTACTGCAATAGACTGTCTGGAGATTCAGATTACTCGCATCCAAAACCCCATGATTGGGAAAGAATTTCTTTCCCATGGTGCATTGTGGGCTTTTTATGTTTACAAATTCCCAAACATATACAATATACTAGTCACTCACTCATTTGCTGAACCGCTTAATCATATTAGGGTTGTGGGAAGGCTGGAGCCTATCTCAGCTGACACTGAGCGAAGGCACGGTACACCCTAAACAGCTCACTAGACCATCGCAGGGCCGACACACAGACAACCATTCACACTCATGGAAAGGAAAAAGAAAGATCTACTCATGATCCACAGCATGTTGGAGGTAGTCATTGTCTTGAGTGCTGGAACAGGCTCACTAATATCTTGATGATGTAACAGAATAATCCATCATCCAAACCAGATGTCTGTAGTGTAAAGCCAAACCCAAAGATCTGGCCTGGCCCTTTCAATACTTCTGGAGTATTATAGTGTTATAGTTACATTATAGAATACATATACACTGATTGGTGTATACTTAATATTTTGAGTGCATGAGTGAGATCACGGGGCAGTGGTGGCCCGGTGGTAGGGTGCTGGATTACTGATCTCAAGGTCGGGGGTTCAAGCCCCGCTGTTACCGGGTGGTCACTGCTGTCCCCCCCAGTGATTTTAGTTTTTTGTTCCATTTTCAACCCATTATCAGATTTATTACTACATCCATCTATCCATCCATTACCTATCCACTCGCAGAAATGGAGGTACGAGACAAGAGCATATCTGTACTTACAGGTACACTTATGAAAAATATTCCCATAAAGGTACAGAGTGATGTAAAACAAAATTAGGGACATATTTGTGTGATTTCAACCTTTCTACTATTTCAAGGGTTGCAAGAGAAAAGCAACCAAAATGCATTGCATATTAATTACTTAGTTATTATTCATTTATTTAGTTGCCAAACTGCTTAATCCTACTTAGATTGCAGGGATCTCTGCAGACTCTGGGTGAAGACAGGGTATACCATGAACAGCTAACCAGTCCATCACATGGCCAACACACACAAAACCATTCACACTCACACCAAGGGGCAATCTGAAAAAGCCAATTAGCCTAATGTGAATGTCTTTAGACTGTGGGAGCAACATGGAGTACCCGGAGGAAACCCACGCAAGCAACATGCAAACTCCACACGAGCCCAGGACTCGAACCTAGGACCTTGTTGTGAGACGGACATGCTAACCACTATGCCACCCTACCTAGTTATTAGTTAATTAGATGAGGTACACAAATCTTCCAGCACTGAGGGACACCCTCCCAGCAACAAGTATTTGAACCCTTTTAGGTTTACACTTAGACCTCCATTTTTCAGAGTGTACCAATTATAGACCAGAGTAGCAGGGACGATAGAGCCACTCCCTTTACTCAATACAGATTTTATTCAGCATTATTTGGTCTCTGTCACCATGTCTCTGCCCTTCGATGTCCTGGCGAGCTCCCCAGGGTGTATTCTGCCCTCGCCCCATGTCGGCTGAGACAGGCGCCAGCCTCCCTGAGACCCTAATTAGGTTTAAGCGGTTCAGAAAATGAATGAGTTGCTTTGTGTCACTGCAGAAGAGGTGATGCTAAGGCCTGTTGGTAGCCCAATCCCATGTTAAACACCTTGAGCTTGAAGAGCTCAGTGTGTAATCTCAGCCAGATTTAGCTACGGCACACACAGCACGTGGATTAATGGAAGTGCTGAGGGAAATCGCCAACAAGTGTGTATGGACAATGACGGTCACCATTTGGAGGATGGCATCTTTAAAAGATGATGTATTGAATGAAGTTTTGGGCGGCACAGTGGCATAGTGGTTAGTACATCCGCCTCACAGCAAGTAGGCCCCAGGTTCAAGTCCTAGTTTCTTACTTAAAATACAGATCCGCGAACAATATCTAGCTAGTTTACTTTTAAATAGCTTATATTATCATTAACTTATATAGCGGCAAGGTGGCATAGTGTCTACTCCCACCAAGAAGGTGCTGGGTTGAAGTCCACGGCTAGAGCGTTTCTGTGTGGAGTTTCCATGTTCTTCCCATGCTTGCGTGGGTTTCTCCAGTTTCCTCCCACAATCCAAAGCCATGCACATTAGGCTATTCCAAATCGCCCTTAAGTGTGAGTGTGAACGGTTGCGTGCATGTCGGCCGTGCAATAGTCTGGCGGGCTGTTCAGGGTGTACGACACCCAGAGTCGGCTGAGATAGGCTCCAGCCTCCCTGTGACCCTAACAGGATCAGGCGGTTCAGCAAACGGATGGATGAATTTCCATGTGTGCAAATAACAATTTCTTCAACAGGTATTTTTTTTTTTTATTTACTTGAAAAGTGTGAGGTTTTACTGACTGACCCTGTAGCCTCTGTGTGAGAATGTACATGGGTAAAAGTCCAGATCACAGAGCCTGTGAAAGATGAA
Organism: Neosilurus mollespiculum; assembly: GCA_030014195.1. Taxonomy (NCBI): domain Eukaryota; kingdom Metazoa; phylum Chordata; class Actinopteri; order Siluriformes; family Plotosidae; genus Neosilurus; species Neosilurus mollespiculum. The sequence goes on along the minus strand of JAQMYF010000023.1, from coordinate 10,988,360 downwards.
GACCAGTGATGTGCTAATTTGCTGCTGACGTCATGACGCAATCGAGCGTCACCTAGGAACGCCTTAAACACAGCAGACAAGAAAGAAGTTTTGGTCTCCATGGGAAACACTTGGCAGCTCATCCTACTGGGTTTATTTTACAGAGCAGTGAGTTGGGTAAATGTGGGGGAATCTATTTTGGGGATTAAATCGCATATAGAGCGAGATATGAAGGAAATATTATCAACATACAGTCCTTACATATACAGGAGTAAACATGGGCGTGTTGTTTATATAGCACTCAGGACTAACCCATTACAAGCAACGCTGCATCCGTTACTTGGTAAATAACAGAAACTAGGCGTCTTTAAACTCAATTCTGCTCCATTAAACCTTATTTTACTGCTTTATCTTTAACAGGGAACATATTATTTCTCATCTGGGAATCATTCAGCAATCACGTCGCCACACAAAAGATTTCATTTCCATCCAAACTGTCAACACACACCTCTCTCTCTCACCCTGCTACCATTAACCCCACCCGTATTCATTTCTCAGAATGGTCTCAACCCAGTTTACCAGTTTAAAACCCAAACCAGCTGCATGTTAGCACAGCTAACCTGGATTACATGTCGGAGTGATTCCTCCTCACTCATCGCGCGCGAGACGATCCGTTTCCTCGGTGACGCGGATTTTTCCACTGGGTCCGAGTGCATCCTTAAAAAAAAAACAATAGAAACTCAAAATAAACAACTTACAGCACGCTTTTCTCAAATACCAACACCAGAAACAAGTTCCCAGCACTTTCAATGAGGGTTTGACAGCAAAGAGGAGGCTAGAGACTCACCAGCTGTAGGAGGAGCCTGAAGCGTCCAGACTCAGATCAGGGGCGCGTCCCAATCCAACCACCAATTTCCATTTAGTCATCCTACACCCTTCACCGGAACCAGTTCAGTTCAACCCCACTGATGGGCATGCATTAGGCTTAAACCAGAGTTTAGACTGAGTTTAAACACCTGTCGAGTTCATACCCCACAGATAGGGGGCAGTATACACATACTACACAGGATCTGACTGGCTCACTATTTTAAAAAATATTAAAGGGTACCTGTGGTGTATTAGTGTTACTAGCTATTTCAAACGATCACTTATAACGTCAGTCCTTGAGTGGTACGACTCTATACATACTCAGATATATATTCGCTTTCTGATTGGCTGTTCCATCCTGGTAGTGACGCGAACTGATTGGATTGGCTGGGCTGCGTCACTGACCAGTGCAGCATCCATGTCCTCAGAGTCACTAGAACGTAACGTCTCTCTGGCTGCATAAGACGCGTTAACCCCGCCCAATATGTCACTTCCGGGGGCAAAATGCTAATCCCCAGTTCACCCTGTGCTAGTAATATACAGGATAAAACTACCAGTTTTGTGCTTTTTATGGTCACTTATGTTAAAATAAGTGTCTGTATGGTCTTAAACATAATATATACACACAAATTATGCTGTATCGATGAGCAATACCAGTGCTCTTTAAGCAATTATTCAAGGGGCAAAGTATGATAGAGAGTCCTGCCACGTTGTTTTGATTTATGTTTTCTGTGCATATGCAGTCACCGGGTGGGTAAAAGTAAAGCAAGTCTCAGGGAAAAAAGTAAACACAAAACAAGCTAGAAATGCACAGAGAGTGCAAACCTTCACCAAGGTAGCACAATCACTTCTTTACATGGCCCATGGTTAGAAAAGTGGGTTTAGGCCTGAAAGGTATCTGTTTCGATTCCAGAGCCAGCAAGAATAATGTGATGTGTTTACGAGTGTGTGTGTTCTGATTTTGGACGGGTTAATGCAGAGCCTAATTTTCTTTGTGGGATTGTTATAGTATATCAAAATCAAAAGCTATAGTCGCAGATGATTAGAATTATGGTGCCCCTTGTGGCCTGTTCTGAAAGTATTTTTGAGCTCTGTACTTTTTTTTCTCCCAGTGCATTCTGGGTGATTTCTACCTCCTTGCCCTTGCGCAATGTTAAACAATCCTTCAAAATCGTCCCGATCCAGATCACACCCAAAATTTTATCAGTTCTTCATTGGCCCAAGACTCACATTTGATTCATTTTTGTGTTAATTCATCCATTAGTTAATCAAGCTATCGTGATCACACACACACAGACACAACCAATCAAACCCCACCCCCCACAGGCCATGATTATCTTAAAAAGCTTTAAGTATAATTTAAGTAAAAACTTAAATAAGAAATTAACTAAGTCAGTAAAGGCTAAAGCCAGGGTCGCGGGGAGGCTGGACCCTATCTCAGCTGATTCTGAGAGAATCAGAGATTCTGAGGGTACACACTGAACAGCTAGCCAGACCATCACAGGGCCAACACACACACACACACACACACACACACACACACACACACACACACACACACACACA
>JAQMYF010000023.1:10971750-10985848 GCA_030014195.1 Neosilurus mollespiculum | reverse complement strand
ACACACACACACACACACACACACACACACACACACACACACACACACACACACACACACACACACACACACCCCCCTAGAAGCAAACTGGAAGAGTTAATTAGCCTAAAAGGCATGTCTTTAAGAGGAAACTGCAGTACCCGGAGTAAAACATAAAGCACGTAGAGAACATGCAAACTCCATACAGAAACACCCTTGCCACGCTCGGGACTTGAACCCAGGATCTTTTTGCAGGAGGATGTGCTAACCTTTATGCCACCATGGTGCCTCCTTTCAGTTCCAGGAAAGGGAAATTGTAAAGCAACAGCATACAAAGGCATTCTATACCATTTTGTGTGTTGACATACTCACACACACACACACACACACACAAAACATGACAGCTAATGTATTATGTAGTTATTTTTTAATAGTTTGAACTAAGTAATTAATGCATATGAAATCATCAGTGCGTAACAAAATGCAAGCATTTTCACCACCAGATGTCTTCCGGAATACCAGCTACAGTCAATGACAGAGGGAAGGGGTCAGCATTCAAAGTTCCACTTTCAGTAGTGCGTGTGAGCACCATTTGCATTCTGTAGTGCAGTGCATGCCCTTTGCATAGAGATTATTGAGTGAGGCTTGTGGAACATGTCCTATTCCTCCACAAGAGCTGTAAGGAGTTCATGTATGTATATGACTGCCAAACTACCGGATATTCTTTCTAAAGTATTGTTCAAATATATATTATATATTGTTCAGTAGATAAAAACCAAGTTACAGTTTAGAATAAAGTACTGCTGAAAGTGTACTCTGTCTAAACGGAGCTCCTGAACAAGTCCCTGATTCTCGCCGTGATGATACGAGGCTTGTATCATTGGGTGAACCCAGCAGGAGCAGTGACATCAGGGTGTTTTTTTCTTAACTAAAGCGTAGATGTTGAGAAGATCTAACTGTTCATCATGATGCACATAGGTCTCCGTTCTATACATGTATACACTCGGAAAGACAATAATGACAATGATAATTTTAAGAGTTAAAATAAACTCAAACGATATAAGATAATGATGATAAAAATTCTCACAGACCTGCTGTAGAGAAGTGTGATGCTGCTCAGTTTCACTCGGAAAGATTTTAAAGTCGGAAACATGCAAGGGAGTTACCTAGGCAACAAGAGCTGAGAGGTGAAGCGATTCGCCTTTCTCGCCAGACAGTGTCGAGTGTCGCTTTTTTCTCATTGTACAGCACTTTTAACAATTAATATTGTTAAAATCTATTTATTGATTTAAATTTATGATTTTTTTTAATTAGCTCAGTTATATTGCAGTTATATAAGAAAAAAAGGACAAAAAAATCCAAAATTAATAATCGTGAGACTGTAGTTGGGGGACACCTTGATGATAAATCAACACCAGTTGATTGATTGGGATGGACATTTGATATTTTTTACAGGGCTTGATTTCTTATTGCACTGCTTTTTTGATTTTTTAATAGCGGTGAAATTAGTTAATTCATTCATTCATTCGCTGAATCGCTTAATCATAATTAGGGTCGCGGGGAGGCTGGCGCCCATCTCAGCCGACTCTGGGCAGCTGGGGTACACCCCAAGCATAGTGAGTCTATGAATAAAAAATTATCTGAAAATAGCTATCTACTGAATGTGTTTACATCTGTGGGTAAACAGCAGTGTACCAGAAGTCTTTAATCTCTGACTTCTGACCCATATGGCTATCTCTATTAACAAATATTCACTAGTGAATGGGCACCCTTAAGATATCCAAAAAGGACATTATAGATATCTTTCATTGTGTGGTGGTAACTGGTGAGCACCACTTCTTATATATAATGATGGTCTTGCCCATTAAAACCTTTCCTGATTCCCAGAAGGCATCTTTAAAGTTTGTCTTTTTTTAAAATAGAGCTTAGCTAACACAAGGCTCTCCTCCCAGTCCTGGAAGAATGGTACATGTTTTTCTCCTTTACCAGCCCTTTCACACATAGCATAGTGGTTAGCATGTCCGCATCACAGCACGAAGGTCCTGGGTTCGAGTCCCGGGCTCGGCAAGGGTGTTCCAGTGTGGAGTATGCACGTTCTCCCTGTGTGTGGGTTTCCTACAGGTACTCTCATAATGCACAGACATGTGCATTATGCTTATTGTGTATTCCAAATTGCCACTAGGTGTGAGTGTGAATGGTTGTGTTTGTTGCCCTGTGATAGCACAACGAGCTGTTCAGGGTGTACCCTACCTTCGCCCAGAGTTGGCTGAGATAGACTCCAGCCTCGCTGTGACCCTGGTCCAGGAAATAAAAGAATGGAACCTTGGGGAGTCGTAATTTAGTTATAGGTACCCGCATTTGAAATTCTGGACATCTGCAACTGAATGAAAGATATATGTTGTAAGAAACCACATATACGTTAATGGGGAAAATTATGTCATTCATCCCAGGAACATTGAAGTTGTGGATATCTGAAAAGTCAGTCGTGGACAGGAAGAATGTCATTGTGGATAACTGAAATAATCATTGTGATAACGAATAACGCTGTACTACTTAATCCTATCAGGGTCACGGTGAGTCTGGAGTCTATCTCAGCCAACACTGGGTGAAGGCAGGGTACACCATGAACAGCTCACCAGAGCGTCATAGGGCAACACACACTTACATTCACACCTAGGGGCAATTTCGAACAGCCAGTTAGCCTACTGTGCATGTGTTTGGAACGTGGGAGGAAGCTGTAGTGCATGGGCTTCCTCCGGGTTCTACAGTTTCCTCCCACGTCCCAAACACATGCACAGTAGGCTAACTGGCTGTTCGAAATTGCCCCTAGGTGTGAATGTGAGTTCACACAGAAACCCAACCGAGCCCAGGACTTGAACTCACAACCTTCTTGGTTTGAGGATGTGCCAACCACTACACCACCCTGCTGCCCAACTAGGAAAAACTGAACCCAGGGTTCCTCTGACACACCCAGACTACCTTATGACATCAAGCTTGCCATGTGAGCTAATGTTCGACCCTGTATCACGTGCCCTCAGTGCCTGTGGTGTGTGTTTTTCATCACATTGTCTCCTCCCTCAAGTGGAAATCTCATTTCACAAAAAGGGAACAACGTCACAGTGAAATTTATGTCTTCCAGGAGTAAAAGTATTGTCACCATTCAGATAATCCACAGCCAATCTAAACATGTAAACCGCTAACTTTAGCATTATTAGTAAATACCGGAACACTACACTGTTTTTTAAAATAAAAGCCCCCCCCCCGTATACATATATCTTTCAATCACGTGGGTTTCTCCCACCAACTATAATGACATTAAGACTGTAAGCAGGTCCACTGACCACTCGACAGACTATCCATCGCTTTCTCCTAACTGAACTTTGAAACGCAGCTAATGTTATGATTCTGTATTTCCGCTTCCGGCCATGCTTTCTCTTCAGTTGCATCATTTCCGCCTTGTGATTTCTTCTTCTACGGCGTCCCGGCTGAGTCCGCCGCGTGTAAGTAAAAGGTTTATTAAAAGCCTGAGGTTTGTGCCGCACTTATTATTACAGAAGGATTTATTTTGTCCGTCGCAGGTGTACAATGTGCAGAAATGGGGAAATGTTAAAGCGTTAAAAGCGGACTTTAATAACAGTTAAACTTTCAATGAGAAGGAAATAGCAAGCTAACGCTAAAGCTACAGCTGAGTAGAGTGTCAGATGGAACTAATGTCACTGAGAGCTCAATAATAATAATAATAATAATAAAAATAATAATAAAAATAATAATAATAACAACAATAACGATAATAATAATAACAATAATGAAAATAATGATAACAACAATGATAATAATAATAACAATGATAATAATAATAATGATAATGATGATAATAATAAATGATAATAATGATAATAATAATAATAATACCAATAATAACAACAATAATGATAATAATAATAATGATAATGATAATAATAATACCAATAATAACAACAATAATGATAATAATAATAATAATAAAAATAATAATAATAATACCAATAATAACAACGATAATGATAATGATGATAATAATGATAATAATAACAACAACAACAATAATAATATAAATGATAATAATGATGATGATAATAACAATAATAATATTAATGATAATAATGATGATGATAATGATAATAATTATAATAATAATGGTAACGATGATAATGATAATAATAATGATAATAATTCTGATAATAATAATGATGATGATAATAATAATGATAATAATAATGATGATGATAAAAATAATGATAATAATAATGATGATGATAAAAATAATGATGATAATAAAATAATTATAATAATAATGGTAACGATGATAATGATAATAATAATGATAATAATTCTGATAATAATAATGATAATGATAATAATAATGATAATAATAATGATGATGATGATAAAAATAATGATGATAATAATAATAATTTATTATGATTATTATTATTATTATTTAAACAATACCAAGTGTCATTAATATTTTTTTATTATAGTTTGCATTTGTATTAAGTGTTATAGTATTATTATAATAACTGGTAAGCTTTTGTAATGTAATAACTTATTTTAAAAGAAAAATAATCCCCATATACAACATTTAATTTTATTTTCAAGTGCTTCAAATATAAGCATTCCTTTAGGTAATTTTCCTTTAATATATGCCTACAATGCTTTTTTAACATGATAAAAATCAGATAGACGTTTATTTTCTGAGAAATGTTAAAAAGAGAAAATAACTGCAGGTGTTATTTTGAATGAAACAGATGAGATACAGCAGGTAGAAGGTGTTTCCTCAGGTTGCTGTCTGTGTGAAATTTTCCATTCTTCTCATGAACGTGTTGGTTTTCTGCTGTTTTATGGTCTCCTCAAAGCTTCCAAAAACTAACATGTCTGTACCGTGGCTATTTCCAGTTGCCTCTAAGAGAAAAATAAATATCTGAATGTCTGTGCATGACACCTCGTAATAGACTGGTGACCCATCCATGATGTATTCCTGCCTCATGCTGCATGTTTTGAAAAAGACCAGATTCACAGTAACTCTAATAAGCACTGATTATGAAAGAACTCTCTAAATAATGGCAAATTTGATTCCAACACTAAAACCATATGGCCACATTTACTGGTAAAATGAATGGGAATTAAATAAATAGGCTGACAAGATTAGGGTCAATATCTGAGCCTGGTTCCTCTTAAGATTCCTCCTAAGACTTTTTACTCCACAGTGTCTCCTCTGGCATGCTCATTAGGGCTCCATACATTTAGATGACTTTTGGATTACTGTCAGCTGCTTTGTGGCGATGTGTGTGGTTAAAGGTGCCGTGTTTAAGAATTAAATTGGTGAAAAAACAACAAGGGTGACATGGTGGCTCAATGGGTGTGAAAGTGAGTCAGAATGCTTCTTTGTCTCTGTATTGGCCTTGCAATATACTGGCGACCTGTTCACGGTGTATCCTGCCTCTCGCCCAAGGTCATTTGGGATTGGTTCCAGCTTTCAACTAATATAAGTGCTACACAGATGATGGATGGTTAAAGCAATAAGCTATAGTTCAGATCATAAATGGCTGCCTTATTGCGAATGTTAGTTTGCATACATGTTTTTATCTTATCAAATATATTTATTCTTGTTTCTGTTTACTATTTATATAAATATAGAGAGTTTACATACACTGACAGGGCAAAAGAAGTGGCACATGGTATTGCTTCATTTGGTCAGGCCGAGGCTCAGCAACATTATGTGGCAATAAAATTAAGTCAACTGAGGACCTGAACTTACTAAATGTAGTAAAGAGTTCTGACCGTAACCCTAATGAAAACCTTTGCAATGTGTTGGAGAAGTGGTTCGTTTTTCTCATCATCAGTTCAAGATGTCGATGAAAAATGAACCCAACTGAGGATAGAAATAAATGTTGTGATGTTGCTGAAGTTTGTTGAAATGATGCCATGACGATTATGTGCTGTAATCAAAGCTAAAGATGGTCCAATATAATATGACACTTTTTTTGTGCCAGACAATGTAAATATTCTGTGAAATGAAATTAATATCGAAACATGTCGATTGTGGCGACACATAATGGGAACAGCCGAAAGAAGATGATAGAAGGATGTCCATCATCAAGACATACAGTGTGTAGACGTTATTAGCTCCATGAACACAAGGTGAAGCTGTTTTTATAGCCCATCATGTCCTTAAAAGCCCCTCATGAGTCCTGTGGGGTAGTGGTGGCTTAGCGGTTAAGGCGATGGGTTACTGATCCGAAGGTCAGTGCTTCAATCCTAACCACTGTTGGGCCCTTGAGCAAGGCCCTTAACCTTAACTCAGTTGTATAAAAATGATAATTGTATGTCGCTCTGGATGTGAGTGTCTGCCAAATGCTGTAAAATGTAAATGTGAACACCCAATCCCATCTGATCTCAGAAGAGAAGCAGGATCTTGCCTGGTTAGTACTTGGATGGGAGACTGCCTGGTAGGTTAGGCAAAGAGCTGGCAACGTTCCCTGTAAAAAGTCTACCAACAAATCTCAGAATAAGGTTGCCTAAAGTCAAGTTTGACTGAAAATACAAGAACGTATTGCTAAATTTCATCTTCAAAACCAACAGAGAATAATGAATTTTAGTAAAGTAAATCATTATGTAAATTTCATGCATCATCTGAGTGTTAATAAAAAAAACTGAATGCAAGCCAATTAAAAACGTATGAACACCCAGTGATGCATGCAAGTCACAATGAAATTTTAACAGATCTGTAGTGCAGGAAGCACTTAGCTTTATTGCAGACTTAATGTGCACAGACGCCTTTGAATCAGTGCAGGAACTAATATTTGTACTCTTTCCTATTTTTTAGGCATCATGGTGGAGCCTGTGCCTGAGTCGATCCACTTTCCTTCGGAAGAGGAGCGTATTCTCCAATTCTGGAACGAAAAGGACTGCTTCCAGCAGTGCTTGAAACAATCCAAAAACAGGCCTAAGTGAGAGAACATACTGCAGCTTGCTGTTTGTTTTTAAAGGTCTTTTGTGCCTTGTCAGTGGGAAAGACTATTCAGCTTTGTCTGTATCTGTTGCACACATGGCTAATTGGATCTTGGTGGGTTGTTCCTGTCGGGTAACTACTCTGCGTATGCTTGCAGGTACACGTTCTATGATGGTCCGCCCTTTGCAACTGGTCTCCCACATTATGGCCATATTCTGGCTGGCACTATAAAGGATATTGTCACCAGGTTTGCTCACCAGAGCGGCTTCCACGTAGACAGGAGGTTTGGCTGGGATTGCCATGGTTTGCCTGTGGTAAGAACTCGAAAAAACATTTTATATGTTATATTGTGTGATGTAATTGCACAGTAGTAATGATTCAGATGTCTTCAATTAGCTTAGAATGTTGTGGCGCCTGATGTGGATCTTATGAAGGCAAATTAATATTTTCAGATAACAGCATGTCCTGAAATGTGTGGGTTTTTTTTAAAAGATGCTCTCGGTCTGCAAACAATAGCAGTCTTTATTTTTAATAAAACAGTTTTGTGTCTGTAGATAAGTTTTTGTTACTGTCAGAACAACCTGCTTCTTGTATCCCATATTAAAACATTTGTAAACAGGTGTAACTTCATCAGCCTATAAATAATTTTTGTTAAATTTAATCAAAGAAAAAAAATGCTTGTGATGCTCCTGAGAAACCGCAAAACCCCTCCACTCTGAAGACTTCCCCATGTCTGATGTACAACTTGGACAGTTTTTTGCTTGGAGGCTCCCAAGTGGTGCAAGGGGGAGAGGATGGCTTGACATTCTCACCTCTCAATCAGAGTGCCACTGGCCAAATGAGGATATTTGATCTTATATATGTGGAAGAGGGTCAGTAGCACTTTTCTACAAGTGAGTTCAGGTCCTGGGATGTAGCATGAGCAGTACTGTTAAAAGATGTAGTGGTTTCACATGCATTGAAGTATTTATCTTGAATTTCTAGGATTTCAGAACCAGTCACTGTGGTAACCCGGTACATTTTGTCCGGCGTTTTGAATCAAGTGTTATCCTGAGTGTGTGAGGTAGATAATACGCAATTATCGAATAAGGTATGGAGAATTATTCAGATCAAGGGGGTGTTAACAGATCTGAATTTATGTCCATGTCATACACACGTGGAAATAATAAAAGTTGTTTTATCATACGATAATCATTCAACTTATCTGATGTCAATGATGCAATAATTTAGTATGTAGTGTGTGTACACAATAATACAAAAAAACCCAAACGTTTTAATAGAAAAAAAATGAATTGAAGAATACCAAGAATACCAAGAATTATCTGACTCCTTTCTACCAATCAGAAACCAGAAAATATTTTGTGGTGGCCCGGTGGTAGGGTGCTGGATTACTGATCCAAAGGTCATGGGTTCAAGCCCCGCTACCAACGGGTTGGCCATGTCTCTCACTGTCTGTGGTGAGAGGCATGTAAAAGAACCATTGCTGTTTTCCATCAAGAATAGGCTGCATAGCTGTCAGCGTGTTTCTGCCCTGCGATGGCCTGCTGAGCTGTCCATGGTGTACTCTACCCTCACCCAGAGTCGGCTGAGATGGGCGCCAGCCTCCCCGCGACCCTAATTAGGATTAATCGGTACAGAAAATGAATGAATGAATGATAATGTTTGTTATCTCAAGATAGTGAACCAATCAGATTGTTCTTTTCCCGTGTGTTATATGCTAAATGTGGTTGTGTATTGCTATGAACTTATTCTTCTGTTTCATGAAACTGTAAATGTGAAAAGATATTAAAGAGGCGAGTGTGTAACTTTGGCTGGACTACTGCTACTGAGGAGTAGCATGGTATTAATATGCACCGTGTGAATAAATAGAGAGTTGATGGTACATCCTTTATTTTAAATGTCATTTAGCTCTGTACGTCAGGAAGCCAAAACAGGTTTTGTGAGTCTTAAGGGTGGATATGTTAAACGTACAGTTAAGGCTGACTCACAAGAAAGCGATATAGCCACGAATTAGTGCAACGTCATTTTCAGGTTTTTTTGGTTGGCCGAAAATACCGCCATTATGTTGGAAATTAGCAGTTTCTTTGAAAATGGCTCCTGCACCTCCTCCTTGGGTAAGGAGGCAGTGGATATCCTCCTGGGCCCAAGTGTGTTGGTGGCATTCCCCTACCCCTTGCCTCCTTTGATCATGGTGGTTTCATGCGTCTTCTTCCTCGAAATCGCTGGCTCGAATGGCTGTATTTCGTGGGTTTCTTTTTTTAAAGGGGCGGATTCGTGTGACATGTGCATCATTTCGTGGGTTTTTCTTTGTAAAAAGGGGTGGATTCGCGTGACGTGCAAGAAACGGTCGCTTGAGCTGCTTGTTTTTGTGCCATTCTAATTTCGCACCAAGTTTTGCGCAGGTCCAGAATTTTTCACCAGCACAACGATTGATCATGTACCTCGAATTCAACTGACTACTTCTGAAAATATCAGAATTCCATTTCGAATTTATTCAGTTCCCTTGTAAATAAAATTCGCTTGTACTTTCGGACAAGATCGCTTACGCGTGAGTCAGGTTTTACCAGATTTCTTACTTCATGTTCTAATCCAAACTATTCAAGACAAATTTTGTACTCTTTATATAAAACAATGCTGTAATCGATGATTAGTGATGTAATGGTCTAGAAATAATCTAATTCACTGTGGCAGGGGTGTTAAGTGGATAAAAACGATTGAATTAAACAGCATGCCTAGTCATGTTTTATACTTTACTCTTGTTTCACTGCAGCTTGCTGACTGGTGTCATGTTATTCACTCCCATCTGTGTAATATGTTTTATCATCAGGACTTTCTTACCTCTGTTAAAGGTTGCTTGTTCATTAATTTGAAGGCTTTTCCTCTTTTTTTTTTTTTTTTTTTTTTTAGGAATATGAGATTGATAAGACACTGGACATTAAAGGACCAGACGATGTTGCTAAGATGGGAATAGCAGAGTACAACAAGCAGTGCAGAAGTATCGTGATGAGATATTCCAATGATTGGGAGGTAAGTGTGTGTGTGTGTGTGTGTATTTGCTATATTGATGAATATGCTTTTAAGCAACAGAGTGAGGACATTTTGGATAATCCTCACCTCTTTAATGGGCTGCTTTGGGGTTGTTCAGATTAGGGTTATGTACAAGTACAGGGTGACCCAAAAAAACCCCACTTTCATATTTCAGTGGTAAATTATATTTATAAAAAAGGTTAAAGATGATTACATTATATTTGCATACATGAAACTTGGCTAATGTCTGTCAGTAGCACAACCCCAACTTGAACTTGATGTGTGGTGTCAGCAACATGGAGCTATGACACACACAGCTTAAATACCATTGGAAGTGCCAAGGGATGTTGCCGGATCGGGTGATCCTGTCTTGTGGTGGTGATGGGTGGCCGGCCCATTCCTTGGGATTTTTTTCTGTGGGGCTGCCTTAAATCACAAGGGTATTCTCATCGACCCCAAACACTTGAAGCCCTTAAAGTTGCTATTGAGCAAGAGATAGCCGCTGTTCCACCAGACATGACCCATCGAGCCATGGCAGCCTTCGGGAAAAAAAATGTTTGAAACTTGGGGGGTTTTATTGCGTCACCCCGTACAAGATCAAAGTATGACATTTTGTGTGTAAATGAGAGAGAGAGAGAGAGTGAGAGAGCGATCTAGGTACATGATCTTCAGTTCAGTTGTTCGATGCATTAGAGATGTGCACTTCAGTATAATTACATGATAATCTGTGCAATAAAAAAGCACTCTCTATAGTCTTATCCTTTTTAAAAATATCAGGGTGTATGATGCATGAACATTTAATTTTGGAGACATATTTTCCTGCTATTCAAAATTAGCTGTGTTTCATACTGGTACAGGTATGTCCATAATTATCACTTGATGTCTTATGCATCTATCGCAGCTTTTTTTTTTTGCTTTTTCATGGATGATGCAATCAACTGGTTTTAATTACACATTAATAAACTGGCTTCTTTCTGGTTGTTGTGTGAGGACTGGGAATCAGCTTTTAATTGTGTAATGTTTAAATTTACATTTTTATATAGTTTTTTTTTCTTGAGCCGTAATTGAAAAAGAGTAAATCGTTATTATTAATAATGACCATAATGAAGTGTAGCACTCTTTCATTAACTACATAAAGGGTCATTCCATGCCAAATCTACCAGAGGCTCCCAGGTGACCATCTCCGATTTACCTGAATTTTTCAAGTACCTCCATATGTCTGATGAGCACATGCAAAATAGTTCTGCTAAATTCCTAATAGTTTCACAGAAATACATTTTTGAATTATTTTTGAATTATATTACCTTTTGAAAATGCAATAAAGCTCAAATTTTGCTCACGGGTATAAAATTGGGGTTGAGGGTACCCTATTTCAAAAATCTATTTCTGAGAAACTATTAGGAATTAAGCAGAATTATTTTGCGTGTGTTCATCAGATATATGGAGGTACTTGGAAAGATTTTGTTTTCATAAAAAACACCTGGGAAGATTTTAGAAATTTGGTTGATGTGGCATGGAATGACCCTAAACTAAAATGTGCTGTTGCTCTGTACATTATATTTGAGTTTTTTAACACTGACTGAAATGTTTAATTCTCTTTTATTGTGTGATTCAGATATCAGTAAAGAGAATGGGCCGTTGGATCGACTTTAAGAATGATTACAAGACCCTGTACCCATGGTTTATGGAAACTGTATGGTAAGTTTTCAAGATCTTTTAAGCTGTCAGGGTTTTATTATATGAGTACATTTACTTTGCACTTTCGATGTTTACACTTTATTTTTTATGTGCTTTAAGCATCAGAATGTTTTAGATGCATTCTAACCTCATGCTACACAGTTGTAAACACATCCAACCAGGGCTGAGCGATATATTGATAAATTATTGTTGCGATAAGACAATTTATATCGCGACACAATAATTTATCAATATTGTTGTGTCATGATATGAAAATTTATATCTGATTACTGAGGATCGTGAATATTGAGATTTCGCAAAAATATCACCGTTCCTTAAGAATTGGATCTGTGAGGATGGGCGGTCTTCCTTGGTTTTACTGAAATTCTCTCTCCTTTGTCCACTTACAGTCTGGTGGTTTCAGCAAGGCAACTCAAAGGTCACGTGTCATGACAAAATCATCACATTTTCCAACATCGCACCGTCATAATTTTGTTGCTTTTTTATTTATTGATTTTTTTTTAAAAAGACGCATGGTAACTTGTTTACCTTCTACCGCAATAACAGTAAAAAGAATAGAATAAAGAATTCAGTAGAATGTCTTTGCGTGTCTGAGCAGTCTTCAAATTGACTATTGAATCAAATTTTCTTTAGTTTTTTTAGGTCATGTCACTCAGCTCTAGCTTCAGGCATCATCATGATACTCCTCAAACTGTCAGCATTAGATCCAAATTATGTGCTGTGATAAATATATATGAATATTGAGCAATATCAGTGAGCCCTAATTTAAATCAACATTAACCTTAATGCTTTATGCTTAAGGCCCCCCCACAAACCAATATTGGCCAGCCATGCATCCAGTTTAAATTTTACAGCCAATGCCTTTACAAAACATTTATTGGAATGGCCTCTAAAGATCCCCGTCTTTCACACTAATGAAATATGTAGTTGGAGATTGAACACTGCCCTAAGACGGCCCAAGAAAATCTCAGAACTGGAAGCATTCTGCAAAAAGAGGGCGTTTAATTCACCAATTCAGAATAGATAAATTCTTAGCTTTTACTAAAAGCTTCTTACAAACTGCTATATCTATCAAATGGGGTGCTATGAAGTACTGACTGGAAGGAAGTTTTGCTCACACTATAAGTTTTTATTCCTCAAGCTGATGAAATATGATATAACTGTACATTAACATTTGCAGGAAAAGGTTATTTTAAAAAAATAGTTTGCTGCAGAGCAGAGTTTGTGTTTACTTTTTTCACTTGAATATAATGTAATTGTAATTTGGCCTGGGGTGCCCAAACTTTTCATATACGTAAATACTGTCGTCTTGGATTACATGCTAGTGTTCTGTATATTGTAAATTTCTCTACAGTCGTTTAGTTGTCTTTATTTATAGTGCCAAGATCCCTTTTTTTTGACCGGCTTATTGACACTTACAGATGTTTAGTGTTGTATATTACATCGAACATCTTGTATTTCTATAGCAAATATTTCATGTTTATGTATCTATGTTAAATATGTGTGCCATTTTCTGCTGTGTATCCTTTCTAGGTGGGTGTTTAAGCAGCTTTATGATAAAGGACTGGTGTACAGAGGAGTGAAGGTCATGCCATTCTCCACAGCCTGTAACACGCCACTGTCCAACTTCGAATCACACCAGAATTATAAGGTTCGAATTGCTTTAAGTACAGCTGTAACTCATGTAACACATTGTTTCATTTAATGTGTATTAAATATACAAATTCAGAAAATATACAGAAGTATATATGAGTTTGTCTTGTTAGGTTGGGGTAAGTCTGTTGGGCTTTTACACCCGAGCCTACTGGCTCATCAGGCCAGAGCTTATCCCTGGTTTCCGCAGCGTGAAGCGAGTAGGAGTTCAAATCCTCCTGGGTGGGACGCTAATCCATCGCAGATTACTTTTCCAGTATTTTTTACTGGTACTCATTTATACAGCTGGGTGGACAGAGGCACACTTGTGGTTAAGACCTTGCACAGGGTTCTTAGCTCGGTGGGGGTCTAATGGGGATTCGAACACCACGACCTCTCAGTCATGAGCCCAGCACCCTAACCACTACACCACCAGCCCCTATTTGTTCTGTTACCTGAGGTTAATTTGAGGCAAAACATTTAAACACAAGCCTTGTATTCATGAATTGACTGGTATCTGTTCAGCTAACAGTATTTCAAATCTGTTTAGACAGACTGCTATTATTCCTAGTGGATAATGCTTGAATCACAGCGACGGTCACTCACAGTTTTTCATGGTCTCTTGGATCAGGTGCCGTCATCGTTGTTGGCACATGCTCTAAGGAACATGATATTTTTTTGTTTCTTTGTAGTATGCACTAAACTCTGAATGAGCAGATTCAGACCCCACTGTTCTTTGGGGGGGGGGGGGGGGGGGGGGGGGGGGGGGGG
>JAQMYF010000023.1:10939936-10971239 GCA_030014195.1 Neosilurus mollespiculum | reverse complement strand
AAAACAAAACAAAAAAACAAACAAATAAAAAAACGTGTTTTAGTTTGTTTTTCACTTTTGTTCCAGTGTAATATATATATTAAACTAATCATTCACCTCACGCTCGGTGTATGTCGCTGAATTGAATAATGACTATTCAGCAGGAAAATTGTCTACAGTTAAAACAATGCATAAAGTTCACAAGTTTTTTTTTTGATAAAGGGACAATTGAACAAATTTGTCTCAACTGGGGCAGTGTTAATTTTTTTAACTTGGGGAAATAAAAAAGGTATTCCCATCACCGACTGCGCCGCTACTTCTTCGTTTCGTTATAACAGGACGTCCAGGATCCATCTGTCATTGTCAACTTCCCTTTGCTGGAGGACGAGAGTGTGTGCCTGATTGCATGGACCACCACACCATGGACTCTTCCCAGCAATCTGGCACTTTGTGTAAACCCTGAGTTCATCTATGTCAAGGTCAAAGGTCAGTGTCAGTCACCAGCATCAGCTGCAGCACATTGCCAGTGAGACTCCATATAGGTTAAGTCTGTAGTACCAAATACTTACATAAATTATACCGCAAGCTGGTTATTTAGACTTAATGCTTTGTGTGGAAATGATTATAATGTTCATAGAGGAGGATTAAAGCTGAGTAAATGATAACCCCACTAGGGAAAAATTGCGGTGAGGTTATTGACACTGAAGTGACCTGTTAGTGTGACCCGCTGTAGTCTTGCTTCTCTGTGGTTGGTAATCTTTGCATAGCTAGCGGTGTGTATCTCCCCTTTTTACCCCCCCCCCCCTTTTTTTTTTTTTTATCCCACTCTCCACTGATGATTAGTATCTTAACAATGCAGCTCTGCTGCAAAGGGGATATTATTTAGTTTTGTCTTCAGCATCTCTTTGCTTGATACATGTGAAAGCTGCAACTTTATACAAATAACACGGTGACGGAGTGGCTAGCACGTATGCTTCACAGCAAGAAGGTCCTGGGTTGAGTCCCGAGGCATTGTGGACTTTGCATGTTCTTCCTGTGCTTGCTTGGGTTTCCTCCAGGAAGTCTGGTTTCCTCCCACTGTCCAAAGACATACACATTAGGCTAATTTGCTGTTACAAATTGCCCCTGGGTGTGAAATAAGAAAAGTTGGGTGTGTGTTGGCCCTGCGATGGTCTGGTGAGCTGTACAGGGTGTACCCCACCTTCGCAAGGTAACTCCCCGGCTCTCGTGTATTCCACCTGTAGTGCCATTTTACACTCAGGGAAAGTGTTTGCTTTGCAAAGCAAGATGCCAGAACAGTGGAGTTGACCACACAGCTTATATAGACTTAAGAGAAGAGAAACACAGTATCGTTTCTAAATAGTAATAGATTAGTGATATCTATCAGACATCGGTCACCGTCACGTGTGTTGGATACTCACTTGTTCTGAACTGGTGCAATCCTTCTGGATGTACTCGGCTCAGTTCAGAGAGCCAGAGCTCTCTGATTCCGATTATAATGTTATAAAAAGCCGACGCTTATGAGAACTTAAGCTGGAGTCCTCAGCGTTCCTTGGTGAAGATTTGGGTCGAGACAATTCTCAAATCAGGTCTCTTTCCAAAAAAAACCAAAAAAAAAATCCCTTTTGTTCACATATAAAAATAGTCCCGGTTCTGCTTTTTTAGTCATCACTTTGCTCCCACAGTAAAACGCTTGACCTACTTTGCCAGGCAGTTTGCTGGAACACGTGGCCGTCAGCAGGAGGCGCTGTTATCCTGAGCGACAGAGTTGAGCCGTGCTGCATCATAGCGATGCTCAGAATACTAATGCAGAGACAGGGCTTCATCTTCCTCCTCGAGTCCTCCATGCCTGACAGTACTCATTTATTTTTTTTTATGACAGATTGACCCCCCCTTCACAATGCACTAGGCGAGGATGATGTCGGGACTGACTCATTTCTAGCTTTTCGATATCGCTTTTGTGAAACATATAGTGAATTTTTGAAGTGAAATTACAGCTAATAGATCTGTCGTTTAATATATATCTAATATATGTCTAATATATAGCTTTTAATATCGATGTCCAGAAATGGATATGAAACCTGCCTGTATCAGGTGTGTGTAAGGCGCTAATACAGAATTAAGTATACAGTATTTTCTTAAGCACATCTCTACCTACTTTGATCAATGCCTTCAGTCAGGTCAGGCCTGCGCAGTCATCCTTCACCCAGTGCCATCTTTTATTGATGCAAACCCCCCCCCCCCTCCCTATGTCTCCTCCAGCTCTTCCTTTTATTCCTAGCTGATCATGTGCCAGTGGCTTTACATGCTGCTGCAATTCCTATTTTAGGTCTCTGCAGTAGCTCCTGTTCCCACCTGGTCACCTCATCTGTCTCCAGCCAGCTTTCAGTGTCATTCCTAAATTCCATATATTTCTATATCCTAAATTCATATGTTTTACACTCAGTCTGTTTAGATTATTTAATACAGCAGTGATACGATGAGGGCAGATCCTGAAAAAGACCATCAGCAGAGTGGCTTATGTACAAATAATTTGATAGTTTTGAATATGTTGAACGTCAGCAGGACCCTACAGTGTAATGTAGTGACAGCTGGTCAGGATATTAAATAATCCACCCATTACTAACACACAGATATAACTCCATGATATTCACATCTTACTGTGTTACATAGATAGAGGAACTCTATGCATGTAGATAGAAGGATAGATAGGAATAGACAGTACAATTCATTGCTTTTTTTTTTTTAAGTGCTTTTGTAATCATGTCATGTCTCTATTGAATAGCGAGCTCAGAAAAGCTGCACGAGCTACTGGATTAGTCAGCTCTGTTGTGTAACCCACACAAAATTTAGTTATGTTGTTGTTGCTATTTCTAATTTTAATGAAACAAATTAAAATAAAACCAAGTAAGCAGGTAAATTTATTTGAATTTATTTGCATTTGAATTTCACACTCAGTTACTGCTAATGCTGTTAGGGCTGAGTGATACGACCTAAAGATCATATTACGATACTTGCGGACGTTTTCCTGATAATGATATTTGTCATGATGTTTATTCTACTATATAAATAATGTTCGAAGCCAAAAAAATGACTGCACATGCAGTGGTTAGAGAAGTGGGTTTGGGTCTGAAACGGTGCTGGTTAGATTCCTGAACTGGCAGGAAAAATGTGTGGCACCAGGGGGTGGTGAGTAGCACCTTCCCCTTCCTCCTCCTTCAAGGCTGAAGTGCCCTTGAGCAAGAGCCCCTACTGCTCTCCAGGCAATGTGGCTGCCCACCTCCCTGAGTGTGTGTGTGTGTGTACTCACTGTTTACATGTGTTTGTGCTCACTTTGGATGGGTTAAATGCAGAGAAAACTTTTCCTTGCAGGATTAATACAGTATATCAAAATCAAAATGTAAAAAAATCTAATAAAAAAAATTGTCTGCATTTAGCCCATGCCTAGAGTCGACCATTTGGTGTTTCTCTACATCGTGATAAAAATAAGAAGAAGAAAGACAGTCGGTGGGTGGTCCACCTCCCCCCCCCTGCCCTTAAGTGGGAGTCTTTGAGACCATGCTCATTTACAAATATATGCTGATTTAAGAAGAGACTCCTCATTTATAGGAGTTTATAGGGTGGATTTGCAGTCCCAGTCACACTGGTTCATTCATGTTCTTCCTGTTTTGTGCATGTGGAGGTTCCTTCTGCAAAGGTTTGGCAAAAACATGGAGAGCTCTAGTTATTTAGTCTAAGATGTTATGTTTCATTGTTTCAGAGAGAAATATTATTTAACTGTCCCATTTGTGCCCAAAGTAGATAGAGACATTGGTACTTCGATCATACATACAAGTCTGGGTGGCACAGGCCAGCACTTACTTCTTCTTGGATACTTGAAAGCAGACTAGTCATTTTGGACAGCTGCTCATACATCAAGTGGCTCGCTGACCCCATTCTGTTCATTAGTCGCCCCATATTTTGTAGCATTAATCAGGTTTACAGAAAAGAGATGAATATAGTCCTTTGCACCCACAGTACAGGATGGATATTTTTTTCTTGGGTGACTGTTGTATTGTCAGGATCCAATGTCCCGTCAGTAATTTCAACGAGTTATGTGCAATATGATTAACTCAAATTATTATCCAGAAGGAACGCTGACTGCTTTGTTCCGTGTATACTGTGGTGTAAATAATTATGATGTAGGGTCATTTAAAATGGAATTTTAATGCCAAAATCTTCTCCAAAATGGCCAGTCCAACTGTGTGTCTACTTTGTTTGATCTAATAAGCAGCCATTTACAGCCTTGCAAATTTATAAGAAATGAAACGAGCCAATATCTGTCAGAAACTGAGATCAGTTGATGTAGTTTTCTCTGGGGTTTCTTTCAGGGTAAATCGCTGGAATTCTACAACTGTTTTCTCTGACTCCAGTATCCAGTATAAATGGGATTAATAACCTGTGTGTTACTTTGCTCTCTAACCTTCCTGTACATTAGATTTATTCTCCTCTTGTTTTCTTTCTAGATAATACCACTGATAAAGTGTACATCATGATGGAGGCCAGGCTTGGGGCGCTGTTTAAATCGGAGAGTGAATACACCATCCTGGAAAAGTAAGGGTCTAAAACTTAAAAAAAAAAAAAAAAAAAAAAAAAAGTGTTAGCGACAAAAATAAGGCTATAAAAAATAATGACTGGGCTTGTTCTGATTTTTTTACCATGCATAATCTTTAATAATAATCACAGTTTGCAATATTATTACAGTTGTTCTGAAATATTATTTCTTTGTGAATTAACCGTGTGATACTCTAATACAGAGGTTCCTAACCCTGGTCCCGGAGGATCCCCTGCTTGCACCAGTTTCCTTGTTCCTAACATACCTGCTTTGACTAATTAGCTAATTAGCAGCACTTCATGGATTAACTGGGTGTATTAGAGTATGGAAAGAACTCAAAGGTGCAGGACAAGAAGTCCTCCAGGACCAGGGTTGAGAACCACTGATCTAATTGCTTAGACTCAGGTACACAAAATAATGTGTCTTTCTTCTGAGCACATTGAGAATTTTATAGTAATTATTTAGAATAGGGTTAGGTGTATATACAAAGTTGAAATCTGCCAATAATTGGTGTAGCAATCCATCTAGTAATCTAATAATACTCTATTAAATTATTTGGGAGGCTTGTGTGAACTGAAGCCATTGCATTACTTGCAAAATGAATAGTGTTTTAATGACTGATCCTCTTAGACAGCTGATTCCCAATAAAGTAACAAAAAAGGGAAATGCATGAAGTCATTGAAATGGAAGTAAAAGGAGAAATGTCTGTCAGTTAGAGAAGTTTGGCAGATAAAATATCTTTTGGCAATTGTACCAGAGCCTAAATGATAACTGTTTTTTTTAAACCCACACCAGATCTGATATTTGATGATTTAAAATTCCCATGAGAATATTTATCTTTGGGGCAGCTGTAACCTAATGGTGAGAGAAGCAGGTTTGGGACCTAAAGGTTACTGGTTTGATTCCCTAACCAGCAGGAAAAATGTGTGGTGGCAGGGGGAGCCTTCCCTTCCTCCACCTTCATGGCTGAAGTGTCCTTGAGCAAGGCACCTAACCCCCATCTGCAATGTGTGTGGTAGCCCACTGCTCCGAGTGTGTGTGTGCTCAATGTTTAGGTGTGCGTGTGCTCATTTTAGATGGGTTAAATGCAAAGACAATAGTTTTCCTTGCGGGATTAATACCTTATATAAAAAATATATATATTTTTTGCCATGAGGCAGACATACCAACCTCTCCACCACCATGCCACCCATTTTACAAACATTTTGTTGTAAATAGTAGTTTAAAGAAAAGTAAAACAAAATCTATTAAAGTTTTGCTAAGTAAGAATTTGCTGTAATAAAAATACAAAAATGATATAATTTTTAGAGGACTGTTAGTAATGAACATTAACACTGGATAAAAAAAAATTCCCAGTGTTTTCATTAACACCCGCACCTGGAAATTGGCACCGCGTCTTTTTTTGTTTTAAACCACACTCAAAACCCCGGAAAACTCCTCATACAAGGAAAAACAACACAGAAGGTGATTCCATGTTAGATGCTGTGATTGTGATTGTGAGATTGGTTTAGTTCTGTTTAAAATAGTTATATTTTCTAAAGATTTTTGGAACTACAAATCTGCTGTTCTATAGGCAGTATAGAGTTTAATACATGTTAAATGTAGATGTAAAAGACTGATCATCTGGGGTGTATTGTATAGCATTCGTCACTTTACCTACATTTATCTTTAAAAGCCTTTGGGCATCGACAGTCAACTCATTTCTCTATTAAAAAAAAACGCTTGCCGCAGCAAGTTTTAGGTTTAGGTTTTCAAAATGTTCTGTTGAGAAACGGAGATTTTTTTTTAATCCAGCCTAAAGGGAAAATTTAGAGAAACCATAAGTGAAAAGTGAGCTACTTTACTCGGCTCTGCTTGGGTGAGCTGATTGTTGGGATTTGTGGCATTTGCACCTGCATCTACAAAACAATAACAGTCATAATATGACTGAAGTATCGAACTTCTTTTAACTTTTTTAAATGGGCATTTATTTACCTTTATAACTGCTGATAATGATTCAGCTGCAATTTGCTCACGTTTGACAATAATATTGGCACGCCAATTTTTTTGTCATGCTCTAATTTGTACGCAATTCTTGGTTAGGAAAATGCCACAGTGCAGGATTCAGAAATTTGAATAATCATCATGCTGGAATACATTCTAGTGCATGTGGGATTTATTTATCACATTTCGTGTAATGAGACTTGCATGGCAAACATGATGGCCTGCATCCTGATGAAATACTGTTTGAAAACTATGCATGGTTTCTCTTTGGTGTATAATTTTCTGGCTTGCCAGCCTTTCATCGCAAAATGAATCCAAAGTGAAATTATCTTCGATTTAATCCCCTCCAGCAATGAACCAGGGACAAATCAAAGTCCTTTTCAGATAAAGTCCTATCTCTTTGACAGGCTTCTGACAGAATTTTGCTTTCACAGCACGTACAGTGGGATCAGCCTTGCAGGCCTTTTCACACCAGATCGCCTCTCACTAATGAAAACCTGGTCTTGTTTGCTCTGAATTTCTACTGCTGGGAAATATTTAAGCAGAAATGTGATAGTAGTTATGAACAGGTAATTTACCCATGTTTCAAACATCACGTCTTAAAGTTTGACCTTTCTCAAATTTGATACAAAATTACCAAAAAATATTAAATAAAAATTTGCTCATATGTTAGCGGTATACTGAATCAGTAAGTAAATCCAACTGGTCTCAGTTTCTCTTTGGGAACAATGGTAGACCAAACAAACTAAAGCTCCACCCACTTTTTGTTGCGGATGGTTGCTTTGGGGGAGGCATGGTGGTGTAGTGCTTAGAATTTCCACCTCAGAGGAGTTCCTGTGTTCAAGCCCCGTGACTGGTGATGGCAATTCTTTGTGGAGTCTGCATGTTCTCCATATCCTCATGTGGGTTTCCTCTTCCTGCAGTCCAAAGGCATATATGGTACATTAGTTTAATTGGATACTCTCGATTGCCCCTGGGTGTGAGTTTGAATGATTGTGTGTCTGTGTTGGCTACAATGGTCTGGCAAGCTGTTAGGTGTACCCTTCCTTCACCCAGAGACGGCCGGGATGGGTCATTGCTGCCTGTGACCCTAGTAATAGATAAAGTGAAAGAAGATGAACCATGTTTTGTTATTTTTTTAATTTAATTTAATTTTATTTTTGGCAAAGAGTTTCACTGCTTTGCGAAGCAATATGTAGGACATACATATATCCTATATATGCAAACACATATACATCTCTCCACATATTCACATGCACAAAAGAGACACGGTTATTGCACTAAAGGGAGTGATATTGCACCGTTTGGGAGGATGGTCTGAATGATGATTATTCAGACAGTGAGTGTGGTGGTGGTGAGGTGGCACATTTCCCAGCTTGTGGGTAAAAGCTGTTCTTGAATCTGTCTTTCTTGAGTCTCCCTGGAGGGAAGAGGTGAGAAAAGGGCCGTCCAGGGTGTGAGGGGTCTCCAATAATTCCACTGGCTTTCTGCTGAAGTCTGCTAGTATAAATGAGTTCTCAAAACTGTGTATTCGCAAAACAATGTGTACGACTTGTACATGAAGGTTTTCATCTAAACAATGAATATACGTTTCCTCTTTAATTTATGGTAAAGTAATTTATTCCAACGGGACTCATTGTCCTGAAATTAAAGTCAGGTCTACTGTATATTATAACTGTGCAGCAATTTGGCTTCAGCACTGCACACACTTAAAAGCTCTCATTTGTCTTTTTCAGGTTTCCTGGCAAGAGTCTGAAGGGAAAACAATACAAACCTCTTTTTGAATACTTCATCAAGGTGAGCTGTAGTCAAATGTTTAAGTTTTGATAACTCTTTTGCAGAAAGGTATGGTTAAAAGCATACTGTAGGTATATTGACGATTGTCCACATTCAGAAAAAGAATACAGCGCTTTGTAAAATAATGTAAATAGAGAAGTAAAAATGATGTCAAAAGAAAATGGGCCTGGGCTTCGTCTCACATTGCATAGCTGGAGCCAGCATTGTATAAATGTGATCTTTTTTAATATTAACAATTAGCATAAAAAAGTTTTCAAATTTACCAAAAAGTATATATTTATGTACCAGTCTTGTAAATGTTCTAGTCCTGTTTCACCCCTCCTAACTGCTAGGCTTGATCAAAATCACTTGGGTGCTTATTGCACATGTCAAAACCTTCAAACTAAAGCATACTATGATGTATGAGGCAGTATTGTCAGTATATACTGCTGTCAAGCGGCCATCTGTCCCTTCCTTATTTTTGCCTCATACACATTTCATAGTACATGTACAAGTATGGGGCTCTCTGCTTAACAGCTTGTCAAGTCTGAGGTGTAGATATTTTTGAAGCTGGTGATCATCTCCTCACATCCTTTTCTACCTTCTTGTATACTGCAAGCAGTCCTCACTACTTTTGGGTTGACTGAGTAACATATTGACTCCACTGAGCTACTGTGCAGTGATGCTGAATTCAAAATGCTATGCTCATTTTGTAATTGAATGAAGCCCAAGCTCTCCGGAGCTGTGGATGGTGCAACACAACCCATAACACTGAATGTTCTTTTTTGTACAATGGTGGTTGCTATGCCACCGTGCAGAGATTTTATCTCTGGGTGTAAAAAGAAATTTGGATAGACCCCTGCTCATCTGTGCCCTAACTCTGGTGTGCATACAGGCTATATGGTGAATTACAAGCTAGTGTGTCCGAATGACTGGAGTTGTTGCAGGTGTTGAGTTCTTTTGGGCTAAACAGATGATGCCCAATTTCCAGACCCTAACCGCCAAAGTGCTGAATGCAGGCACACTGATAATACCGTAGTATGGTCACACATTGGCATCATGCCATTTCTGCTGCTAGCATTTGTGCCATTCCACTAGTCGAAGATCTGCACCAGCAGTGATTCTCCCCTTATGTCATACATTGTGTCAAGTGTGCTTAGAACAATCTGCTGTCCTGGATTTGTGGAAATCAAGATGGGGGAATCTGCCTTGCTTTCCATGTCACATTTTTGGCCTGCCAAGAAAGACTGGTTAAGAGGAGCTCAGGTTTCGGCTGGCATCTTGCTCTGTGTTCGAAATACAAATCTTTGCCTGCAGTTTGCAGGTCAGAAAGTGTGCAGAGGGTGCTGTGTACTTTTTGTTATTTATTTAGCTTGGTGGAGGTTTGCACTCTTCAAGTGCTGTTCTAGTTTTTTTCCCTCCCTGATTTTTTTTTTGGATCATGTAATGCGATTACCATCAACCAGGGAGGGCGAAGGCAAGCACATGCTTCCTCCAAGGCACATGATGCCAGCTGAATTAATTTTTTTCCGAAATGCTGCACATGTATATTTGGTAGTGGTGTAACAAGTTCAGTGGAAATTGCTATCTGCCCCTTGTATTCATAAGCTCACAGACACCCATGACCGGGTAGTGATTGCTTAAGTATCAGGAAAGAGCCAGGCCATGGATGACTATGCATCAACTCTCATAAACTCTTGGGTGACTTACCGCTGTGCCATGCAGGAGCCTGTAGTTTCTCCTGTTGTAAAATAAAATTGTTTATTCATTCGATCGTTTGGTTATTTATGTTCTCCCCTGATTTTCTGGTCCTCATGACGTGTTACAGGGCAGTGCAACACAGATAAAAGTTCTGTCTTGTACTAGCCACCTAACTGCATGCATGGCTAGTGTTTCTGTAATTAAAGGGATAGCAGCAGATGGTATCGTCGGAAGTCGGAATTGTCATCTTGAGAAAAAACAAGTGATTTTCTCTTATGCCACTCAGGAGCCACTTGACCGCTGCCTTGCTCTTTCGCATCACTCTTTTTTTTGTAAAAGTTGCGTGGTGGTCGCATCTTAAAATATGTTCTGTCTCCTCCATAACATGCACTCTTCTTCTCTTTGCTGTATTAGCAGCTGAATGTGTGAATAATAGATTTTACAGTGTTAAAAATGTATGTAATCTAAGTTAGCAGTTGCAAATAACAGCTAATTGTCATGAAGATGAACAGTCAATCTCTAAATTACTGTTATTGACTCACTACCATTTTGTTGTAAATATATATTAAAGTATACCACTTTATGCATGGTGTCTTCTTTCTTCTCTTTTCTCCCATCCAGTGTAAAGAAAATGGAGCTTTTTCTGTTGTGCTGGATAACTACGTCCGTGAAGAGGAGGGTACAGGAGTGGTTCATCAGGCGCCCTACTTTGGAGCTGTAAGTTTGTGTCCCAAGGGCACAATTAGCCACTTTAAATGTCTATGATGTGCTGTGTGGATCTTGTATCAGATAGGGATTTACACTGGAAAAGAAAGATTCTGCCTCTGAAGATTTCTTGTGTGTGTTGTGTGTCTGAGCTATGCTGCTGCATTATGGATGCTAAGACATCAGTCTGCTGACACTGCAGTTAAAACTACTTACAAAGGCGCTCTTGTAAACAAAATAAGATTGAAAAAAAAAATCGCAGAAACAAAGGAATTACAAAGGCTTGCAAACTCAAGATCGAATATTATGTCAGGAAAATATTCAGGTAAAGTTTGTTCTGCTATGATTTGGGATGCCGTTCGTATAGTGGACATTTCTAAACTCCCAGTTACAGTTGATTAATAGATGACTAATGATGACTAAAAATAAAATGAATATTTGCTGCTTTTTCATTGGATGTTATTTAAGGAATTATTTTTTTACACAGTAGTGAGATAAAATTGAGAAATATTGCTTCCGGTGACTAAGAGGCATGCAATCCAAATCCCTTCCAGGTAATCTGCTTTAAATGTGAAATAGTCCATTTGTTTTACACCTATCAGCCATAACATAAAAACATTATGAGAAGTATATAATATTGATTATTGATTATTAATAACTTCCATGGGAAGGGAAACAAGCTAAAGACTACCTTTCATGAATGCATGTGGAGACAGGTTGCATACTCTAGATGAGTTTTTTGTGGACTGGCAATGCAAGACATGTAGTCGGCTATCAAAGTAAGCAAAATGAGCACAACACATGGAATATACTGAAAACCGGAAAACTAGAATGACAACAAAAACCAAGGCTGATGGCGCGATGGCACTCCACACGTTGGTGATGGAAGAGAAATTTTATCTACGTCCTGATTACACCTACAAATGCCACCAAATCAGAAGTGGCAGTGTGACACTTCCAAAGCCCTCACAGACACTAATGAAGACTCCTTTTTAAGAAGTTGGCAAGTAACGACACCTGAAGTGAAATAAAAAGACTGCCATTTTATAATGCCACATAATAAACTGCTTATAGACCTCACCTTCGGCATGTTCTGTACTTGAATACCTGATGTGATTTCTCTATACAGACCTTGTACTCGGTTATTATGCAGTTTTCATCTCGCCACAGTGCCATCTACCACGGAGTGGGATGTTTAAGGTTGAAAGTAAACAGTTTGTTGTAGAGGTTAATATGTTGGAAGCTTGATATAAGCAAGTGTAAACATCTGAGTGACTTTGACCAGGGCCATATTGTGATGGCTGAACGACAGGGTTTATTCATTTCCAAAATGGATGGTCTTGTGAGGTGTTTCTGGTATGCAGTGGTAAGTACCTACCAAAGGTCGTCCAATTAAGGACAACCAGTGAACTGGCAAGAGTGTCATGGCTGCCCAAGGCTCACTGATGCGGTGAGGAGTGAAGGCTAGTACATGTGGTCCGATCCCACAGAAGAGCTACTAAAATGATATCAGTTAGCTTTCAAGTAGCTGATAGGCTTAATGGATGGAAGCAGAGGTCAGGATGAAATGCTAATTTGACTACAACAATAAGATGTGCTACTATAACAGATACTCGTATAACATCACTGAATAGGAAATAAAAACACTGAATTATGTGCTGCAAGGCACCTAATATTGACTAATTTTGGTTTGCCTAACACTGTACTATTGCATTTCTAGTGCAAAAGGATAATGTTGGAACTGGTGGGTTAGTGAAACACCCCAACGTTTTGATCTGGAGGGAAAATGGTTGCCCATGTAGCAGTTTGCATATGAAGGTGTAGAAAAATGTTAAATTGCTGTGTGAGTTT
This sequence comes from Neosilurus mollespiculum, assembly GCA_030014195.1. Taxonomy (NCBI): domain Eukaryota; kingdom Metazoa; phylum Chordata; class Actinopteri; order Siluriformes; family Plotosidae; genus Neosilurus; species Neosilurus mollespiculum. The sequence goes on along the minus strand of JAQMYF010000023.1, from coordinate 10,958,650 downwards.
GGGACATATGGCAAATGCACATCGTCCACTTTGTGTGAGAAATGTTTTTATTTACTGCAGTGTTCAGTCTGAGGCACAGACGAGATTTAAAGGGGTATTTTCTTAAACAGATATCACTATATAATTGCTTTTGTCCTATCAGACTGTCGAAAGGACTCTGATAAAACGTCCTACCGCGTTATAAAATGTTTGCATATGTGTGTATCACATTATTTTTTTGTGTACACAGAGGTAATCCAAACACGTGTACTGAGTAGGCTTTGTTCACTATACCAATTCTAAGTCACGTGAATAACTTGGAATGAGAAATCTAAACACACATGCAAAATTTTAGGCATGTACGCACCATATTGTGGCTGACTGGAACCTCAACCATTCCCGAGTGTGATCGCTCCAAAACAAATCATCTGCCAGAAGTGTGTTTATCACGTGTGTACTCAAAGAAGCATGCTTAGAGTGGGCGTAGGAGTGGTTTCCAAGAAAAAAAAATTAAAAAATCAGATTTTTCAGGGAAAATGTGAGGGATACATCTTTATTTCAACACAGATCAATTTTTAATAAAGGTTAACTTCATGGAAACAGCAAATTCTGATTTCTGCATACAGTGCCCCTTTAAAGAAACACTGTACCTACTCATTTATAGTGTATAGAAATGTGTAAATGTTGAAACATGTGTTGCCTCCAATTTTATAGGATGATTACAGAGTGTGTATGGAGTATAATATCATCCAACGAGACTCGTCACCCATCTGTCCTGTGGATTCATCAGGCTGTTTCACCCCTGAGGTCACACACTTCTCTGGCCTGTATGTGAAGGTATGTATGTTCTCAGTCTTCATAAACATGATTTGTACTTATAATATCAAAACGTCTGAAGGTTTTGAATTTCTTGTTTTAGATAATGTTTTCTTTTGCTGCACAACACAACCTTCCTAATGCAGCTATATACTGTAGGTGACTTTTATTCTGGAAAATGTTTTGAAATTAGACGTTTTCTCATAAGAAAGAAAGGAGAGTCCTTTTATAGTTCACTGATCCTGCTAAATCCTCTTCTGTTTGTGCTTGTTAATGAAAAGGATTGCTAGATGAAGCTACTTGGCATGAATATACCCTTACATCAGTTGTCTAGATTCTAACAGTGGATTGCTACTAAAGGTATGAAACTCAGGCATGAGTTTAAAACATGAGTTGCACACATTCAGCTTCATTCAGTAGTTTTTGTAAAGATGGAAATGGAGGTCTTTGTGTTGCCCGGGAAATCCCTACAGCTAAAGCATGCTTCCATACAGAACGTCTCAGAGACTGCAGAACACCTCAATGCTTCGATATTCTCAGGTGTACGAGTGCTTCTAGGTTGACCAGGTGATTTTCTTTTTAAAACTGAACCTGTTGCTCTGAAATTCTCAACCCACTGCAAAATGGTTTTCTGAATGGGAATGTTTTGGTTTCGTGGAATACCGAAACGTCTTCGAAAGTCCCTCTGTGCGGCGATCACGGAGTGATGGTTTATGAAGAATGCTTCGACAGCAAATGCATGGTGTGCCCCGACCACACAGTGCTGCCAACTCACTCACCCTGTATAATCAGTACTTATCCATTAATATTTATCATTGTTTTCATTTGCAGTTGAGTTTCATATTTTGTTTATTTGTTACTCTTGCATGGACAGAAAAATATTTTCAGTTTTTTAATCCTGGTTAATAGAGTACACACAGTAATAATACATTTAAAATATAATAATTGCTACTGTACACATCCAGCAAGAAGCTGTGAGCAACAGCCTGTAGCATTTGGAAACTCCCATTAGAGTTATCGTCCTGAAAGTTATCGTCAAAGAAAAAATTCTATTTGCTATAGTGATGGGGGGTAGGGATAAAATATTTATATCTAAAAATGTGTTTCTTTAAAAAGCATGGTGACCAATGATTATTCCTCCCCTTCTTTTTAATTAGTATTTATATAGAGCTTACATTTAATTCTGTTTAGAATGGAATGTCAGCTGTAATTGTTTTCCTCTATGACTGTGCATATTATTGTTATTATTATTATAATTATTATTTTTGTCAGTGTACATACTGTTTTTTTCCTTCTAAATTGAAATGATGCAAGTTCACAGCTTAGTGTGTTTTAAAAAGCTGATAGAAGTTCTAGAAGTTGTCTTCAAAATTGCACGCAGTGCTGTCAGGCTACCCCAGGCTAGGCTCATGATTAAGAGGTCATATGTTCGAATCCCCGTTAGCTGTCCACCCAGCAGTATAAATGGGTACCAGTAAAAATACTGGGAGGGCAACCTGTGATAGACTAGCGCCTCATCCAAGAGAGCTCCAGTTCTGTTGAGCCACTAGGTATGGTGTGTAAAAAGCACCCACCCTTCCATATACTACACAGGAGTGGCACTATCTTACTGGCAACTATTAGCCAATTAGCAATTATTTGCTAAGGATGAGATGGATGTTGTTGAATAGTCCCAGAGACAGAACATTGAGGTGCATAATTGTTTTAGCATGCGCCACACTAGAACATTAGCAGAAAAAGTGTACTAAAATAAGATTTATTTATTTATTTACTCATGATGAATGCAGGTGTGAGCAAGTGCATAGTCTTAAGAGCTGTGTAACATGTCTCATAAAACCCCATTCAGAGTTAAATATATAATACATGAAAACAAACAAACTAAAACAAGATCGTACTGATACAGTGTACTTTATTTTAACATATTTTAACCATAACAGACAGGTCAGGTGTGCTTTCCACGCTTAGTTAAAGGTATCTTTTGAGCCTGCTGATCCAGAGTTTAGTACATACTACGTGGATATGTCAGTAAACTGTGCTCTGTAAAGGTGTGTTTTAACACTCATTCAAAGTTTTATTTCATGGAAATATTAGAGATTGAAATGAGATTTTTATGGTTTATTTTTCCATTTTTAAAGCCTGACAATGATGCTGTTGACGTTATCTGCTCCAAATGACTGTGACAATCTGTCCATCGTTTTGATTCCGGTATTATTTGCTCTGAATAATGTTTTTTAATATTTAAAATAATAGTTTTTTCCTGAGATAACAGACCACTCAAATTACAGTCATGTTATTCCTGTTTAGTATGTACTAATGAATGCTATTTACTTGATAAACTTCAAGGCCTTCATGTTTTTCAATGGAAAGCACTTTTTTTTTTTCAAACTCTGAATGTGTTTCAAATGATGCCCTACTTTAAAAATCTCTCATTTTAGTTTGCTTTTCTTATTTTCGCATGTAGAATATATTAAAATGTTTATTTACCTTGTGGTCAGTGGATATTGTCGAATAGTGCTAGAGACGGAACATTCACCTTGCTTTCACCTAATAATTGTTATATATAGATTATTATAAATAATATTTACAGCAAATAAGGCTATTTTTCTCTTTAATTATTTTCTTCAGTGTTAATTCAGTGCCATGTTTTAGCTATCCAATTACCTAAAGCATTGGTTATATTCTCACTTACATGTGTAGCTCTTTGCCCTTGAGTACCACCCATCTTTAATGTAGACTGATGGAGCCGTGTAGAGAATTCTGGTTAGTGTTTTGAGGTGATATATCAGAATCATTATTTGTTAATTAAAATTTTCTTTGAGGATCATGCAGGTTACTTTTTTCTTTGTCTAAAAATGATCTGGGGAACTTATTGAAGTGAAATTTTCTTCCTGTACTTTTTATCTTTAGTTAGGATAGTTCTGTTTGGTGGCAGAGGTCAAAGTTCAGCCGACATAGGAAATAAACAAAATGCAGCTGTGTTTGTGGTAATTTTTATATAAAATAAATATATTTAAAATCTTTAAATGTTCATTTTGAGAGCACATGTTTTTTTAGCTGTCCTTCTCTAAGTGCCCTTTTTTAGGTTGGCTAAAGGGTAAGTGTGCTTCAGTTGCTGCTGCGTAGGCTCACTGCAAAGCTTTTCGGTTCTCATGAAATTGTTGCTATAAACTAATGTAGTCAGCTGTCCTTGTGGGCCACCTTCCAGCTCAGGGCCCCAGGCAATTGCCTGCTTTACTTCCCCTGTTGTGATGCCCCATAAATCATTTTATGGCTTAAAAAAGGCTCCAATCACCAACTACTGGTTAAAATCATCTTGAAATTTGCACGTTCCCTACTGACTTTAGAATCAACTATTTGGTACATCTCTAATCAGAGGTGAGAGGACCACCTCCCTGTGCCCTTGAGTGGAAGGCTGTGAAAGCATCAAATATATGCTGTTTAAGATTCATCATCCACACCCCCCTTAAACATCCTGACCCCCCCCACCCCAGCGCTTTGCCCGTTTTTTTAAACATTTTAAGACTTAGTTATTGGAGTGAAGTTGCACTTTAATGATGGCCGCTAGTGTCTAAATGCTATTTGAAGTACAGGAGTTTCATCACCAGCACAAATTCTGATCAGCCTCTGTCATTCTGACATGCTCATTAATCCACACGTGCAAATAAACAAATAAATTGGTAGGAGCCTATAGTAACCTGCATAAAATGGATCTGCTCAAATGCAGGTGATGGGGGAAAAATCATAAATGACTTTAATTAATTTTTATATACCACAATGAAAATAAATAAGTCATTTAACAAAAGCGGACATTAACATTCAATCAGCGTATCACTGTGTCAGTCAATCCAGATAATACTTTATTAAAAGTATTTACAAAAATTCTAATAATATTGTGACTTATCGCCGTATTGATCTATCCTGATATTCCACAGCCTTAATAGTGCGCTGATGTTGCAATTACAGTAATGACGGCTGAGATGTTTCTACTGAGAGCTGTTTGTCATCTTGGATGTGGAAAGAAGTAGTTTCTATGGAAACGTTCCCAATGGCTTAATGCTTTCTACTAGAGCCATCACTTGAACCCTGGTATTTATTAAGCATAACTCTCCAGTGATGGAACAGAAATCTCAAGAAAATAATAGAGAACGGTTGATTGACACGTATGAAGAAATCCTGACATTATACTCCCACCTACTTCATTTGTAGACGGTGTTGATGTGCGTGTTTTCAACATGATGTCACATGCTTTCAGAAATTAAACTAGTAATTAAGCATTTAACACAGATATTTTTGTATGCGTCATACAGGCAGACTTGTGATTTGTCTGTAAAGAGAAAAGGGAAATGGAAGTGTTGAGAGGAGACAGGATATGGTAATGCTACTTGTCTGTCTATCGCACACCTTGCCGCGAGATTACTGGTCATCAATTTGTCGCAAAACCTTCACATTTTAAACAGAATTCAGTCTCAGCACCCTCTCGATATGAGTTCTGAAGGCCATGACCTTGACCTTTTTATTTTTCAAGGTCATATAGGGGGCAATTTTTCAAAATTATTTGAAATTGGTCTTTGCTGCATGAATACTGATTGCCAAAATTACATACTATCTTCATATGTGAGACATGTCTCCATTTCAACATGCTTTCACATGTGTTTAGAGGACCTTGACCTGGACCTACTTTGTCAAGATCATGTTGAGGTCGGTTTTATGAAAAGTGGCCTTAGCTTTGCAATTACTGATCAAAACCTGCCACTGCATTGTTGGGGTTATGGATCCATTGGCTCCTAAGAATAACAATTTCCAATTTTTTTGCGTTACTTTATGCATTAAATCTGAACTAGAAGCTGGTATTTATTCAGAAATATCCAAGTAGTGAAAGAATAGAAATTTGTACTTTTAATAATGATGTAAAGGATAATAAGTATGACATTGTACCAACATTGTCCTTATGTTTATACTCAAAAATCCCCCAATAGCACAGCAGAGTGGTCTTGTACATTCTCTGGCCCAAAAGGTTTTTTTTCCTGCATTCATCAAGGTTAATGTTTCCTCTTTTTCCCTTTCAGGATGCAGACAAAAACATCATTAAGTGGCTGAAAGAGCACGGAAGGCTAGTCAACGCAAGTTCTTTTAAACACAGTTATCCTTTCTGCTGGAGGTAAGTAAGTGGGCAAATCTATATTGATTCACTTTCCAGCCTTAATTGAGGGCTTGTGAGCAAACTTTTATAGTAACAAATAATTTTAAGGGTTATGGACAGCCGGTTGGTTATCATCTTTAATTGAACTGCGCCTGAATGACTGTCAGCTGTGCCTTAATTCCTTACACTGGAGTCATGCTGTGTCTACATCAGCAGGTTTAAGTTTTAAAACGCATTACTTTTGCCATGTTTACGCCTGGCGTCTATACTATTCTGTTTTCGAGCCTTTAAAATGGAACCTCTTTGAAACACTGCTGCCCACAGCTCTGACGGATAAGACATAGAAATAATGGCTTGATGCATTTTACTAGCAAACTCTATGAAGGAGATTGTGATAATGGAATATTCTTTATGTCATGTACATGGATGAAAGTTCATGACATTGCAATGGATTACGTCACATCAGTTTTCCAGGAAAATGTCCACACACTGAGAAAGTGCTGAAAGAATTTGTACCGAAGCAGCAGGAACACTGTGTCTGCTCAGTGAAAGCACTTTCAAATAGTTTTTATGACACTGCGTTCATCATTTTACTGTCAGGGAGTTCACTTCATCACTTGGAAATCTTTTGCAGAAGTCTGTGCAAAAGTCTCCCGGTATGACCTTGCTGGTTTAGGCATCATTAAATCAGCGGTGCATGCTGCATAATGAAAAGCATTGATGTGGGCTGTTTAAACATTAGCATATCTTTGCTCAATACGTCCTCAGCTGCCTCAGCACTCACCATAAGCCTTATCCTAAACTTGTCTTAAGCACTAAATCAATTCTTCTTCTCTATTAATGAATGCGTCTTATATTAGACTTTGCACACCCATTAATTAATTAGTTCTTGGTAAAGATGAACTGCAGATCAGGAGAGATGTGTTTGTAGTGTTTTTGTTGTAAGATGCGAACATTAACTGAAGCTCTAAACCTGTTTCTACATGATTTTCTGCACTGATGCATTGTGCTGCTGCCACATGATTGGCTGATTCAATAACTGCACAAGTGTGCAAGTGTTCCTAAAGTGGCCTGTGGGCTGTGAGTGCAATTCAAATATACAAGTATATAGGAAGTTACCAAAATGCATCTTTCCACCAGTGGAAGGGTCCATATTATTGTCTTAAAATGCCTGAAACATACCCAATTCCAGGCACTATAATTAGTAGGGTGTTTTTTTTTTTTTTAATAAATACAGTTAAATATAATAAGTCACACAATTCATGAAATTTTGTTGATCCTTTTGAAAAAATTTGCCTTAATGTGTTCACATCAGCAATATTTCTGATTGACTGACAAACTGTTTTCCCATAAGGCCAAATCAAAAGATGTGAGCCAGGGTCCTTTACCATACATGGAAGGGGGCCTGACCTCAGGTGGGTGGGCTGTGCTACCTGGGGCACATCACATGTGCGGTGCGCAATTTCTGTGGGACTTAGGGGAGACCATGTAGGTACTTTGCCCTGGTAAGTGCTTGCTACAGGTTGATTAAAGCATAGTTTTTATGTGTTCAGCGCTCATGCAAGGTTAAAATAACTGATTACACATCAGTTGTCTCAAATGGAATCCTAATGGCTGTAGTACCACGCATCTTCCTCCCGTGCAGCCTCAAGTGAAGCACCCAAACATTTTATAACTAAAATGGCTCAACTTGTGTTTGTGGTGTGGTTGTATTTTTGGTTAGTGCATTGTCCATTAAAAAATTTCAAACCACAGTGCCCTCTTGAAGCTCCGTCCATTCTGGAAGAGCAGGCTGTGATTGCTGAGCAGAGCAATTGTTTTCTAACAGTATAAACACATCAACTAGGTGTTTGGTAGAATATTTTTTCAGACTTATTTTACAAGTGTGAAAACACCACTCACACAAAATATACGTAAAATGTTCCATTTGTTATCTTTTATTTATGTTCCATGATGCAATTAAAACATTATTTTAGTAATGTGTAGTGAATAGCCTGAGAGAGATGTTGTTGCTGTTCATATAATTACTGTGTTATTGTGTTCTCTGACAGGTCTGACACACCACTGATCTATAAGGCTGTGCCCAGCTGGTTTGTGAGAGTTGAACACATGGTGGATAAACTTCTGGAAAACAATGGCAAATGCTACTGGTGAGACCCTAACACTGTCAATTACTATACTATTGCTATACTATTAGTGTTTCTCACTAATGTGGCAAATAGCATGTATAATACTAGGCCACTACTATGAATATAGATTTGCCGTGTTATTTCCTGATGTCCAGGTTAATATCAGTTGGCCTCAAATCAGTGGAATAACATCAGACAAGTTGAATGTTGCCCAAGTTCGGAATTTTCCAAATTCCAAGTTGAATGTCCGTCCCATCGCACTTTCATCGCAAAGTTTGACAGCAGGAAGTTTTTCAGAGTTACGGGTACAGTGGATTGCAGCATTACCTCTAGAGAAGGGAAAAAATGAGGCTGGTGATAGAACAATTGTTTGTAACAGCTCCTAACATACAGTACCAGTCAAAGATCTGGACACACCCACTTATTCAAACTTGTCCAAACTTTTCACTGGTACTATATGTGTGTGCATGTATGTGTGCATGTATGTGTGCATGTATGTGTGTGTGTGTGTGTGTGTGTGTGTGTGTGTGTGTGTGTGTGGGTAAAACTTACTAGATCTTACTATTACTAGTATTATTATAGAATTGCGCCATTTGATACGGCAGTAGTTTTCCTGTATCCCATAAATACTTGAATGCTACCTACACTACATAATACAGTACATCTGGAGACTATTGTACAAACATAAAAGGACACATCATTTCAGCATGTTTTCCACATCGTCTAAGTGACCACAAAGTAGACTTCAGAAGTTCAGATTTATGCTTCAGGAGCTGGCAAACGTACTTTATTTCCCATGAGTCTGCATTTAGGCCATTTTGCTGTAATGTGGTTGTCGCTCTGAAATTAATCACCCGCAAGGACCGAGAGATAGAGGAAGAGGACACACAGTGCATCGTAATGATGAGATTGTGCTGCATGTTTGGACCTCCCCGTTAATTTTCACTCTCTGTAACTGAATAACACTCCAGTGCTTTGCGGTCGAGTTCAAATACAGTCAATCATACAATCCATTTTTGGTCTGAGGTTTGCTTATAGTGTTGTACAGTGGAGTGCTGATGCCTGTGTGGTTAACATATGAAGGACACTGTGGGACCATAATGGTGTAACCACATGGGTAATTTAAGCCAGTGAAACAGTGGTTATAGACCACCATGTGCATCATACTGGACAGTAGTTACAGTGACCATTAATTTATAGCAAGTAATAGGGATGTAATGGAATGTGACTACCTTGTTTGGAATGAACAGATGAAGGATTCTGAGCAGAGACTTTGTGTGAATCAGGCCTGGGGTCCTGGGACTGTTGCACAAGCAGGAGGCTTTAACTTTGCAAGCACAAGCAAACAGTCAGATGGAAAGCTCAGTGAGCAAATGTGAACCAAAATCCAAGTTCATTAATATGAACATATGGCACTGCATGATGCATTAACAGCATTGGTTCTTTCATCCTTACTAACTGCATGATCAGGGCCATAGTATTTTAAATGTAGGCACTAGTTACCTCCACCAAGGAGGTTATATTTTATCTATAGGATGCTTGTCTCTTTGTAGGATTACGTGCAGATTTGAAATTTCTACCAGATGTAATTCTTTTAATAAAAGACTCCATTAGATCTTAAAGATAATCCGGTTCAGATTCTGGATCCAGTAATTTTTAAAGAATTCTATAACATTGTGAGATAGGGGAATTTTTTTGAACGTGTCATAACAACAGAAGGCCCAGCATGGGGTGCTGTGTTTTTTGTTATTTTGTGCAAAAAGTTCTGTGGAATTTTCATGAAATTTCTAACAGAGGTGGGGCTCTAATGATGACTCCAAGAGAATTAGGAGATGATCTAGATCAGGGGCGTCAAACTCATTTTCACTGAAGGCAACATCACTAAATTTAAAGGTGATCAGGGGCTTTCACTGAACGTCTATTCTAAAAAAAAAATCTATTCTAAAAGGGCTTTAACAGCGACAAGCTAGCATGCAATCTTTCTTGAGTCATGAATGACTAGCTGTTTACTTGAAATAGGCTGCTGCTACCTAGTGGAAGGATGTCGAATTAGGTTTCATGGTAATGTTTGATACAATGAATGAACGATAATCATATGCTTTGAAAGCTCTTAAAATGAGGAGGCGGGCCGGATTTGGCCCATTGGGCCAGGGTTTGACATCTGTGATCTAGATCAATTACATTTTTTAAAGGATTCTTTGACATTGTGTGATGATTTCTGATATTTTGTGATATTTTTATTTATAATGGGGGTTGGCGTTCTCTGAGTTCTCTGTTTGGTTATTTCTGGGAAATAAAACTTAGTAAACCTGTAAATATTTCAGGCTAGTACAGAAAAAAATTACAATGTAAGTTTAATTAAAAAAAAAAACAACTAACAGGCCCTCATGTAAATTTCGTTGAAGTAGCTGAGGTAGAAGAACTGTTAGAACCAGAATCTACACCCCATGCCAACAGTGCTGCTGTTTCAACTTTGTGTTTCCATGGCAGTATAGTGCCATATGTCAGGAAAAAAAAGAAAAAACAGTCTTTGTGTTTTGACCATGTTCACTTCAGGTTTAGGTTCAGATAAACTTCTAAACAGATAAAAACTGATGAAGAGGTAGTGTTTCACTCCTGGCCAGCAGTATGTCAACACATGCAGATCTTGGTGAACTTTTCTTGTGAAACTGATAGTAGATTCTTTATATTTAGCAGACTTTCTTACTGAGCATACTGAGTGAGTCAGCATGGGCAGTGGTGTAATTAAACTTTCTTCAGGGACTGTGGAACACGTTGCTAAAGAACATACTGCTCACTTCGGGCTCTGCGTGGGGAGATTTCCCCTAGCCTCAGCTGAGATCCTACCCTTTCACTATGACAATATGGTGCTGCAAATCTAAAAACATAAAGCTAAAATGATTACTTGCCTGTATATGCACCCCTCCACATGACAGTTATATAGTTTGTGGTTTAATATTGATTTTAAATATTGATTTTTAAACACTAAACAAATCCTGGCGATTTATTTCTGATTGCTGTTCCTCAGCTTGTGCTGATTCTACATTACTGTGCAAAAGTCCTGAGCCACCCTATATTCTTCCAGTACAAACTTTATTATTGATTTTTATTTGAAGGCTTCTACATTGTTATATCTGTACAAAAACAGTTTAGATTAGTTTTTCATCACAAAAATTAATTTTACAAGCAAAAATAACGTGTCTGAAACAAAGAAAAGAAAGCAGCAAATAACACAAGACAAAAACTAAATGAATGCTGCAGGATTTTGCTGCAAAAGTAAGAAGTAAGTGTGACCATCAAAATCTCCAGAAGACCCATGGCTGCTTCTGCAAGATGCTCAGTTAAACTCACTTAGTCCATGGGAGCTAAGTGGCCGAATTCTAATGGGAGGGATGGCATATCATTATGTGTTACTTATAGGATCACCAGCCAATCATGTGCGCCTCATTCATACAGGGGGCAGATAGAGCTTTCCCTCTGAGTGTGTTAGGCCACTCTTGCGTGTGCATGCGCAACAGTACAGAAAGATGCAGGTGACAGCATCGCGTGTCACAGATGAGGACATGTGCATGCTTATGCCTCTCCCTGGTTGGTGGTGGTCGTATGGGATAGGGAGGCAATACTTGATGGACTAAAATATTACTAAAATAAATAAATTATAAGAAAGCTGCACTAAATTGGCTATTATGTTTTTTAAGCAATTTATCACACTAAACATCCTCTGCTTCCTCTTTACTACTCTTCATCATATAATATTTTAAAATGTAGAAACTTTTGTGTTTTGCACAGTACTGTATACTTTTCAGAGTGGGTGCATCAGCGGATAAGATTCAGATATGCAAGTCACACACAATCATCGGGGTTAAAAGTGCCCTTTTACCCATGGGTGTTAAATAGCCTCCCATATCTAGCACTTAACATTCTACACGTAATGTAGAAGGCCACAGGGAGAGAGGAGAAAAATCATTAAATTGATCCATTGTCTAAATAGATAAGTTTTTACTGATGGGACTGAAGAGCTTGTTGCTCAGCGGGTGAGATTTATTCTGAAGAGTGTGCATGTTGGTCAGGGTTGGTCATGTTGATGCGTATGAGTATTTGCGTTTTAATGAAGAACAGTTTATGTTAAAGGTATTTATATCAATTCCTTATCATCAAAAGTGTCTGAGGGCAGCCTAACCAGCATTATCTCTAGATTTCCATGATTTATATCAACTTGTATGCAAGTGGCAGGTATTTTCATCCAACCAATCAAAGCAGTTAGGCCTTTTGTTTTCTAAGATTCATCCTTCCACCCCATTTAAAATTTGCCCTCAGTATGCCAAGACCAGCAATCCCCCAAATGAACCAAAATGTTAAAGATCTTTCTGTCTCACTACGTTAAAGAATCCTTTGAAAAATTCCTGGATGCAGAAATTGATCTGGATCATCTCCAAACTTTTATTGAATCCTTTCCTTGTCCAAAACCCCACCTCTGGTAGAGACTTTATGAATATCAGCACATAACTTGATGCCAACACAGAAACACAAGGGGTAAATTCAGGGTAAAACATAACCTCATAGAGGAGGTAATAATCTCTTTTATTTTCTAAGTAAATAATTTGTGTTAGTTCCTGAATATTTGCTGCATTTTTATTATCTTAAAAATAAGCTAAGACATTCAAATATTAGTGCCCCCCTCCTTGTCCAAATATCATTCATTAATTCTTCCTTTGTTTTTTCTTTTTTTCTTTCTTTCTTTCCTTCCTTCCTTTCTATCTTCCAGGGTTCCTGAGTTTGTGAGGGAGAAGCGTTTTGGTAACTGGCTGAGAGATGCTCGAGACTGGGCCATCTCTCGTAACCGTTACTGGGGGACGCCAATTCCTCTTTGGGTCAGCGATGACTTTGAGGAGGTGTGTGACAAGCAATTAATAAATAAAAACAACAACCCAGATTTATTAGGAAAACCTCTTTCTTTTTCCTATCCTCATTAGGCCTGTATGGTGAGTTTGTTTGAACTGTAGTCTCAAGTTCAGAGTGGAACCTGATGTGCCCTTAAGGTTCTACAGGTTTTAAAAGATGAGTTGTTTGAGTTACTGTAGATTTCCTGAATGTCTGCTATTCTGTGTAAGCTTGAGATGTTACCCATGATGTGGTATTTTATCTTGATATAGTCACATTATTTTTATATTTACCAGGTTGAAAGGTTCAGCTGGAATTTCTGTAGTGATCTTGAAGGGGTGACACACTACAGGTGTAAAATTATTATTATTATTTTTTGTAGTATCCAGTCGTGTTTAAAGTGTTGTAACAGAGATTCTTTATATATGACTGAGTATTATTTTGTATTAGTTGGCTAGTGTGAAAGTGTTTAAACTGAAACTGTATTTCAGGCATCAGTAATTAGTGGTTCGGGTTGTTTGCTTTGATTTTAATGTTAGGAATGATGAATGTAAGTTGTTATAAGACGATCTGCAATCTGTAGCAACTGTTACTCATGTAAAGCCAGGACAACCATTTCCTAAGAAAGAGCTTCAGCTACGATCCTGAAGGTGTCACCATACTTATCTATCATATGCTCACGTTCTATGTTCACGTTCCATCATGGGTCACGGTTAAGTTTTTGAGCTGTTAATGATGTTATCTTCATAAAATATTTGCGATCTTTAATAACTCTAATGGCTATTTAAATTTACTGGATCTTTATGAAGTCGGATTTGGGTTGTTGGCGTCTTTGCAGACTGAGTGGAGCCTTTGGAAAATAAGGACAATGACCTGCTTCCTGAAAATAGCGTAATGAGTTGTTTCCAAGCGCCAATCTCTGGAGTGCTTACGGACTCCCAGAGCGTTCGCTAGGCCAGAAAGTGGAGCTCTATCGTTCTCTAGGACTAACTGGGCCATTTTACCTGAACAGGGACAACAGCCCAACCTTAACATTTCAGAAAAGAACTAACACACTTTTGGAGTGCATAAACTTCCTTTTCTTCTGTGGGGTCAAAGCATGTCCTGATTTTAGATTTACTTTGAGCAACTGTATTTTCCTGCTTATGAGTTGTGGGTGAAAGATCCTGTAATTGTATCTCCTCGCAAAGCATAGGGGATACTATGCTTTCAGGGCCTGTCCGCATCCGTCGCTGTCACAGACACTTCTTGTTAACACCCTGGCAGTGCCTGTTCTTTTTGTATTTATTTTGTATTTATGTTGAAAGGTCCCTACAGCACACCCTACCAGCCTATCGAAACTGGGTCACCTTGACCTATTTTTCAAGGTCATATAGGTCAATTCATCAAAAATGGCCATTAATACTCTAGAGGCTGCCGTTGACCACACGGGGATACATCTAGTGTCCTGTGACAGGAACGCATTTCTAGTTAAATAGCTGTAATGTGAACAGGTTGTTGTAAATGATCAAAATATTACAAAATGAAGCCATTATTTTATGCAGTTGTGAGAATCTACAGCCTTAGTATTAAATCCAGGCTTTGGTTTGCTTCTGCTCGTCTATTTCGGCAGGAAATAAATAGATCCGTTTCCTACGTCTACAAGGACAGAAGAGGAAGTGTGAATCCTGCGCTGGTGGGAAATGAGCTTATTAGTGTTACCCATGAAAAAAAAATAATAAAAAAAAACCTTATCACCCAGATATCTTCAGAAGTGTATTTTTACACTCTACCACATGTGTGTTAGTGTTGCTGTCAGATATAGAGAGACTGTGAATGAAGAGGTTTTTTGCATCTATTCAGGTGGTGTGTGTGGGCTCCATTGCTGAGCTAGAGCAGCTGACAGGAGTGAAGGTTGCAGATCTGCACAGAGAAACGTAAGTCACATGATCATTTTTATTCCTGAATACAGATATAGCACATTCAAAGGAATCGTTTGGCCAAAAATAAATGTTCACAGTGTTTCTTTAGCAAAAACCTGTTTGATGTGAAGTTTTGCTTTTTTACCTTTATTTATATGACAAATATTGCTGGTGAAAAAGTGTGACGCGTATCATTATCTCAAACCTGGTTTCCAATTATTTATTACTTATTACTATGAAAGTCAGCAAAGTAATTGCAGTAAATACATAAAGTAATTGGGGCCAGTGGTTAGGGTGCTGGGCTCATGATCAAGAGGTTGTGGGTTTGAATCCCTCTTAGACCCCCACCATACTAAGATCCCTGGGTAAGGTCTCAACCATTGAGTAAGTGAGCCTCTGTCCACCCAAGAGTATAAATGGGCACCACTAAAAATACTGGGAAGGTAACCTGTGATGGACTAGCGCCTCATCCAGGAGAAGTTGAACTCCTTGTCACTCCATGCTACATGTCATGTGTCACATGATATTCAAAGGTCATTTGGCAACCCGTACTGACTCCTTTCGCTTCAGCCACAGCCGGCGTCTGCTTCTTTTGTTGACGGTGATAAGTTCTTTAAGTGCTGTCTACAAAACCCCTGCAGCTCTCCTCCACTGGCCACACCTTGACCTTTCAGCCCTGTCCTTCAGCCTCAAGCTGCCAAGTTAGCATACCACAGCTTTCTCCTTCCATATGCCTCATTGTGTAATGTCTGCTAAACAACATGGTTTTTCTTATGACAGCCGTTATGACACCTATAAACAGTCATTACAAACGTTCATAATACCTCTTACGTTTATCATGTTACAAAGAAACTACAAAAGCCTGAATCTCTCCGTCCCTCCAGAAATGTTAAATAATTGGCAACTTGCACTTTATAGAAAAACTGGTTTACATGAAGCATCTGCTGTACAAGTCCATGAGCTGTTGCTATGGAAACGATGACATACTAGAATGAACACATGCTTATAAACCTATAGTTTTTAATCACAACCTACATTCCTGTTAGATCTGTTGTAGAATAATCTAACCCTCCTGGACCAATAAGAATGGAGACCTTTACAGCGCTCCGGTGCAATAATATTTATTTTATTATTCATTTATTACACAAATCTAAAAGCTGTCCTGGGGAGATTAGAGGTATTGAAAGCTCTTAGTGAGGTAAGGGAGGGCCAGATTAAAAGCGTAGGTCTACTGTCAGTTTTGAAATGCAAGGATTGAATCAAGCACCCTGTGCATGAATTTATATTAATCTCCCAAATATTTTTTTCATTTGCTCCTGTGTGTTTTTACAGCATAGACTGTTTAACTATCCCATCACGGTGTGGAAAAGGTGAGCTCAAGAGGGTCTCCGAGGTCTTCGACTGCTGGTTTGAAAGTGGCAGCATGCCCTACGCCCAAGTCCACTATCCTTTTGAGAACAGGCGTGAGTTCGAGGATACTTTTCCTGCAGACTTCATCGCCGAGGGCATCGACCAGACCAGGGGATGGTGCGTAGTGACACATCAGCTCTATAATGCGCTGCGTCATGCAGGGGCCGTAACACCAATCGATTGACCTTCACCCACAATTATTCTGCAGCTAATAGGCAGTGAGCTGTTCACATTTCCATATTTGATTAAGGCAGAGTGGCATTTCTGATTAGAATAGGCTTTCAACAGTGTGCGTGGGGTGAGTCATGTAAGTATATATAAAAATGTTTTAATAAGGCAATAGGGAATTAAAAAGTTCTTTATTAGACCAATAACATAACAAGTAAACTGCATGATCGTGTCTCAGACAAAAGTAACATGAAATTTGGAGTGAAGTGAGGAATAGTGTTTTAGTCACGCAGTAGGATTTATATCACTGGTATTAGGTCTTGTCTTACGCTGATGACTGTTCACAAGGGGGAGCTAGCGTAGCAGCACGAGGGAACAATAGGGAGGCGCAGTTTGCCATCATGACTCGGGAAAGAAGATGACATTAATGCGGGTGCTATTTAAAATAATCGGGTTAGGAGTAGAGGCCTGTGTAACTATAGGACTCTAGTGGCAGTGTGAACCTGATGAGAAAGCCCACAAAATGCTACTGCACTTCTACAGGAATACAGTTACTGCTGGAATCAGTCAGCATAAAGCATATAAAACACAGCATTGGGAAAAGCATGTTTGCTGTGTTTACCAAAAAATGGACGATTTGGGTACAACTTGTGCAGCAGTATAGAGCTTGATAAAGGGAGACATTCGAGTACAGGCAACAAAAACACCTAATAGTGTCATCTACTATTGTCTTATAGCTAATTTTTTTTTACTCTGTGGAGACTGTTTGATGAGATTAGAGATTGTAGAGCCATGGTTTATAAATTCTGGTGATTTGTTGGGAGGTGGGGTGGGAGGTAAGATACAGGAAAGTTTCAATAAACTTGAGTGATGACAAGCTTTGTCAGGAATTGATGTCATTATTAAAGCATTCTTGCAAAATATCTATTTTCTGGAAGCCACCTGATTTTAATTTGGTTTATGGTTGTAAAAATAATAATTATAATAATAATAATAGATGGCTAAACTTTAAGTGTGGAATTATATTATCAGTGAATGATAGTATTTACTTCTCAGAGATACCAGTGTTATAATTCTATTCAACCCATCGACTGTTAAATAAATAAATAAATAAATAATAAAACACGGATGGCGTGGCTCTGTTGCCTTCCGTTCTGTAGACATGAAGCTCAAATTCCTCCGCCATGTTGTCGGTTTGGAGTTGGAGCCTGCGCAGTAGAGAAAAGAGTCATGGTCTGGTACACGAGGAGGAAGTGGCGGATCAGTGGTTACTGGGCTCTGGGTTACTGATCAATAGGGCAGGGGTTCAAGTCTCAGTACCACCAAGCTAAAAATATGGGTGGAGTTAATTGTACTGCAGCCAGCCAGCAGGAGCGCTAGTCCTGTGGTGGCTATATTTTTTCAGAATGTAACACTATCCATATTTTCTACAGTCGATGGTTCAACCTAATCCAAGTTTCAACAAGAATAATTGCATTCCTGGTACTACGACAATATTTTACTTAAAATTTGCTTTTTGGCATGTTATGAAAATAGCTTATCTACAACTTTTCTTTTAACCAGATTTAACGAGCGAATATTGTTTTTAAGGTTCTACACTTTGCTCGTCCTCTCAACGGCCCTCTTTGGTAAGCCGCCATTCAAGAACGTGATCGTCAATGGCCTTGTCCTCGCAAGGTAACCATCTCTTGTTTCAATATACTGGGTTTGGTTATGGATGAGTTTTATTTTGGCAAAGGGAGCATCCTTTTACACAGTTCTTGAGGCAGAACCATATTGCTGATGACCTGGAAACACTTGGGTCAGTTGTAATGTTTATTAATGATGCACATTTTCTCTACAGTGATGGCCAGAAGATGAGCAAACGAAAGAAGAACTACCCGGACCCAGGTGTGATTGTACAGAACTATGGCGCTGATGCTCTGAGGTAAGCATCCAGCGAATTCAGTGTGATGCTAAAACAAAATGAAATATTTGAAATCAAAGCCCTGGAAGCGTGTGCTGGTGAAGTGTCCGAGGCCATATGGATAATGAATAAAGCAGTGTTTCATCTGTGCATGTGGGGGAATTAGTTCCAGAAAACGCCTGATTGACCGCCTGCTTGTTTTCATTTCAGCATTTTGGATTTACTGGTTTATTTTCACTTATATTTATTGATTTGCTGCTTTGTTTTCCAGTGTGACAAACAGTTAAGTTGAATTTAATATATGTAGTTATGTATGTGTATATGTGTGTATATATATATATATATATATATATATATATATATATATATATATATTGTATGTGG
>JAQMYF010000023.1:10904686-10920768 GCA_030014195.1 Neosilurus mollespiculum | reverse complement strand
CGAAAATAAGCCCTATGGTGTTTTTTGAACTGAAAAAAAAAATAAGACAGTGTCTTATTATCGGGGAAACACGGTATTTGTTACCACCACCAAGGAGGTTATGTTTTAGCTTCGGTTCATTTGTTTGTACGGGGTACCTGGGCTGCTGCTGCGAGCTGTTCGTTCCCTGTTTAACCAAAGTGAGGGCTGTGTCTGCATTCTCAGCACAAAGTTGAATTTCCAGTGTGTGTCTGTACTCTGCCAGGGCTGCCCCTTGTCTCCGCCATTGCGGTTGTGGTATTTATGGACAGGGTGACTGGTTTGGGAACCTTTGGAATTCATATCTGTGTTTTTACAGAAAATGTTTTTCTGTTGGATTCTTCAGACCATGAACTTCAGCATGCATTGGAGTGGTTCACAGTTTAGCGTGAAGCAGCCGGGATGAGAGTCCGCTCCTCCAAATCTGAGGTCATGGTTCTTAACCAGAAAAGGGTAGAATGCTTCCTTCAAGTGAGGGATGAGTCTTACGGAGGAGTTTAAGTATCTTGGGATGTTGTTTTTAAGTAATGAGAGAATGTAGTGGGAGATGAACACACAAGTCAGTGCTGTGCCAGCAGTAACGAGGGCTCTACAACGTTCTGTTATGTTGAATATGAAGCTGAGCCTAAACACAAAGCTTTCTATTTAGCGGACCATCTTCATTCCATCCCTTTCCTGTGGTATTGAGATTTGGGTAGTGACTGAAAGAATGAGATCGCTGTAGTGAGTTTCCTTTGGCGGGTGTCTGGGCTCCCCCTTAGTGATAGGATGAGGAGCTCAGGTATCTGGCGGGAGCTGGGACAGAGTCACTGCTCTTCTGCAGCAAAAGGAGTCAGTGGAGGTTGTTTGGACACCTGATAAAAATGCCTCCTTGGTCACATCCATTTTAGAGGTTTTTCAGATAATCCAAATGCGAAGCGATGGGGCAAATTCAGAGCTTGCTGGGGGGATTATATATCCTGTCTGAACTGAGAACACCCCTGAATCCCCCAGGAGGTACTGGAGAGTGTTTCTGGGAAAAGGGATGCCTGGGTTTTCCTCTTTGACCTGTTACCTCCTCGACCTGACTTTGGATAAGCAGAAGATAATGCATATAAAATTAAATGGTTGCTTGCTTGTGTGTATTTGCAAGATTGCACAAAATGGATTTGTGGATTTTTCAGGAATTTTTTTAGAGGTGGAACTTTGGCACAGGAAAAATCTGTTAGATTCTGGAGATGATCTGGATCAGATTCTGGATCCAGGATTTTTTTTAAAGGATTCCTTAACATTGTGAGATAGGATGCTTTTTGGAAGTGTGGCATTACACAATGCCCGGCAAGAGGTGCTGAATACTTTGCAAAGTTTTTTTCTTGCCAGGGGTTTATGCTCTCCCATTGTTATTGTTAAATATGCACCTAAAGTGAATCACCTTAATGAAACACAGTGTCCTGTTCGGGTCTCAGAAATGCGGCATGAAGTCACATACAGATAAGAAAATCAAGAACACCAGCTATGCAATCAGAAACTGGTATACTTTCCATGGCCATTGTTTAACTATATAACTATAATGATACTGCTGTCACGGACACTTCAAAGTATCATCACTCTCCAGGATCCCTGCAGTGGTTTGAGCTGCCGTTCACAAGGCAGAGTAAGAACAGCTGTCTTCTGAGGCTGAGCCTTTCTAAACCTTCCTGTAGGAATGACTGATGTCTGCAGTCAGTTCAGCTCAGTTGTTAGCCCCAGCATGAATGAGGGGACTAAGCCAGCGTGTAGAGCAGCTGGATGTTATTGATGCCAGGAGCTTCTCGGTAGCAGCAGTATGTAGATGTGACCTTTGTTCAGACTCTCAGAGCAGCTCCCCATGATGCTCATGGCCATAATGAAACTTTCAAACAGTGTACTGAATTTGATGATCATGTTTATTCATGTGCCAGTATTACATCACATTCATTTTCTGATCCTATTATAGATTAGACATTTACTGAGATATTCTGATCTTATTAAAAAAGCAGTTAGTAAGTATTATGAACATCCACGCATATGCAGGGCTGTATGAAAAAATTGGTGTGTGCAGTGAATAAATTTAGCACAGTGTAGCACATGCTGTACTGTTTTACAGGGTTCTAAATTAGCCCTGATACTCAGAAAAATGCAGTTAAAAAAAGATATGTTAATGTGGAAAAAAAAAACATTGCCATTTGTGTGCTGCTTCTTGGTTGCTTTCACATTTCTCACTGGTGAAATCCAAGCAACGCTAGGTCAGTGCTTTGTAATGAACTTAAACCTCGCCTAGAGTCGCATATCTTCCCATTATTATAGTATACAATCTCTGTGTTGATTTTGTTAGAATAAGTCTTACTTGAAAAAGCTTTTAATAAAATCAGAATCGTGAATCTAGTGTAGATTTCTAGTGTGAAAAAAAAGAATAGAGAGAAAAATAGAGATTTTATTTCTAGGCTGTATCACCCAGCCCTACCTCTTGGTCTAGCATTCTAAGAACATCCTTTGATGATCGATTCCATAGCATTGATTTCAGTATTGATCAGCTCCTCAGTGTTGTGTAGGTGAATACTTCTGTTTCATTCTAGCTGTGTTGTGTTTTATCTTCCATTAAAAGCATTCATGAATAAATTCATACAGGCCTTTCACTGTAAAGTGTACACATATTGTCCATAAAACAAGTAAACAATGTTAAGCCATAGCCATTGTTTCCTAAAGTTTCCGGCGGAATGAACTTTGTAGCAGCTGGACTCTTATGGATATTCTTCCATGGTGCGACATTTGTTCAGGACTCACAATGAGTCATGAAATAATTTAAAGTACTTATTACAGAATGGTTGCCTCATAATGTTACAGTGACCAGTTATGCTGTGATGTTTGTTTGTTTATTTATTTATTTGAAATTACACTCTTAAGGGGAAAATAAACCCAAACTTTAGAGAAGCTTGCATACATTGTATGTCTTTGCTCATCAAAACACCCTATTGTTATTACAAGTGTCTTTGTGGGGGGAAAAACTAGCAATTCACACATGGGGGCGGCATTGTATGGCGAAAAATCGCACGTGATTCACATGTATCTGACAGTAAATGCACAAATAATTTACATATGAATAACGGCATCACTTGCTTCTGTAAACAAGCTGATGTTTGTGTCATGTATGTGACCGTATGTGCCTAGTTTCATTTTATTCAGAAAGTAACTAGTTTATATTTGACTTGTTAAAGATCCTTATACTGTTTTTTTTTGTCATTAACTTGCCATATGAACTGACGGATTCACGTCCTGTTCTTACGATTTCACACATACTTTTTAAACTGGATAATGCAAACTATCAAATGGATATCAAATTCGAAAATAAAATAAGTAAAAAACTGATAATGAAAATATACATATGAACATATGTAATAATAGTGTTTGGAAGACTTTTCTTTTTTACTTTACTATGTTCTTATTCACATCAGACTGAATGTAAGTCATATATTCAGGTACATCACATTCAGAACATAAGTCCTGAATGTGATGTACCTGAATAATAAGATGGGCTTTGATGTGCTGGGTTGTTAGCATTATTTTTGGCTCAGTGGAGACATTTAGTACATTTTTATTTTTGTTGAATTGTCCGTTAAGTGTATTTCACTGCAGAATGGTGTGATATCTTGTGCCTCTCTGTTCAGAAGCAAAGACAATCATTATTAACCACGTTTTTATTCCGATAATGTACAGTAGATGGCCCAGGTTCAAGTTCTCTGACAGAATGAGAGTGCAACAACAAAGGATCTTATGGCTTTCCAGCTTGGGCTGTAAAAGCCAAGTCTCAATATTTCTGCTTGGCTGCTTGATTCAGAACAGTTTATCTAAGGCAAAAGTGGTTTGGTGGTGATGAGTGGCTGGATTGAGGTATATTAATGAAGTCTGATGCCATGCCCTAAGTCCTGTTTATTTTATTGTAAGTGTTGCATTAGAAAAGCCTAAACTGTATAATATTGAAAGGTTGGCCACTTTTTATATTTAAATATATCTTTTACCAAATAACATATTAATCACAAATTTAATTAGAAATGCACTCAGAGAGTGCAGATCTCCACCAATGTAGTGTAGTCTTCAAACTTTTCAGTCCAAGCTTTTATTTCCCCCCCCCAAATGTTATGTATTTGTGAAGTTATAGACTAAAATATGTCATTTGCAATGTCGAAAAATCCTTTAAAACCATCATGTTTTTTTTTTCAGTTCTTTGTTGACCTTAGGCCCACATTTCATTAAAATTTTGTGGAAATCCATACATTAGTTTTCAAGTTATCATGGTCACAAACATACACGACTAATCTTATGACCCCACCCCCCGAACCCTAAGGGGAGGTAAATGTCCTTCATGCTGTGTTGGAAGATAAACTGTGCACTAATGGAATCAATTTGCACTGTGATCTGAGATATTTGGATGCCACATTATGGAACAGTAATTTCACGTCATTAAAGTGACAGACTTATAGCACTTCTTTACCAAGCTTTGTATAAAGAACAATCTCTGTCTTTTAATAAGTCAGCTATGATACTGATAGTTTCTTGCTTCTACCAGGTAGCTTAGCACTTAGCTAGCGCAGTGTACTTCAGCCATTATATGGCTGTCATGTATATTATTATGTATTGCATTTATATTCTGTGATTCATTCAGTGATATCGATGTGCTTTGTTAAGTGCAAACATTTTAACTTGTAAACATTTTAATGCACGTCCTTCCTTTACTGCATCAGCAAAATGAGCCAGTGCTCTTATTTCTCTAATGTTTTGTTTTATAATGATCAATAAGTGAAAGCCCTCGACACAAGGCAATATAGTGAAATACAATATCTACAAAACTATACTGCCTCCACACTCTTGCTTTGTCTGCTGCATGTTAATGCACTGACCCGTGCATCTAAAGAACACTTTCTCTGTTTGCAGGAGCTGAATGTGCGCCAACTCACCCTGTCCACAGATAAAGATAAATACGGCATCCGGCTGCGGGCCGAACCTGACCACATGGTGCTTGGAAAGAGGCTGAAAGGAGCATTTAAATCTGTCATGGCCGCCATCAAGGAGCTGAAGAGTGAGCAGCTGGAGGCCTTTCAAAAAACGGGTGTGTACTGGTGCTAATATAAACCTGTACATCCTCAGTGCTGTAATCACACAGGGCTTTTATACTGTTCTTTGTGATCTGCACATCTATTTAAAAGCACTTCTTCCAGCTTCACTACCACGTGAAATTAAAGCGAAGTATTCACCACTAATGTAGAATTCACAGTCAGGTGACAAATAAGGAGGGTGTAGGTAGATCTTAGTAGGGTGTAGGCAAACTTGCCCTAAAGGGGCAAACTTAAAAATACATCCTCAGTTAATAAAATTAAAAGTAGTAGGGAGGCATGCGACTGTCAGCCTGGAGATCGCAGGTTGGAATCCAGGTTGCTGCCACAGCTATCTGCGACCGGGAGTTCATGGGAGAAGGGAGCTAATTGGTGGAACTTCCACGGGAGGGAGGAATGGCATACATTTGCCTGCCTGTCACTCACAGCGATCACCAGCCAGTCCTGTGAGCCACTTTTTCTTATTTATTTATTTTAATTAGTAAGAGAGTTGTTTTACATACTAGTCTAAAATGACTGCAAAGGTCATAGGTTATTATTGACATTATTTATAAATTTTTTATACCTACACCATCCAGTGAGGCCTTGTACTCTGTCAGTGGGGGCCGACTCATCCTGGTAGGGAACACGCCCCTCAGGATAAAAAGGTTTGGCTTTAAGCATCATAGGATAAAGATGATCAGTAGAGCTACGTACTGATTTGTTGTAATACTCTGAGGGGACGCAAAGCATGCCCATAGGCACACTGCAAAACAGAGCCATTGTTTTCCTTTAATTTGTCACTCTTCTATAGTTACTGCATCAGTAATAACCTACTGTATATTGTAACGAAGTCTACGATTCACAAATTCACCCGTCTACTTATTTAATTGTTTGGCGAATCCTTGTAAAACTAAAATCTCCAAAATATCCTGTTCACACACCATTATCTTCGCTCTTTGAAATTGTAATGCGGTGTATTCGGGTGGAGATAAATCAATTAAACTAAATGAAATAGAACATAATAAAACAAGATCATTATTTCCAGTGTTAGCTTCTGATGCCAGTCTAATACCAATATAAATGCTTTAGTCAAGAGAATTTCCATTCATTCTTGTCACCCCAAAGATCTAAAAGTCTGTGAGCCTTAACATGTTTTGTGTCCAGAGTTTTAGTTTTGCACTGAAGCTACAAGACTAATGAAGTAAACAGCAACCCTAAATCATAACATGACAAATGCGTTAAAAGTTTAAGAAACTAGTTAAAAAAATTTTTCTTCACTGTATTTTTTCTTTTCTTTTTCTCTCCATCCCTGTTTCATCGCATCCTTTTGTAGGAGTTCATTTTTAGTCTACTAGGACTTTATATTGTGCTAACAAAAACATTTATCAGCTTTTTAGAAGGAGCATGCCTCTGGTCTTGAGAGTGGGTAGCCACTATCCTGCGAAGTTTCTCTGGGTGGTGGGGAAGAGAAGAAACATAGATAGCAATTATGATAGATAGGATAGATAAGTTACACCCGACTGACAGCGCTGCTGTCTGTGTGGCAGAAGTTTATGCTGCTGTCATTGCTACTCACTTTACAACAGCATAAATAGTAAAAGAGAGAGAAAATTAAGTTTTGACAGCTCTTGGCCGCAGTGCTCTACTGTAAACTGTAAGAACTACTTAACCAAGATGGCGGACAGGTGGAGCAGTCTGCCATGGGGCGTAGCCTATCAATCTTATACGATATCTGTGAGGTGGAACATTGACATGTGCCAATCATGCAGTAATCGTTCAGCTTATCTGATGTCAGTGATGATACGTGGGTTTGTAGAAAAATATCAATCATTTGTTAATGGCTTTCCAGCAATCGGAAATGGGGAAACTATTTTGAATGAATAGTAATGTCTATTAATCCTGAGATAGTGAACATTCCTGGGTAGTGTACTAAAGGGCATTACCCACCTTGCAAACTTGGGATAATGCTTGAATCCAAAACAGCAGACATAAACTCACCATCTGTCAAGGTCACTGGTCTGAAAGTCCTAGAATCTCAACAACATTCCATTCCAGAAAATGCAAAGTAATCCTTATTATGTAGCCTTCACATTTTTCAAGGCATAGAAGCAGTTTATTCAAACTAAGAATGAGTTTCAGTAGATTGTGGGTGGTGGGACCATTGCAATGGCGTACACATGGTCTCTGTCACAATTTTTAAAAGTTGAATGAAATAATGATCTCATGCGGCTTGGTGGATAAGGAATATCCATTGAGGCTTCAGCAAATATTTATTTTGCGCTCACATCAAACATCATTACTGGCTATTACTACGGAGTTCAAACCTCCATTGCCGTGACTGACAGATTCAGAGAGGTATTTCTTAATAATAAGACATTCATAATAGTAAAGCAGCAACCTTTCCTTTTTGGCCTTTTGACTTGCATCCTCGCATTTTAACGATTTTGCCTGAGAGGGAGCTTTGTACTCAAGGGTCAAGTGGGAATTGCATCAGTTTGTGATTTTAATATCTCAAGTAGGAAGCTGTTTTCTGGGCTTCAAGCTAAAAGCGATCAAAATCCCTGTCTAAAGTGGGCGGTAGTTTTTAATAAGCCATTTCTTACCTGGAGTTCTGCTTCCTTTGGCCCCGAGCGTCAGCGCGAAAGAGCAAAGAAGAGCAAAAACCAAGCATAGAGATCTACGATTAGCTTGAGCATCTGATTGCAGTGTTTCAACACGCCTGCTTCAAAAGCACTTTTACACCTCCTTTACAGAACATCAGCGCTTTAATCACGCACACTGTGGGACGAGGCTATGAAATGTGACCCGAGTGGGTCAGAGTAGGATAAGAGCACAGATCTGAAGAACAAAGAACTAGAGAACTAAAAGCTGACTTATTAGCCTGCCTGATTTTAAACATCAAGTGAAAACGCACAAATAAAAAAGCCTGTTTCGTAAAAGTTCAGGAGGAGATGCTTATTCAAGAGAAAGTTTGCTATTCCTAATTATTAATGGATAGAATATAAAATGGTCAGTGTATTAAAAAAATAAACTGATCTAAAGAGATAAATGGTAAATCTTCATGGGAGACTTTTTAAACATACCTGGTTAATAAGCTAATGTGCTCCATTCTAGTGACTTAAGTTAAGGGTTAAAATTTCAGACTTGATTAGATCTTTTCAGGGAATTTTCAATTCGAAGAACAGTCTTTTTGCTTAATCTGTCTGAAAGAAAATAACTTTTTTTAGACCAAAGCTGTTAAATCCCATGTTTTCCAATGTTATAATGTTATATTACATTTATGTAATATAACATGCTACAGTTATTAAAAGGAAAGGGTTTTTTTTAATGGTTTTATTAATAAGCGAGGGGATGGAAATTAATATGAATATATGGAAGTTGTCCATACCCATCATGTTAAATGTTATTTTATGCATCTGGGAACATGTGAGAGTGAGAATGCTCTTTTAAGACCTTTTTGTTTCTTTGGACAGAAAAAGTGATGTAGGTTAAGTGCTTTTTTGTTTTGTTTGTTTGTTTTCTTTAATTGTTCCTAAGATGAAGAATGAATGTAAACCTTTTGGACAGTCTGGTGGTACAGGTAGTAATAATGGACTTTTAAACAGTAGTGTTTCATTTTAAGAATGTGACCTTTAACAGGAGTATTTTGCTTCCCAATGTGAACTTATACAATTATAACAGAAATTCAACTGGAAAAAAGATAAATGATATAGGCAAGGTGAGTCTGTTGGGATTTTTACACCCGAGCCTACTGGTTCATCAGGAAGGAACTTATCCCTGGTTTCCATAGCGTGAAGCCACTGGGAGTTCAATTCCTCCTGGATGGGACGCTAGTCCATTGCAAGTTACCTTCTCAGTGTTTTTACTGGATCTAAACCTTTGATTAAAATGTCGTCTTATGTATAGTTTATAATATAATAAAGGCAAAACCCGAACTTTGCAAATAAAATTTTTTATATGAATAGTGTTGGGGCCCATGGTGTTGTGGTTAGGGTTCTAGGCTCATGATTGAGAGGTCGTGGGTATGAATCCCTGTCGGACCCCACTGTGCTAAGACCCCTGGGCGCGGTCTCAACCACAAGTGTCCCTCTGTCCACCCAGCAGTATAAATGGGTACCAGTAAAAATACTGAGAAGGTAACCTGCGATGGACTAGTGCCTCATCCAGGAGGAGTTGAACTCCTAGTGGCTTTGTGCAACAGAAACTAGGATAAGTTCTGCGCTGATGAGCCAGTTTGGCTCGGATGTCAAAAGCCCAGCAGTTATTTCCTTATATTTGAATAGGACCAATGGAACACAATAGCATATTGTTACTCATAAACAAATTTTTTAATTATCCACTTCAAAATTATCTTCACAGGTTTTTTAGATAATTGCACATAACTCATAAAATTTGTACTTGTTTTCCAGGCTATATCTTAGTGGATGGACACGAGCTGCATGAGGAAGATTTGCGGCTGATATACACCTTTGATCAGAAATCAGACACAGCCACACAATATGAAGCCCATTCAGATGGACAGGTAATATGCAATTTATAATTTATGATAAAATTACTTATAACCACCCAGTGGATCCTCATTAAACAAAGCTTTATGGTGTTTTGAGTACCACTTTAGAATTCTTTACTCAACAAAGCTTGATTTAGAGACATTCATCGTTCTGATTGATTCAAAGTAATTATTTTTAACAGGAAGGTTTTGTTTGGGAGTTAATTTGAGACAGGCAGAGTATGATCATTGTGGGCTACAAATCCCTAATTCCAGTCCATAACTAAAGAAACACACTTTGTCCACCAAACATTGAGACTATAGCCTCTTTTACATTAAGGTCCCACACTATTGCAGTTAAAGACCCCTTAATATGCTGGCTTTGTATGATTACACTGTACCATGTCTAGCACAAAAATGACGACGCCTAGCATCATACCGTGCATAGGAAATACTAATACCCCAAGCATACGGCTTTTACTTTTTGAAACCAGTGGGTGACCTGAACGTTGAGGTGTTTTTGCTAGCTGTGCACATTTACACCACTCTTCAAAGACAGGCAAAGTTGCTGAGCAGCATGTTCGTGTCCTTAGCAATATGTTGGAGGAGACATTAAGGGGAAGTGGGAAGCAGTTCAAGGTTTGTGGACTTAAATTAGTGCCGGACTTGAATGTCTAAATGGTCACACCCCAGTCCTCACCATACCTTTACCTTGTGTACAGCTGTTGATTTCGTCTCTGTTAATACATACCCTTCTGGCTCTGACATGGAACAATTTGGAAGTTTTGAACAGGACAGCGAGGCGGAGTAAAGACACAGCGTTCCTGCTTTAACAGGCTGTAATGGGCTTATGGTTCATAGACTACATTAAGGGGAAAATTGAAAGTTTCGGCACACTTAAGTGTTCCATAATGCTGGTGTAGGCAGAGCGAATCAAATATTCCATAACTTCAGAATTGGGTGATGGCATGTTTTATTTCTCACACTTTTCTCCATCAAAGCACTTCACTAAAAGTTTATTTTAACAGGAGAGACCAGTAAATGAATTAGGCACACAAGATTATTTCCTCAGACAATGCAAGTTAGAATAACATAATGATGAACATGTAGCTCCTCAAGCTGTAAACTTATGAATTGCAAAAATAAGATTTGTTATCGTGAACCAAACTATTGTCGCGCACTTACTAGAGACAGTTGAGACAGTTCAATTCATTCTGCTAAAGGCCCCTTTAAAATCACAGCGCACAGTGCCAGGCAGATACGCTCCAGTTGCGATACGGGATTATTGGCTGTGCATCGACCAATCAGATCTTTCGTACTGTTGTTGCTATGTCATAATATAAACTGCCTGACCAAAAAAAAAAGTTGCACACACTAATACTTTTCTGGAGTGCATTTATCCTTGATCACAGTGTGTAATCTCCATGGCATTGTTGCTCCAGTTGGTCAGGTCGAGGCTCAGCAACATTAATGTTTCAATAAAATGAAGTCAGCTGATGATTTGAATGTACTGAATGAGCAGGTTAATCACTTCAATGGACTTTTTCCTTCTCTGATGGCTTGGATTTAAGAT
Organism: Neosilurus mollespiculum; assembly: GCA_030014195.1. Taxonomy (NCBI): domain Eukaryota; kingdom Metazoa; phylum Chordata; class Actinopteri; order Siluriformes; family Plotosidae; genus Neosilurus; species Neosilurus mollespiculum. The sequence goes on along the minus strand of JAQMYF010000023.1, from coordinate 10,909,601 downwards.
GGGGACTCAAATAATGAAAGAGTGGTACAGGGAGGATGTGGAATCATTTTCACATATGTATTGGCACCCTGGAGTCCTGACCTTAACCCTATTGAAAGTTTTCGGGATGTGCTGGAGAAGACTTTATGGAATGGTTCAGTTTTTTCCTCATCAATTCAAGACGTCGGTGAAAAATTAACCTAAATCTGGATGGAAATCAATGTTATGTTGCTTAAGTTTGTTGAAACATGACATGACAGTTGCTTGCTGTAAGCAAGGCTAAAGGTGGAGCATCATCATATTCACGTGTGCGACTTTTCTTTGGCCGGGCAGTGTAATAAACAAACACTGAATCCACCATGTGAAGTGATTGCTTTACTTGTGTAATATTGGATTTTTTTCTCTCTCGCTAGCTCTTGGTACTTTTAGACATCACTCCTGATCAGTCTATGGTGGACGAAGGCGTGGCTCGAGAAGTCATAAACCGCATTCAGAAACTGCGTAAGAAGGTAAGAAAGCATGTTGATGATTCGCCATTAAATCGATCACTATCAGTGTTTACCGTCAGAAAAACACCATATTTATTCATAACCTAAACCATAAATTAAGGAAACAATTGTTGAAATGTTTTGAAAGGAATTTGGTTCAGAGGCTGTTTGCACATCTTTATTCCTCCGATATCCCTCCATCACTCGACCCAGTATTTGTTTACCTTTCTTTTCTCCTGGGGTCTGGCTCATTTGCCTTTCCCAGGCTCAGAGCATTGCTATTTGGGAAAGACAAAAAAAAGCACTTTTTCCACTCCAGAATTATATGTGCATGGAGCAGAGCAAGCTTAATAAGCTTAATTACCCGGTCCACTTGGAGACATATGCTGCTTTTTGAAGTGTTATGGAAATCAGGAAAGTAAGACGGATTTCCTTCTGCCCTCCTTTTCTGCCCCCCTTCCTTAATAAACAAACTTTTTTCCATTCCAGCCTGTTGCCTGGTGCATGCCATATATGTTATGTACATGTGAAGGGGAAGGGGGTCTCTGGCAATGAGCCAAGCCTGAATTCCTTTCTTATTGAAACTCAGTTAAAAAAAAAAAAAAAAAAAAAAAAAAAACAGGAGGAATTTTCCATGGGAGGGAATTAAAAGTTTTTGTTATCCTTTCCTTAAAGGAGGCGATGACTGGTGGGGGTCGAGTGTTGCAGAATGTTTGAGAAAAAAGAAAGCTGTCTGTGTTTATAGTGTTTTAGCCAAGTGTAATGTATGAAAAAGGGAAGACGATAATAAAATTCCAAAAAGATCCATACTGTACTGGGTCACTCTGGCTGTTTTTACAGGCACATTGAAATAAATAACATTTAGCTTTATAGACTTGAATAAAGTGTTTTCTAAAATACTAATAATTGATTATAAGCTCTAAGATTAAAAATGTAAACATTATTTTCCTCGGGATCTAGAATTTAACAAGGAATTATACAGTACGTCTACTCATAGCAAGAAGATCCTGGGTTTGAGTCCTGGGCTCGGGTGTTTCTGTGTGGAATTTGCAAGTTCTCCCTGTGCTTGCATGGGTTTCCTTCCACATGCACAGTAGGCTAATTGGCTATTCCAGATTGCCCCTAGGTGTGAGTGTGAATGGTTGTGTGTTGCCCTGCAATGGTCTGGCGTGCTATTCAGGGTGTACCTCGCCTTCACCCAATGTTGGCTTAAAAGTAGGCACCAGCCTCCCTGCGCCCCTAACAGGATTAAAGCAGGCTGGCAAATGAGTGAGTGAGAATCTGCCTCTCTTTGATTTCCATTGTATTTTTTTTAGCACTTACATTACTTTAGAATAATTTGTTGCATTTAATATTGGTTTTATTTTGTATGATAAAAAATCCTTCATTTGGTTTCATATCTGGAACGTCCCTATTGATGCTTTAGTATGATGTCATTCTCTCTCTCTCTCTCTTTCTCTGTAAATTCATAGTTAAATGGCATAAACGTGTCAACTACAATATCTTAGTAAATTAAAGCAAGGCTTAATGCTTCCCAAAAAATGAAGCAGGTTTTTACAGTTTGTGTTCAGAAGGTTTCATATTCACGTCACATCCATGCCACACTGCCACTGTTGGGCTCTTGACCAGCACTGCCTCTGTACATGCAACTGATTCAGATCTTCATCTGTTAATAATAATAGCAAATGTTTCCAACATGGTGGAGCTGATGGGGTTATTATGGTACGAGTGATGTTTTCTCTGTCTATTTTAAGGGTCATCTGGTCCCATCCGATGAGATCACTGTGTACTACAGCTCAGAGCCTGCAGGTGATTACCTTGACAAAGTGATCCAGGCGCATTCAGACTTCATCTTTGCCACTACGAAGGCACCCCTGAAGCCATATCCCGTTCCCAAAAACACTAGTGTGATTGTTCAAGAGAAAACCCAGGTGAATGTTTTTACATGTAGTCGTCCAGCTTATTGAAATAAACACCACGTGGTCAAACGTTTGTCCACATCTGACCATCACACCTGTGTACTTTTGTTAAACATCCTGTTCCAGATTTAGTCCCTGTTTGTTGTCGCTTCTGGAAAGGCTTCCCATTAGAGTTTGGAGTCTGTCTGTGAGGATGGGTCTATTCAGCCACCAGAGCTTTAGTGAGGTAGTGATGAACAGTGAGAACCCCTTGGGTGAAGTTGGTATCAAATGTTCATTCCAAAGGTTTTCAGAGGGTTGAAGTCAGGGCTCCATGCAGAGTTTGTTCACACCAACTTTAGCATGCCATGTCTGGGCAATGGTGGCTCAGTGGTTAAGGCTCTGGGTTACTGATCTGACGGTCTGAGGGTCAAGCCCCAGTACCCCCAAGCTACCACTGTTGGGCACTTGAGCACAGCCCATGACCTGCAATTGCTCAGTTGTATTTAAAATAAATAAATAAATAAAAAATAAAATAAAAAAATTGAAATTATGATACAATAGTACACAAAGACCGTCTAGGTATGGGGGTAATGATCAGGTGTCCACAAACGTTTAGCCATATAGTGTATATGGTGATGTTTTAACCAGGTCATTGAGTATGATGTGTCTTGGGTGTAGTTGAAGGGTTCCGATCTGGATTTGACCATCATAAAGGGAACAGAGGTCTCCAGAGCACCCCTCATTGGCCCTGCATGTGCTTACGTCAACCTCAGAGTCAATCTCAACAATAAACAACAAGGTAAGGAGATACATAATGTGTCAGCCCAATCTACCCCCTACGTCAGTGGGAAAGAACCTCTCTGAAAGGAGGGATTATTTGGGAAGTGGGTGATTCAGCAGTGACTCTTTGACTAAGGTGTGTTTGGAGTCCATGACCAATGATCATCTATAATATTAAATATAATTTCTTGAATGTGTTTATAAATGCTTCATCTGAAACATCTTGGTTTTTTGTTTGTGTGTGTGTGTTGTTCTAACATTCAACTAAAGATTTTGCTATGGGTCATGGTATTTGCTGTTCATTTATTGTGGTAGCTGCTATGAGGCTAGGATATGGCTAATGTATTTTATTTTCTTCCTCAGATGGGATGGTTCTGCTGGAAAATCCCAAGGGCGACAACAAACTGGACGTAGAGAAGCTTAAGATGGTTTGCCGCAGCATTTTCAAACTCAATAATGCTCCCCTGGCAGTTTTCAATGAGACTAGTGGTGAGACTAAAACATGCAACATGTTTCTAAAAAGTAAACTGTAATCTGTGACGTTTTGTAATAGTGTGGCTGGACTGGACTGCCACATACTATAAACACATTAGCATACTGTACCAATAGTCCCTCATTTTGGGTCTAGTGGAGTCCTTTAACGTGTCAGTCTCAGCTGGTTTGTTAATTAGAGTCAGTGCTTTTGAAATGAAGAGAAATAATTGGTAATGTAGGTTTAAATGTTAAGAAGTGCTTTTCTAAATCAAGCTGATGTATTTTTCTGTCCCAGTGTCACGGATACATTCTACTACAGACTAATTTCCACTACACAAGTAATATGTCAATCATTTCCTTTGATTATCTTGAAAAGAGAGATTGTTGATGGATAGAAAGGGATAGATAGTCTATAGAGAAGAATGGGGAAAGGGAAAAAAGAATAATGAGGGGAAAAGAAATAAGGACAGTGCAGAGAAGAAAAATAAAATAACACAAAAAGAAAAAAGAAATAATTAGAAAGGAAGAAAGATAGATGCTTTATAGTGAGAAAAGATGTCCATCACTGGTGGCATAGTGGTTAGCGTAGTGGTCCACCTCAGAGCAAGGCATGGGTTCGAGTCCCGGGTTCAGATGTTTTTGTGTGGAGTTTGCATGTCCTCCCCATGCTTGTGTGGGTTTCCTCTGGGTACTCCGGTTTCCTCCCAAAGTCCGAAGGCATATATCTTAGGCTAACTGGCTGTTCCAAATCGCCCAAGGTGTGCGTGTGAATAGTTGTGTGTGTTGTGCTACGATGGCCTGTTCAGGGTGTACCCTGTCTTCACCCAGTGTCGGCTGAGATGGGCACCAGCCTCCCTGCAACCCTAGTTTTAAACCCTAGGATTAAGTGGTTCGGCAAGTGAGTGAGTGATACAGGTTGTGTTTAATAATCAGGTGTGTGATAATATGGGTATTCATATCGCGATAAGATTATTTATTTAAATATTGCTCAGCCCGAACTTCTAACTCCTAGCACTAATGACTGCAGACTTTTTATTGAAGACACAAGCACGCGTAATGTGAGATCATTTCTGTGGTTTTGTTGTTTTGCCTGTGTTAATACAGGTAACTAGTTAACAAGCTTGCCGTGTATTTTATTGTATATTAGCAACAACTTTTCGATTTCCATGCAATTTAATTATGGGATTGGGCCACACTATAGAGCTTTAGAGCTATCCGTGTCCTTATGCGCTGATTATCAACAAGAATTCTAATGATGATGGTGATTCTTCTTATTTTATATTTATATATATA
>JAQMYF010000023.1:10881223-10898418 GCA_030014195.1 Neosilurus mollespiculum | reverse complement strand
AACATTGACGGACACATCACGTCACCTGTGGCTAAAATCAAGGAAGTCGGAAAAGTGTCCACTGAGCATGTCCAGAATTAACAATTATTCATGAGACTCGGTCTTGGCTTTTCACTGACGTGTGAACCAATTTATAAATGAACGTAACATGTAATTGATTTGACAGACATTTCACCTGTGTTTGATTCATGTTGATAGAACTATCTGCATGGAATTTTTAAGAAAATTCTTCGATTGAGTGCAATCAGTGCTACCTTCTTGCCAGTTTACTAAAACCAAGTACAGATATTTGCCGGTATGGACATCATACAGAACAAGATATCAAATATTTGGATCTTGACAGACGTTACGTTCAGAGGCCCATCTCGTTAAAAAGGCAATTTTTAAAAAAATATATAACAAAATTAGCAAAACCACACATTAAACATCCTTTTCACACTCTAAAATAATTTTTTTGTAATCAATACATGTACAAATTTGTAATATTTATTTGTGAAGCCGGTAACTGAACTTTACCAGATATGTCCGACTTTCATGCCAGAAAATCTGCAATTTTAGCATGAAGTCAAAAAAGAAAGCAGCAACGCTTTGTAATAAAAATTGTTATAATTGAAATTGTCTTTAATATTATTTTGACTTAGACTTTAAACCATTATTTAGTTGTACATACAGTTGCATATAAATATTTTTAAACTTTTGACTTTTAATATTACATGTTGCAAATGGGTCCAAGTGCAAATAAAGAGCCATAAAGACTTTTACTAAAGTTAGGTACATTATTAAAGTTGACAGAACAACATTGCATAAATATATTAACCAATGAGATGTAGTTTATATAGTAGATATAGTCCCAGGCAATCCTGACCCCTACTTTAACAATTCTTGTGTAGCCATTCATGTTTTAGCAATACTTGTGTAGTCATGGTGATAACCAGGGCTTGTGGTGTTATGTTTTCGGGTTGTTCCTCCATCCAGGCCATTCTTGTGAACCCATTAACTCAAAAAGGCTTTGAGGGATCTTCATCAAATTCTGCACAAATGTCCAACTTGATGCATATAACTGATTAGACTTTGGAGGTCATAGGTTAAAGGTCAAGGTCTTTGCAGCCTCTTATGTGCCATGCTTGTGAACATACCCTGAAGCACTGAGTGATTTTTTTCGAACTCTGCACAGAAGTCCACTTTGACTCGAGATAGAACAGATTCGATTTTGGAGGTCTAGGCCAAAGATCAGGGTCACTGCACCAGAGATATATAACTGCCGGGCAGTAGTTCTAATTTGTTGAGTACACAAGGCCAAATTGTACAAGCTTTGTCTAAATCCCAAAATTCCTGATAAATTCCTGGATAAATTGCCTTGGTGTTGACCAAATGAATAATTCCGGGGGGGAGGTGAGAGAGAGAGATAGAGATATGAGTGAATGTCTCATTAAAAAGCAATCATAATGCAAATTACTCAAGTTCAGTGTAATTGTGTTTGTTTACAGAGCTGAAGAACAGCAGTGATCTCCTGGCACTGAGTGGAAAGACTTTGCGTGTGACGTCAGGAGCATGTCCCACAGAAAAGAGCACGTCTGATGCTCTGCTGTGTCCTTACATCAACCTTCAACTCATCAACGCATGTCCTGCAGGTATATTGCCCTTATTTAATTCTCCTTTCCGATTAGTCATGCTGCTGCTCAGTCAGACCATAGCAATAAGTACCACTCTCAGTACTGCTATGGCACAGGAAAGCAAAAAGAATTCTACTCAGGTATTCAGTATGTCCTACAGTCAGGTGGTAAACAATGGAATAGGTAATAAACAGAAGCCATGTCTGGTAGACAACATCACCGTCATAGTGTGTGAGTTAGACATGTGCATTGGGACTAAAGGGTGGTTTTTAATCATGTGGATGAAGCAGACATTCAGATATGAAGGTTGTTGGTGAGTGAATAGAATAATACAGTACAGTGATTCTCAGTACATCTCCATTGAAGTTATTAAACTACAATGAGTATAGATTTGCAGATTATTTTAGATTTGACATTTTATTTTACAACTGCTGCTTGTCCATGGAGCATTCATTTCTGTGTTTTCATTTACTGGTTTGGTAAATGTACCATGCTAATATCTGTACTGAACATCAAATTAGTAATATCCACCCATCAGCTGTAACATTCAAACCACTGACAGTTGACATGATTTAACATTGATTAGCTAATTACATTTGCATCTATCAAGAGTATCAAGGAAGAAATGGAGGAAAAAAACAAGAGGCAAGCACAAGGATCTTAGAGTTTGACAATACAACTAGGTACCAGCATTTCCACAACAGCAGGCGTTCTTTGTTGTTCAAAGAATGCAGCGCCTATATTTAGTTTAGAGTTAGTTATATTAATATTGCAGTATTTATTATTGTCTATTATCATTTCATTTTTTTTAGAAAAATACGTGTAGCATTGTGTATTTTTCATACTAATTTTATTATATTGCATAAACGCCAGAATAACTTAAATAATATCATCAGCTCTGGTTCCAGTATCGCATATTTCATGTTTAAAATGTAATACTGGTAGCCTGTAGACTGTGTACAGCCAAAAAACAGACACCTGGCCCAAGTGTAGCTCATTACATCAGGTTATTCCACCACAGAGGTACAATCATATTCTTTTCTACATGTTATTAATGTGTTATGGAATTAATCTGATAATTAATATGATAATCTGGTGTGTATTTTTTTATATGAAGTTTAATACTTATACTTTCATTCTCATTCAGAGTGCCAGAGCGGTGATGTCAGCACGTTGCTGCTTGCTAATCCTGTGGGTCAAAATAACCTTCAGTCCATGACCCTGATCACTGAAACTGCTAAAGTTTTTGGCCTCAGAGGAAGGAAGATTAAACTCTATATGGATGAGGAGCTCAAAGAAGGTATGGGGAAATTTTCTCTGTACACCCTGAAAAACGTGATATGTTCTGAAAGCAATAATAATAAAAGTAATGTGGACGATAATGTTAGTGTTAGTTGTTAAAATTAGTATAAGAAATACTCTTATTGTTTGGAGCTCCAATAATCCAATTTATTATTCATTCAAAATACTTTATTGTTTCTAACTGGTGGAAAGCCATCAACTAATTCTTATTTGTCTACAAACTAACATATTCCATCATTGACATTGGTAAGTTAAAGATCATGTGCCAATATCCCTTGCTTTCCCCATCCTCTTAGAGGAAGCTTGCAAGAAAATTGCCTCCAGGTCTTAAGACTTGAGGCCTGCTCCTCTGCTTTCCCACATTTGGTGGAAATTTCTTGAAAATACCTTACTTTTATTTCATATTTTCTTGCCTTTTATGGAATTTGTCTAGAAGGAATTGGAAACAGTGGTAGCGGAATAGCATGCTAAATAGCTAGCAGCACTTCTTGTTGACTCACAGCAGCTTTCTTTCAGACACCCTCGTTAGGCCAGACTACACTGAGAACTCACTCTCCACTAGCATAACTAGCTAGCTAGAAGCCTGTTCGCCGCAACAAGCCAATAAAGTTGAGTTTGGTGGGGAAAAAATTCAAATTTATGAAAATAAAAAAAATCCGCCCTTACCATCAAATATTTTAATTCCATATTTTGTTGCTTTTTGTTTTGTTTTGCTATTTGTCTAGAAGTAATCGGAAAAAGCATTAGTGGAATAGCATGCCAACTAGCTAGCGTCAGTACTGGCTAACTCACAGCAGCTGCCCTCATGACACCCTCATTACGCCATACTACACTGACAACTCTAGCATAGTAATGTGACCTTGAAAATGAGTGATAAAACTATTCTTGAAATTATCTTTTATATGATATAAAGTATTATTCAGATTTTGATCTTGACCCTCATTCAAGTAATTCTTTATATTATAATTTTACTCATTTAATTATTGCTTATTATTAAACACTGTCATTTGAGGAATTTTAAGGTGTTCTAATATACATTAAATCATTTTATTTTGCATATTATGCCTATGCTTTCTCATACGCCATTTGTTTTATAAGGATTTAAAGGTACCTATAAAACCCAGACTGAGGTAGTGTATACAGTGGTGCTTGAAAGCATTTTCAAGGTGCTTAAGAATTTCCTATATTTTTGCATAAATATAACTTAAAACATCATTAGACACTAATCCTAAGAGTATTTCCATTAATATTCTCATGAAACTACAGAATTGGCTTTAAATTTTTTGGAGTTAAAACACATTATTATTGATGGGCAAACTAGAAATAACACTGCGCAGACTAGAAGTGATCAGGGAGGTCATGAAAATTTAGCGGAGAAGCCTCTATTACATACAATATGTTACAGTACAGTGAAGTTATCTACCTCACACATACCTGCTTCTTAGGAAGCTGGGGTCAGAGCACAGGGTCAGCTCGCAAATGGTGCCCATGGAGAAGATAGAGTTAAGGACATTGATCTAGGGTTTAATAGTGGCAGCTTGGTACTGCTGGGGTTTGACCCACCAACCTCCTGATCATTAACCCAGAGCCTGTAAGCACTTAGCCTTGTGCATGGCCTTACCCAAACTGGACATTTGAGGATGCAAAAGCATAGGTGGCATTAATTCAATCCCAAAAAGACCCCAGAAAAAACAGCTATCATTAATAAACTTTTCTTAATGTTTACAGGGGTAAATGATGAGAGCCGGTAAAACTGGTAGAGATTCTACTACATACCATCTTATTACCCAGCCTAGTGTAGGCTGTCTATGTGGGTAGCATCTATGATCAGCGTTTGCCTTTCGAAGATAAAATCCATCAGGCAGCATATGTTTCTTTGTTTTGGAATAGATAATGCGTGTGTGTGTCTTGGAGAAAGTGGTTCCATAAGTCTGTTCACTGAATGAAAAATATGCATGCTTGAACCCCCTTTAGTACATTGGCTGAAAAATGTACTAGCAATTTGTCTGCATTTCCTATCATAATTGTATTACAAATGGAACTAGGGGTGCACTTTTAGATAGCGTGCAAGGTACCTCGCAGCATGGATAACATAGCAAATAGACACTATAAGGGGATTGGTTTTAATTACCCACATTCTCACCTTGTATGTTCTGTAGTACACGAACATTCTTGTCTTAATGTTATTTGCATTATTAGTTCAATTTAATTCAGTTTCATTTGTGTAGCGCTTTTTACAACTGACATAGTTGCAAAGCAGATTTACATAGTAGAAACAAATTTGATAAATAATTTAAACAGTTCTCTATAAACCCTACACATCCCCATTGAGCAAGCCGGTGGCGACAGTGGCAAGGAAAACCTCCCTCAGACGTCACGAGGAAGAAACCTCGAGAGGAACCAGACTCAAGGAGAAAACTCATCCTCATTTGGGTGAAACCAGATAAAAATTTAAATGCTCAGAAGTGAGGGCAGACCTTTGTTCACAATCAAGGTCAATGGTCAGCTCTCACTGCATCTATTTCACGAGGTCACTTTGTTTCTCAGGTAGAAGCAGTTTCAACTTCAACATAGGAAATGTCTATCTCTAAAACATTGACCCTGACATTCCAAAATTAAATCATCACTGGGAGTCAGCGGTAGTGTTCCTACCAAGTGAAAGGTGAAAATCCTTGCACGGGTGTGCTCCGGATTTTGTTCACAGACAGACAAGCAAACGTTAGTTTTCAGATACTGACATTACATCTTTGATACTTTCATTATGTAAATCTTTTAAATTAAAAGCTTGCAGAATAGAATTGTAGATGATCCTAATTCTAATAACTGAAGTTATTACTAATCATCCAGCACAACAGCAGAGACGTGGGTGCATTATGAAGGCGTCACATCTTTTCCTCCTTTCTTCATTCTGCCAGTTTGACATCAAAAATCACATTTATTCATTGTCCTTTCAGTGCTATCAGTCCAAACATGTTTGATGTGTCATGGTTTCTTATTAGTTTTGCAATGTAGTTATGAGGCTAATGTAGGCAGTAAATAATGTCTGTCTGCACAAGAAGGGTCTGTCTGCAGTCAAGTAGACGACAAGACACCCCCACCTCAGTACATGACACATCCCCTGAGAGAACACATGTTAACATCTGGAAGTTCAAAGCCCAAAGCCTAATTTTAACCCGAACCTTAACCAAAAGCAGAGATCTAATAAGGCGTCGTAGTGTGTAAGATATCGGCACGGCGAAGTGAGCATGCCGTGTAGTAGGCGTATTATGTAAGTACTACACATCTGCAAATAGATCTACTTGGTCTATTCTGCACAAAATCTGCAAATATTTTCTTCACTGTCACAAAGATTCACAAGTATAGTGTTTTTTTTCTGAACACTTCCACTGACAAAATGCTAGGATTAAGTGGATTTTTTATAGGCCTACTTGTTATTGTGTTATTCATATTTAGATTCATGTGAGCTAAGGTGGTGACTAATGATGGTGGATTTTGACAATGTGTATTTTTTCTACAATTTCTACAACTGTAATAACTTACATGGACCTGTTGGTTAGATGTCACTAACAGTACAGGGCAGTGGTGGCTTAGTGGTTATGGCGACGGGTCACTGACACGAAGGGCAACGGTTCAATCCTCACTATCTCCACTGTTGGGCCCTTGAGCAAGGCTCAATTGCTCAGTTGTATAAAAATTATAATTGTAAGTCACTCTGGATAAGAGCGTCTGCCAAATGCTGTAAATGTAAATGTCACTGGCCCATTTAGTCCCCACACCTCACATTGAGAATCGTTGGTTCAAGGCCCAATTTACATTTATAGATGTATTGCTGGCTTCATCGTGCAGCTGAACGTTAGAGAGACATTGTAGGTCAGTTATTCTACTCTTAGCCTCTAATTCTCAAATCCAGACCTCATCATTGTAAAAAACCTGGAAGTGCTGTGTAAATACACTGCCCGGCCAAAAAAGGCACAAACGTTAACATTTTCCTGGAGTGCATTTAGCCTTGATCACATGTAATCTCCATGGCATTGTTGCTCCAGTTGGTCTGGTCGAGGCTCAGCAACATTAATATGGCAATAAAATGAAGTCAGCTGATGACCTGAATGTACTGAATGACCAGATTATCACATCAGTGGACTTTTTCTTCCCTGATGACATGGGTATTAATTGGGAGGATGGGGATGGATTGGGAGGAATTAATTCAGTTATGCATCACTGTCTTTTTTGTGGTGATCCTTGCAGCACTTTCCTGTCTCCAAAATCCTTTTTTACTCATTTTATTTAAAGTAATTTTGTATTTTTTAAATGCAGCCTTTGGTTCTGAGGGGGGAAAAACCAAGGAGTAGGTTACAATTAATTCATATTCAATAATTGTAGCTCTTGAATAAAGCTTTTATGGTTTAATGCTTTAAATGCTTCAAGCTTTTAAATTTGTAACACAAAAGTGGAAAACAAAATTAATGCCAAATTGAGATATTACAGAACTGCAGTACAAATTGAATAACTACCTGGGTATCATGGTATTGTTTCGGGTGGTCCCAGGTGATTTCCATCCTTACAAATTATAGATATTAAACGAATCAATGCCTACATTTGGGGCTAACATCGTTCTAGTGCTTTACAGAGTTTCAGAAATCCTTATGCAGTAACACGTCATTTTTAGTCCAGACAAATCGGATCATTTTTATGGGAGTTGAATACTGTATTCAAGGCACTGTATACTCTCCACATGTGCAGTGACAATAAAGTGATTCTGATCTTCTGATTCACACACAGTTCATGTAGCTGAAAAAGCAATTCTAGAGAGAGAGCGAGCGAGAGAGAGAGAGAGAGAAATGAGAATTAAAATGCTTCCTAATTACTTGGACAGTCTAATAAATCTTGGTTGTTTATCTTGTGCTTAGCATTTTCTGGCCTTCTTTGTTGTTCTTAGCAATTCTGTAGATTAATGGTGAATTTGATGAAGTATTGTTTTGCTCAAGGACTTATAATTATTTCTTTCCCCATTAGAAGAATTATTTATTTTACTTTTGTAAATAGTAAAAAAAATTTCATGATTAAATTTTACCTATGTAATAAATATATACACTGTTCTACCCAAAAAACATTGTGCATGTTAATATTCCATTGCGAACATTTCAAGCCTTTAGCCTTGATTACAGTGTGTGTCGCGGATAAGCTTCCTTCGCAGGGTGGTGGGGCTCTCCCACAGAGATTTGGTAAGAAGCTCAGCCATCCAGGAGGAGCTCAGAGTAGAACCGCTGCTCCTCCTCACTGCGAGGAGCCAGTTGAGGTGGCTCGGGCATCTCATTAGAATGCCTCCTGAACGCCGCCCTGGTGTGGTGTTTCAGGCATGTCCAACCAGGAAGAGACCCCGGGGTCGACCCAGAACACACTGGAGGGACTATGTCTCTCGGCTGGTCTGGGAACGCCTCAGTGTCTCCCTGGAAGAGCTGGAGGAAGTGGCTAGGGAGAGGGATGTCTGGACCTTACTGCTTAAGCTGCTGCCCTACGACCCAACCCCAGATCAAGTGGAAGAAGGTGATGATGATACAGTGTGTATAGTACTCGAGAAACATCAATAACATCCCAACATTTATTTCTATTCAGAGTTGGGTTCATTGTTCATCTACATTTTGAATTGATAAGGGGAAAATGTAATGACTCCATAAAGTCTTCCCTAGCACATCCCAGTCTTTCATTAAGGATAAGGTCAGGACTCTGTGGTGTCGGCTCATGTTTGAAAATGATTCCTCATCCTTCCTGAACCAGTCTTTAACTATTTGAGCCCCAATTTTATATTCTTGCCATCAGAGAAGAAAGTGTCCACTGATTTGATAACCTGGTCATTCTGTCCATTTAGGTCATCAGCTGACTTCATTTTAATGTTGCTGGGCCTTGACCTGACCAACTGAAATGAGAATACATGCTGTAATCAAGGCTAGAGGAAGTCCAACAAAATATTAGAGTGCGGGACTTTTTTGTCCAGGCTGTCTATCTTTCTTTCTTTCTCTGTCTTTCTTTCTTTCCTTGTCTTTCTTTTCTGTTCTGTGACGTATATATTGATTAAACTATCCAACAGCATTTTATGAGTTTATATCACCTTTTTATCAACATGAAAAGTGCCATCACCTATAAATGCATATGAAATATTTCCCAATTTAATTTTATTTTTCATATCATCAGCTTAGTGCTCTGATAGTCAGCATTCTGTCCACAGCCAGGTAATGATGAAGTATGTGTTAATTATTTTGTTGTCTCTTTGAAAGTGGGTCATATCCCTCAAGCTTTTTGTTTAGCTAGTCAAGCTGACATGGAGTTAAATACAAATCTTTGGCTACACCAAGACATTACCCGAGTATCCTGCTTTTTTTTTTTTTCCTTTTCTTTTTTCCTAAATGAAAATGTCTGCCTTTATTAACTGCTAATGTTTAGGCTCCTCTCTTATCAGTCCTAATCACTGCACAAAACATTTGTCTTCTGAAACCGCGAGGTACTGTTATAAGATGGACAAAAAGACACTGAAGGGGTACAAACAGTCCTGAAGAAATAATTTAATACTGCATTCAGAAAAGCTGAGTTTAATGTAAAGCAATGCTTAAGCAGATACAGTGACAAGAAAAAGTATGTGAACCTTTTGGAATTTCATGGTTTTCTGCATTAATTTGTCATAAAATGTGATCTGTTTTTCATCTAAGTGCCTAAAATAATAACACAAAAAAAATTTTGACCTTTCATGTTTTTATTGAGAGCAACCATAAAAACCTCATAGTGCTAGTGGAAAAAGTATGTGAACTCTTGAATTAATGACCTCAAAAAGCTATTTGGAGTCAGGTGTTCGCATACTTGGAGTCTTGTTAAGAAAATGAGTTTAGAGGTGTGGACTAGAGCTACTTTGACTTATAAAAACCACTGAAACTTTTTGAGTTTGCTCTGCACAAGAGGAATACGCTATGTGAGCCATGTCTCGCCAAAAACAGCTTTCAGAGGATCTACAATCAAGAATTGATTTACATAAAGCTGGAAATGGTTATAAAGTAATATCAAAAACTTGAAGGCGTCATTGGAGCTGCTTAACATCTGTGTTCATGAGTCTACAGTACGTAAAACATTCAACAAGCAGGGTGTCTGTGGCAGGAAACCCCGAAGGAAGTCGCTGCTTACTAAAGAGAACATTGCTGCACGCCTGAAGTTTGCGAAAGAGCACATTGACACTCCACAGCGGTATTGGAAAAGTTTTTTGTGGACTGATGAAACTAAGATTGAACTATTTGGAAAGAACATGCAGCACTACATCTGGCGTAAAAAGGGCACTGCATATCATCATGAAAACATCATCCCAACTGTAAAGTATGGTGGAGGAAACATCATGATTTGGGCCTGCTTTGCTGCATCAGGGCCTGGCCAGCTTGCAATCATTGAGGGGAAGATGAATTCCCAAGTGTAACAAAAACTTCTTCAGGATAATGTGAGAACGTCTGTACGTCTGCTGAAACTCTGTAGAAGTTGAGTGATGCAACAGGACAATGGTCCAAAACACCAGAGCAAGTCCACAACAGAATGGCTTTAGAAAAACGAAATCCACCTTTCGGAGTGGCCAAAACCTCAATCCAATGGAGATGCTATGGAATGACATGAAGAGAGCTATACACATGAGACATCCAAAGAATATGACAGAGCTAAAGCAGTTTTGCCCGGAAGAATGGCATAAAATTCCTCTTGAACGATGTGCAGGTCTGATCCACAGCTACAGGAAGGCTATTAATTCCAAGGGTTCCCTTACTTTTTCCACTGCCATTTTGAATGTTGAATGAGTGTGTTCAATAAAGACATGAAAGATGAAAAAAAAATTGTATTATTATTTTAGGCACATTATATTTGTCAATACACTTGACTTAGATGAAGATCAGATCACATTTTATGACAAATTAATGCAGAAAACCATGAAATTCCAAAAGGTTCACATACTTTTTCTTGCCACTGTATGTGTACTGGGAGTTTATTTATTTATTTTATCCCACTCAGGCTTAATCCCGAAGGACCAAGCTCACCCACTCCTGCAATTAATTTTCTTTGCCCACATTCATTATATGAACTTAGTGTTTACAAAAGTAATTTAAATCACAGCAACTCTGACCAGGGTAAAGTATTTACTCAAAATGCATGAATAAGTGATTGAATAAGTCTCACTTTACACCACAGTTGATGTATTGGTGGCTGTTTATCCAATACACTCCCATATTAATCATATGCTCATTTTCCATGAGCTGCATCACAGTTAAAATACACACCTCTATAAATGTTCCATATTTTAGCATCTAATCGTTTTAAAACTGTGTAATGTGATGTAGATTTATTACTTTGCACATTCATTACTCTGCTTACCTTGGCCTAAAACCAGTTTTGGTGGAGGTATTGTAATCACTGGTGTTGTGAGTCCCACCGTCCATCCGTCTGTTTGGGGTTTTTTTTGTTTGTTTGTCTGTGAACTGAAACCTGATCTCACCGTACATAGATTTTCACCAAACTTGGTGGGTGCACTACCCTTACTCCTACCCAGTAATGATTTGATTTCAGAAGATCAAATGCAAAAGTGAAGGTCACAACGTCTTGGAGATATAGCGCTTATCATATCGAAATGATGACTATTGACCTTGAGTGACCTTTAAACGGGAAAATCATGCTCACAGGGTTTTGAGTTCTTATAACTTTGAAACAAGTAACAAGTGTTACCATTAAACAAATAGTAAAACATTATATAGGATTTTCAAATGAGACAATTAACTTTAATCTTGAATGACATAAAAAATCAAACACAAGCAATCTGTGTGAACCCTTCAAGGAAAAAAGTTTTTTTCACTAACTTGGTCATGTCCATAGTACTATAGAACATGTCTTAAGACAAGCATATTGGTTATTAAAACCCTTATCCATACAGAGCCTATTTGCTACATTATCCATGCAGGGTTTTTTTTTTTTTTTTTTTTTTGGTTTGTTTGGTTTTTTTTGTATTTTATTTTATTTAAATTTTTTTGGTGTTTTAGTGTACCCTCAATTGACTACCTTTTCAATCACTACTCAGCTAATAATGATGCATCCTCCTCTTCTTCTTCTTATTCTTCTTCTTTTTATCATTATTGTTACTATTACTGCTACTTTTTGTGTATTATCATCATCAACATCATCATCATTATTATTATTACTTTTTTTGTTCATGGTCAGTCAATGGTTTGGCCCCTTGTTCATTTGCTTTATTTGAAGAACTCTGAAGATATTTGCATGATGAAATAGCACACAGAATTATTCAGTGACAGAAAGCTTTGCATTTTTTAAAATGTTTTTAAAAAGCCATACCCTCTTGATGCTGTGCTCTGAATGGTGATATTTTCAAACAATTAAGGTTCCATTACAACGGGTATACATTTCATCCATTTATATATTTTTGCTTTATTTCAGAATTCACTGAGACATCGCTGAAGAGCCTGAACACAAAAACTCTGTATGTACAAGTTCTTCCCACAACTGCAGAAGCATAGCAGTGTTTTAAGGATATTTAAGTGTCTGATTTTGTTAGCACCAATCAGGTCATTCAGCAATTTCACCTTCTTATTCTGTCATGCTTACACAATTACAGTCAATAACTCTGTTATAGCAGGCTTTTGGTGTTCAAGCACTTAATATAAAAATTAAAGAGTCTAAGTCATGGCATTGTCTAATAAATGGATTCTGAACCACTAAAGATTGCTTTTTTTCTCTCCCTCTCTGCATTTCCAAAAGGCAATTTAAAACATACATTGGTGCATATTATTCATATGCAACACATACAGTACCTTGGTTATGTTTTCTTTAACATTTGAAATGGAAAATAGGAGATTATGCATATAGCTTTTACTCCATTATTAAGTCCGTTTTAAGTCTCTGGTTATCTGCATGGAAAATCTTGACATCTACAGAAAGATGTGTAGTGTGGATCAAATATTAGCGTATATAGATGTAGATACACAGGACAATTTTTAAAGAGCAAAAGTGGAGAAAGTGCTATCCATAGTTTGGATAAACCACCAGATGATGAACGATTCTCTGTCTACTTTATTAACAATAACACTTTGTGTAATGATAAAGTAATATAATGACAATAGTAGTCAGTGTGCACTACAGAAATATTTCAATTTATAAAAAGTTATACTCTAAGATCCAGATTTATTTGTAGTAGAATGATGATACGTGGTTTTAGATTGTTTTAGACTGAAAGGGCTTAATGGAATGAATGATGCAGTCAAGATTTTTAAGACAACTTGTTAACCATGATCAAAAATCCATGATCAACCACCAATTTTTATTCCTTCCTTTTTATTTCTTTGTTTTATCATTTTGAAACCTTGTTACAAAGCACCAATCGAGTTTAAGGAGTTACCTATATTTGAATAAGCTTAAATGTCTGCATCCCAGTATACATGCTCTGTTGGCAGAACCAATTCAGTTTTATTTGTATATTGCTTTTTGCAGTTACCATTGTCGCAGAGCAGCTTTACATAGTAAAGCAAATTGGGTAAAGAATTTAAACATTTCTCCATAAATCCTTAATAAGCAAGCCTGTGGTGACTGTGGCCAGAAAAAATACCCCCAGATGATCACATAGTTTGTGCAAATTATACAGTTTGAGTAGAAGGACGAGTGTTCTTTAATGTTATTTACTGAAATTGATGTAATGTGACCTGTTCAAAAATACCTGATGATCATGTTTGTAGACAATTAGACACACTGTGCATTTATTTTGCACATCTATAACTTCTAAATTCTGTAAATAAAGCTCATCAGTTCACAGTCTATGGTGCTAGTAAAATGTGGCAGTAAGAAACACTGCAACACCCACATTGAATTGACTTTTCCTATTTACAGCTGGTTACTAATGGTGAGGTATTTTTACTTAAATAATTAAAAGCTAACAGTCATGTGAAGTGGCTTATCCAGACCTCTCTTATCAAGGTGTTTCATGTAACCAAAGCTTTACAAATTTTTGTTAAATAGCCCCAAACTAGTTTTTTTTTTTTTTTAATGGCTTCCTTAAATGGTAATGACTCAGACACTTGGTAAATCCAAACAGACTCAAATGCTTGATCATTTTCCTGTGAGCAAACATACATCCATTAGCTTACCACCACACACACACCAACTTTGCCCACTCTTCTTTACAGAATTCTTTAAGCTCACTCAAGTTGGATGGTGATTGTTGGTGGACTGCAATCTTCAAGTCTTTCCACAGATTTTCAGTATGGTTTAATTCTGGGTTCTGACTAGGCCTCAAAAGACATTCACCTCTTTCAGCTATTGTATGGCCAACTTTGCATTTTTATGTTGGAAACTGAACCTTCTTTCCATTGACAATTTTCTGGCAGAGGGCAGCAGGTTTTACTCAAGAATTTGAAAGTATTTTACCCCATCTATTTTTCTTTTATTTTGACAATTGCCCCAGTGCCTGCTGCAGAGAATCACCCCCACAACATGATGCTACCACCACCATGCTTTACTGTAGGTATGTTCTTTGGCATTTTGGCAGACTTGGTGGTTTTTCTTTTTGTTTGTTTTTTGTTTGTTTGTTTTTGCAACTCTCCTGTACCAGCCACATTTGTGAAGCATTTGTGATATCACTTTTACACAATTGCTATTCTTTGCCAAAAATCCTGTTACTGTTTAAGAGTTCCCATCGGCCTCTTGGTAACGAATCTGACCGGTTTCATGTTTGCTTCGCCATCTAGTTTGGAGGGACAGCCTGGTCTGGGAAGGGTCTAAGTAGTACCAAACTTTTTTTTGGTATCTATTTGTGCTTTTCCACAAATTTTTCCCTGAGATCTTTTGACAGTCTCTTGCCTCCCATAGTTGATTGTTTTTCAGTTACATTTCCAAGCACTGAAATGCTCTGGGAATGACTTTTTTTTATACTGAACTACTCAGAATTATTACACTTGATCACAGGTGGTAACCAGTTAACTTGGTGTACAACAGAGAAGATAACTTACACCTGATTGCAAGAATTCCTCAGGAGGGGGGGTGATCCTTTAGCCTTCTCGGGAATTCTGTTTTTTTTTTTAGTTTGTTTCTTATTACACTTGGTTGTTTTAAGCCGTAGTGAGTAAATACAGCTGGAAAAAAATATTTTTATCTCTTCATTTCCAGCTTCAAAGAAACAAGAATGTGAATATTTTGAAGGGGTTAATTATTTTTTACACCCACTATATACTATTTATAACGGCTGAGAAAATATTAGGTTGTACACCCAATGTTTTCAACGCACAGGACATATCAAATGTCTTGCTTCACTTGTAACCGATGGCAAACTTTTGTCTGAAACATTCTGTTGTTCTGGGAACTTTGTGTACTATTTCAGTGTCCCTGTACATTTATTACCGAAGTGCACTGCAGCTGACTCCTAAATATATATATATATACACAACCCTACATCAGAGATTTCACATACAGGAATTTCACAGCAGCACCACAAAAATACACACCATGCACGTGTAGGTTGAATAAAACATTCTTGTACAAGTGTCTAAATTGTTCTCATGCAAAACAAACTGTTTGTGTATAATATAAATATGTAATATAGTTATTGATTTCTACAGCCGTGTTCCTCTAAAACGTTTACTACTCTTAATATTTCTGCCAATTTTCCATTATTATCGTCCATAACTGGAGTTATTTAAAAAATAATAATAAAATCATTATATCTGTGACATTTATTTTCATATAATTATGCTTGTATTAGACTGTATTCTTCTTCAGTCTACAGTAATTGCCTATTTATGAGCATCCTCAGCTATAAATTTTAATTATGTATCACTTAGTATGAGTCTAAGTGCGAGTGCAGCATTTTTATTCCTGTTCATCCCTCATAGTGATGCAGCACCAGTGTTATTGGGCAGTTTGTATTGTTTTACAGTTGGGGGCACTGTTACAGAGCTTCACAAAGCCTGCTCCTGAGTATATGGGCTTGCGGCACCTTTTTGGTTTCATGCGTTGTATTTTTAAAACTGTTGAAATGTTATGTGCTTCAAAATTGTGAAAATTATACAAATCTGTCAGTCTGCAATGTGTGTGTGCATGTGTGTGTGTGTGTCCTCTCTGCCACAATTCATCACCTGGTAAATCACACAGAGGTCGTGTGTGTGTGTGTGTGTGTGTGTGTGTGTGTGTGTGTGTGTGTGTGTATGTGTATGTACACCAAATCTTGTCTCTCTGTGTGAACATCCGTGTGTAGCGATGACTCGGCCTTTCCCTGTGTGAATATTAAACACACCTTTGGCCATCTGCTCTCTCTACACACACACACACACACACACACACACTCCCTCTGAAGTTGTTGGAGCAGGGCAGAGTGCAGCAATGCAGCCATCTGTCTCACACACACACACTCATCTCATCACACTTCCACTGTTCAGGCTTCAGATGTAATTAAGCCATTATTGACAGAAAGAAGGGATGACAGCGATTAAGACTGGGCCGCCCCTCTCTGATCATAATGTCCGTGTGTATTAAATGCCTGATGTTTTTATAAAACTGGCTTTGTGGATTCTTTCAGTATAGTGTCATCTCCAAAAAAATGTACCACATTCATGGAATTGTTCCACAATGAATATATTATATGCTAAACCTTACAGAACCATAACAGCTTTTTAAAAACATATTCAACAGTCCTACAGTTGTGTAAATCATCTTCTCCAGAGAATAAAAGCACTGAGACTCTTGCAGATTCATACATATGGACTGCAGCTTTCCATACTTAGATCTGGGCTGGGATTTTAATTGCGGATCATTGTTTTGTTGATCCTGCAACCATTTCAGTGTTAATTTAGATATACACTTCCCGGCCAAAAAAAAGTTGCACACTAATATTTTCGTGGCGAGCCTTTAGTCTTGATCTGAGCATGTAATCTCCATGGCATTGTTGCTTCAATTGGTCAGGTCGAGGCTCAGCAACATTAATATGGTAATTGAAGTCAGCTGATGACCTGAATGTGCTGAATTAGCAGGTTATTACATCAACGGATGTCGTCATCCCCCACAGGCACAGGTATAAAATGGGGACTCTAATAGTAAAAGAGTGGTTTAGGGAGCATGAGGAATAATTTTCACATACAGTACAGACCAAAAGTTTGGACACACCTTCTCATTCAATGAGTTTCCTTTCTTTTCATGACTAAGATTCACACTGAAGGCATCAAAACTATGAATTAACACATGTGGAATTATATACTTGACAAAAAAGTGTGAAACAAC
>JAQMYF010000023.1:10857344-10878846 GCA_030014195.1 Neosilurus mollespiculum | reverse complement strand
AATGTCAATAGTCATGAAAAGAAAGGAAACTCATTGAATGAGAAGGTGTGTCCAAACTTTTGGTCTGTACTGTATGTATTGTCACCCCAGAGTCCTGATCTTAACCCTTTTGAAAGTTTTTGGAATGTGCTGGAGAAGAAGTTATGGAGTGGTTCAGTTTTTCCCTCATCAATTTAATATGTCGACAAGAAATGAACCCGAGAAATGAGTTTGTTGAAACAATGCCATGGAGATTACATGCTAAAATCAATGCTAAAGGCTCTCTAAGAGTACCATAGAGTGTGCAGGTTTTTTTCTTTTTTTGGCTGGGCGGTGTAATTGCAAGGTGGATGTTGAATAGGCAGTGAGACAGAGTTGAGCAGTGACATCCAACAACCCTGAGGCAAATAATTGTTTTGGTATATACTACACAGGGATAAGTAAAGCAAACTAAATCAAGGGTTTTTTTTAATTTTCTTATTTACATTTTTAAGCATCATGGTGGCAGATGAGCTCTATACGCTCTGTAAATTTTAGTATATACTACATGAAATGAAATTTGTATGGTTTATTTTTCCATATTTTTGTGTGACGATGATCACATCACCTTTTCCAAGTGACTGTGTCAAACCATGAGTGTTTGTTAGCCATTTCAATTCAAGGATTATCCACTAAGGATAAATCACATGTATGCACCAAAGGTTAAGTGGATGTCCCTGAAAAGTCTATTCAATTCAGGAGACATCGACTCACTGAGCCTGAGGTGCGTTATTGTTTAAGTATTCTGTATACTACATGGGAACACAAAAAAGCACACTAAAAAGCTCTGTGTGTCCAAAGCCAAGCTATGTGGTTGCTAGGCTAAAAGGTGACTTTAGCCAGTTGGTTCTTCTATTCATTCTGGAACTATTACTATCTGAACTATTTCATAACTAGAAAGGTGTTTTGTTTTTTTGCAAGAATTAGGAGGAAGTTTATTTCCCCAATAAACACGTTTGTATCGGGGGCCATACTGCAAAGCTTTCTTCATATAATTTGATACCGTGTTCAATTGGATTTCAAGGATTTCAGAATCAGTGACCATGAAAAATCATGAGTGTTTGTCTGCCATTTTGATTCAAGCATTATTCACTCAGAATGAATGTCTATTAGAATGTCTTTTACCTTCCAGATCATACCATTCCTGTGTAGTATATAGTAACTGGGGTTATTATCTTGTTGAATTATCTGTCAATGTAACATTAACCTCCTTGTTGAGCTTAATCAGGTTTTAGGCAAAGAGATCTTTATATACACCTCATGGTGCAGTCTTCTCAAGGGCTTGTGAAGCATATCACTGATCCACTAGTAGACTTTACACACACTAGACTTTATTGTGTACACGTAGGCCTTTTTTTTCGTAGGCCTTTGCTGTACCTCATTACCACGCGCCCCATGTGGCACGGTAAAGGCCTAATTTTGGTCATACCTGACCACAAAACCTGAGAATAACAAAGCATCAACTGGGTCAAATAGCAAGAGCAAAAATGTATTATAAAAGACACTAAGAACAGACACAGGAGTCTTCTTTACCAGATTTAGAATCAAACATACTGTATAAAGGAATGTTGATTTAAATATTGATTTGAAAATATATTTACAGCACACACGTTCATGTAAAATCACTTTTTATTAAGAGTTGCAGCGAACAGCTAGCTAACACAAACTGTTCCTGCAACCACTATGCTCTCTCTAAATCATATCGTACCTGGGGTATCTATATTTCCATCCAATCTAGTGTGATTGATGCATGGGTACTCATTTTATTTGTTTGCTTCTTTGCTTGTTTTTCACTTAGCCTTTTTGATACATTAAATGTACAATATATGGTTAAATCTTTTGTGAAAACTTTTCCTGGGGATCATATACACAGCCCTTCTTTCTCCAAACATGAGTTCCAAATTTCCAAATGTCACAAAAGTGAGCCATTTATATTGAATCTTTTTGTAAACATGATGAATATAACCCTGTATGAATGTAGGGTTAATATTCTATTTGTAATATGGCCACACTGGCCTGCACCAGTTCAATTATGCTCAGAAAGTTCTGCCGCCACAATCGAGGGTGTTTAATGTTTCATTTTGAATAGTTCTTTTGAATGAAAGCACTTTATTCTGTGCCTTTGGAAGGAAACTACAGAGCGTGGTAAACAGGCTGCCGGTTATGAATTATTATCCATACTGCTGAATTGTTTGTGGAAAATCATGAGGGAGGGAAACAATAACTGGATTAGAAAGCCTGGAAAAGTGATTTTTCGGATTTTTTCATCTTTTTTTCTTCTACGCTACCACATCATTCATACATTTGTATTTATTCATTTAGCACTTGAGCCAAGCAAGCAAGAATCAAAGCCAGAACCCAGTCCAAGCAAAGAAATGAGCAGTTAAATGGTAGAAGCATGGGCTCCTGAGTGGCACATCGACAAGGTTCACAACTATCAACCTGGAGATTGCAGCTTCGAATCCAGGTTGATGCCGCAGCCATCCACAACCAGGAGTAAATGGGAGTTTATACGTACATAGGGGCTGAGCTCCCATGGGAGGGAGGTATGGCATACACTCGCCTCCCTGTCACTTACAGCGATCACCAGCCAATCATGGGCATCTGTAAGTACATTCGCACAAAGGGACAGGTAACACTTCCCTTCTAAACGTGTTAAGCCGCTCCTGTGTGTGCATGCGTAGCAGTTCAGAAAGATGCATATGGAAGGGGCATGTGCATGCTTACACCTTTCCCTGATTGGTGATGGTTGCATGCGTGGGACATTGGGACAAGTGGATATGACTACTTTAGAGGAGAAAAAATGTTAGCAGCATAACAATTGCACACTAGTTGTCACAACCTTGTGTTCAGTGGAACAGAGCCCAAAATACCACCTAAAACTGTGTTAATACCATACAGTGCGGTTGCTTGTTTATTAGGTCCATTCGTGATGTAGCTATATTTATTGGTTCTCACAATTACTTTTTTATTCATTCAGTCATTCATTCATTCATTCATTCATTTTCTAAACCTCTTAATACTAATTAAGGGGAAGCTGGCACCCATCTCAGCCGACTCTGGGCAAGGGCAGAGTACACCCTGAACATCTCGCAGCACAGACACGCTGACAGCAACCTACTCTGCAAACGACAGCAATGGTTCTTTTACATGCCTCTCACCACAGACAGTGAGAGACATGGCCGGCCTTTGATAACTTAATTAGTTGCACTGGGGGGACAGCAGTGACAACTTGGTGATAGTGGGGCTTGAACCCCCGACCTTTGGATCAGTAAGCCAGCACCCTACCACCAGGCCACCACTGCCCCACAATTACTTTTTTAATTATACAATCACAGTCACAACCACAAAAAAAGCTAATTGGCCAAGCTCTCACAGGAGGGATGGCATATGCTCCCCTGTCACTCACAACAATCAGCAGCCAATTCATGGGCGTCTGTGAGTTCATTCGTACAAAAGTGGCAAATAGCGCTGTCCCACCAAGTGTGTAAAACCGCCTCCAAATGCGCATACGCAGCAGTTCGTAGGGAGGCGGGTGGCAGCATCATATGTGCATGCTCACGCCCCTCCCTGATTGGTGGTGGTTGTATGTGATCGGAAGGCGGGTGAGAATTGACGGGAAGGGAATTGGATACGTCTAAAATTAGGGGCGAAAACACGGGGGCATAAAAAAAAATAAATAAAAAATAAAAGTTACGTTGGAAATTAAATTGAACCTTTTCCACTGCGTAACGTACATGATAAAATTAAACAGACCGCAGGCACAACTGCATTAATAACAACAACTGGTTCTGTAAAGGCAAGAAAACAATATGAGAATCTTATCTGAGTGGATTTTGCTTGCTGAGGTTTTTGGGTTAACACGCCTCCACATAGGTCTGAGTTGTTAAAAGCATTCAGACAGCCAACACAAGTGCAAATACTATCACAAAGGCAGTTTGCTTCTCTCTCTCTCTCTCTCTCTCTCGCTCTCTCTCCCTCTCCCCCTCTCTCTCGCTCTCACTCTCACTCTCTCTTTCTCTCTCTCTCTCTCTCACATACACACACAACACACACATAAAGATGTGTATTCCACGTACCTTTCGAAGCATTGAGTACTAATACATTCTGAGAATCCTGAAACGTCTCACTTAAATAACCGCTGCTCATTATGAGCATGGTTCAAGGCCTCAGTTTGCAAACAATACACACAGTACAGATAAAAGTTACTGCAATACACTTTATAGTATGTATGATGTTAAGATTAAAAGATGCCAAGGCTTTCTTTTCAGATCATGCTAATTAAATTAGCTGTTCTTTACTCCTGTGCTGCAGAATTTATTGAATTTGTAGGTGCTGATTGATTAATTAATTAATTGTTAATTGTTTATAATGGCAGCTCTGACAGTAGTACCATCTGTAATTTAAACAATTTATATTAATTTGAGTGTTCGAATACATTATTGTTAATATAGTAACATCTGATGGCAGTGGAGGCCTGGTGGTAGGGTGCTGGCTTACTGATCCGAAGGTCGGGGGTTGTCACTGCTGTCCCCCCAGTGCAGCTAACTGGGTTATCAAAAGCCAGCATTGTCTCTCACTGTTTGTGGTGAGAGGCATGTCAAAGAACTATTGCTGTTGTTTGTAGAGTAGGTTGCTGTCAGTGTGTTTGTGCTGCGAGATGTTCAGGGTGTACTCTGCGCTTGCCCAGAGTCGGCTGAGATGGTCGCCAGCCTCCCCGCGACCCTAATTAGGATCAAGCGGTTCAGAAAATTAATGAATGAGCATCTGACTCAGAAGGACCTGTATGGCAGCCAATACACATAATCCTAGGCTAAAAATAAATTGACTAATAAAATTGTTAGTTTAGCAAAAACGTATTATTGTTCATAGTGAGGCATGATAGCGTGGTGTTTGGCATGTCCGCCTGACAGCAAGAAGGTCCTGAGGTCGAGTCCTGTGCTCGGTGAGGGCGTTTCTGTGTAGAGTTTGCATGTTCTCCATGTTCTTGTGTGGATTTCCTCAGGGTAATCCGGTTTCCTCCTACAGTCCAAACACATGCACATTAGGTTAATTGGCTGTTCCAAATTGCCTCCAAGTGTGAGAATGAATGATTGTGTGTGTTGGACCAGTGATAATCTGGAGAGCTGTTCAGGGTGTGCCCCGCCTTCGCACAGGTTCCAACAATCATGCTACAGGTAAAGTAATTAAGATCATATTTTACTCCAAACTGATGTTTGGTGTGACCTGTGTTTGCATTTTTATTTATTTATGGGGTTTTTTGTTTGTTTTTGCTGTCACACGATTGGCTGTTTACATTATTGCAGGAATGTAAATGTGTGTATAAATAAAGCATAAGTTTGTATTCCTTTATAACATTTCAGTTTTGGAAAATCAATGTATGGAAATCCCCTCCTTAAAACACCTCCTTATCGTGGTGGGGGGGTTTGCGTGTCCTAATGATCCTGGGAGCTATGTTTGGAGCGGGAGGTCAACAGGCGGATCGGTGCAGCCATGCTGTAATGCGGAGCTTGTACCGGTCGGTCTTGATGAAAAGGGAGCTGCACCGGAAGGCAAAGCTCTCAATTTACCAGTCGATTTATGTTCCTACCATCACCTATGGTCACAAGCTTTGGGTAGTGACTGAAAGAACAAGATTGCAAGCGGCTGAAATGAGCTTCCTTCGCAGGGTGGCAGGGCTCTCCCTTAGAGATAGGGTGAGACGTTCAGTCATCCGGGAGGAACTCAGAGTAGAACCGCTGCTCCTCCGCATTGAGAGGAGCCAGTTGAGGTGGCTCGGGCATCTGATTGGAATGCCTCCTGAACGCCTTCCTGGTGGGGTGTTTCAGGCATGTCCAACCGGGAAGAGGGGTCGACCCAGAACATGCTGGATGGACTACGTCTCTCGGCTAGTCTGGGAACGCCTCGGTGTCCCCCCGGAAGAGCTGGAGGAAGTGGCTAGGGAGAGGGATGTCTGGACCTCACTGCTTAGGCTGCTGCCCCCGTGACCCGACCCCGGAACAAGCAGAAGAAGATGAAATGAAATGAATGTTTGGAAATGTTGCAGTAATGCAGGAAAAAAATTAAAGAAGCATCCAAGTAAAATGCTATGAGTAATAAATAGTATGCCTTAGATTTGTACAATACAATATATCTAAAGAATTATCTAGGGTGTAAGTGTAATGTACTTTAGTAATGACTGCAGAGGAAGTAACAGTTTGATGTTCAGGAAAAGAACGTTTAGAACAAAAGTCTTTCATCAGCTGCACAAAGTGCTTATAAAGCTGTACGACTGGGTAAGCATTTAAAAAAAATGATCACAAATGCTCATTGCTAGCACACAATTAATGCTGAGGAGTAAAATTAAGCCCAATAACATCACTAAAGTGTTTTACTCCTCTTATACAACAGCTAACGCTAGCAACTTTTACTTCTTAAAGAACATGCCATATTTTTTATCTGTTTGTAATTTGATTGTTATTACCAGCTGATAAGTGCCATCAGCTTCCTATACGGCTTTTTTGTTTTGAAAATGGAACTAATAAAACCAAACAATTGGTGACGCTGCAGTCTCCTTCCAAGCGTAAAGATCTGCTCACAGAAAACTTCACCATATCAACAATTAAAGGCTTTTTAATCTGATTATGTAATGCATCTGCCATACAAATCAACATGTAGGCTGTTAATAGATATGAATGGAATGCCGGCCATGTTTCTCATTGGAATGAGATTAATACAAACTATCAGAATTGGCATTAAAATTAGAACACCTGCAGTTTAGTGCACAGTGGAGTTATGATCACCTTTAGCTTCTCAAAGTGTAAAAGCGCATCATTTTCAGTAAATAAGCAAAAGATAAGCGATTTCACACCATGTTTTGTGTTGTCGGCCAGTCATGTTGAGTCTTTAAGACTGGTTAGGAAGAGAGAGAGAAAGAGAGAGAGAGAGAGAGAGAGAGAGAGAGAGAGAGTTACCGAAATATGGTTGACATACAACCCAGTGAAATAAGCCAATGTTTTTATTTTAATTCAAAAGAATACAAGTGTTCTCCTAAACCATGAGTAAGTCTGCATTCTGTGTGTAAGCATTTTAAAGTATTGTAATGTTTCCTCCCCTTTCACAAGCAGCTTATTTTAAAGTTCCATCCCAAGTTGACGTGTGCTCCCTATATATCATGAGTACACTTCTTCTCAAGTGGTACAAGGACACAGCCTGAATTTGCTTTGCTATTAGAGAAATGTAGTGCTTTGCAAACTAGATTTCGGATCCGTGTTTATTTGCTTTGACACAAATTAAAAGGATTAACTTGTTGAACAATTTTAAATCCTAATTAGGGTTGCGGGGAGGCTGGCTCCCATCTCAGCCAACTCTGGGCTAGAGCAGAGTACACTCTGGACAGCTTGACATGGCTGACCAATAATAACCCAGTTAGCTGCACAGCAGTGACAACTTGGTGATAGTGGGGCTTGAACCCCCAACCTTAGAATCAGTAAGCCAGCACCCTACCACCAGGCCACCACTGCCCTTGTTGAGTAAATGGCTCATTTAGCTAAACTACACAATTACACACTTTTTTTTGATAATATTAATATGTCAATATGTTAATATATTGATAAGAAAGAAAGAGCTGTTGGTTCATTGCTTCTTAATGAAACTTCTCATGAAACTAACACAGGACTGTCTATCTATCTATCTCTGGTGTTAGCTAAAACATAAATATCAAAGAAAAGCACATGAATGACAACGACATTTAAAGGACATGAATGACACAGTTCAGGAATAGATCAATTTATAATTGATAAATTTATATATAAAAAAAAAAACAGTTATTCACCTATATCATTGATCATTGATCACATATCATTGAAAGGTCGCCTTGATGTTCCATTCCACAATTCAGTGATATCCACCGAGGCTGTTGCGAATAATTGTGAAATAGCTCAATTTTTTCTCTGCACAGTGTGTAAATCTTCCTCTAGCCTTCTATTCCATGTATCAGTGTAATAATATAATCGTTTGGGGTGGTGTTGGTTGGATATTTTTGCTTGGTGAACTTTGGTTTGGTATTCTCTTGACATTGAGCGGTTGAAAAACTGCTGCTACATGATCAGGCCAGGATTGAACATTCTGGATGTTATTTCTAAAGAAATAAAAATATTTATGTCAGCATTCAGTACTTGCTCACATCACTGTGACACTTAACACTGATACCCTCTGGCATGATGCCATGTTGGTTTTATTCTCCAACACTGCACTCTGCTGAAGCCTTCATGACCTGTGCAGTGAAGTACAGCCTCCTCAGCCTTATTATTGTTTTCTTCTGATTAAACATATCTAGCTTGCGGTGATGGCTGAGTGTTCTTTAGGGAGTGCCATGCTTGGAAAGAGCCGCAGGTGTTCAGGAAGCTCATGAAAAATATGTTGTTTATGCTCAGCATGCAGAACATCCAGGTAATGGCTGCGTCTTCACCCAAAGCAATGTGAAAAGTTCAGTAATGATTTGACATACAATTAATATACAGTATGGTTCCCCTATGCTCCTTCATGAAAATGGCATCTCTACAGGTAATTAAATGGCTCCACAGGGTTTATGCCCTTGTGCAGGTGATGAACACCCATGGGACAATTACGGTGTGATTGGTAGGTACAGCCTCTCCAATCTGAAACCGAATGGAATGGACGTGACTTTGTAGTCGTGTCATTGGACTTGCCGCAACTTGTTCTGGACACTCTGGAGAGAGGAGCTGCGTGGTGAGCTGACTGCGATGGCAGGGAAGGCTGCCCTACAGACCTGGGAGACTCAAGCATGTAGTTAGGGTCTCCTGGGAACGTTTGGCAGAGTCTCCTGTCAGAAGGGCCTTCAACTCCTACCTCCGGCAGAGCTACAACCACATCCCAATGGAGGCTGGGGACATAGAGTCCGAATGGGCCATGTTCCGTGTCCCCATTATTGACATCTGAGGTGAGGGGGGCCGTCAAGCTGAAGAAGGAGGCCTATCGGGTCCTTTTGGCCTGTGGGACTCCTGAGCCAGCGGACGGGTACCGACAGGCCAAATGTGCTGCAGCCTGGGCTGTTACCGATGCAAAATCTCGGGTGTTCGAGGAGTTCGGTGAGGGCCTGGAAAAAGATCGGTTGGCTGTAGAAAGCTATGACTAGGGACTATGTCTCTCGGCTGGTTTGGGATGAAGATGAAGATGAAGGGTTGCAGGGTGGGTAGAGTCCATTGCGTCCAACTCCGGGCGAAGGCAGAGTACACCCCGAACAGTTCATCAGTCGATCACAGAGAAACTCAGAAACACAACCATTCAAAATTTTCACATTTAAGGGCAACTGAGAATATCCAATTAGCCTACTGCGCATATCTTTGGACTGTGGGAGGAAACCAGAGTACCTGTATGAAACTCACACGCGTACAGAGGACAGACATGGGGCACAGTGTGTAAAGGTATTAAAAAAATTGAAGAGGGATTAAACCCAAACCTAATGCAAAAAAAAACCAAAAAAAAAAACTGCTCTATTCTTATTACAACTTTCTTCATGGAAAATAAAATAATAAATCTGGGGTGGGAGTGAGAGTGAGGATGAAGAAACAGTTCTGTGGAT
This sequence comes from Neosilurus mollespiculum, assembly GCA_030014195.1. Taxonomy (NCBI): domain Eukaryota; kingdom Metazoa; phylum Chordata; class Actinopteri; order Siluriformes; family Plotosidae; genus Neosilurus; species Neosilurus mollespiculum. Next base: position 10,869,245 of record JAQMYF010000023.1, on the reverse strand, counting down.
TATATGTATATTATACATACATGTGTTTGTGTGTGTGTCTCTCTCTGTGTGTGTGTGTGTGTGTGTGTATATATATATATATATATATATAAAATATTATCGATCATTTTCTGAACCGCTTAATCCTAATTAGGGTCGCGGGGAGGCTGGTGCCCATCTCATCTGACTCTGGGCGAGGGCAGAGTACACCCTGGACAGCTCGCCAGGCCATCACAGGGTAGAAACACGCTGACGGCTATGCAGCCTACTCTTGACGAAAATCAGCAATGGTTCTTTTACGTTCCTCTCACCACAGACAGTGAGAAACATGGCCGGCATTTGCTAACTCAGTTAGCTGCACTGGGATATATATATGCTTTCATGTAAACGAGCAGAAGTCTATAAATGTGTGATGATGTATGTAAATGTAATATAGTATTATATGCAGATGTGACTCATCCTATTTTATTTATGTCCTATTCTCGCACACCCTCACTCACTCTCACTCATTCATTTGATAAACTGCTTAATCCTACATGGGTCATGGGGAGACCGGTGCCTATCTTAGCCCACACTGGTCTAAGGCACGCATATGCATATTTTTGGACTTTGAAAACCCATGCAAGCATGGGGAGAATACCACACAGAAATGTCTGAGCTCTAAAATTGACCCCAGGACCTTCTTGCTGTGAGACGGATATGCTAACCACTACTCCACCGTAATTTCTCTCTCTCGCAAGAGTGCAACGGACTACAAATTGCAGCTTTTTAAAACAGGCTAATGCAAACTATTGAATGGATTTTAACAGATTGCAACTTCGTGTATGTAAGTAAAAACCACCTGATGATGAAAATATACATATTTTCAGTTTACCAGGAGAGTTTGGAAGGCTTCCCTTTCATTTCACTTTAACATAAATGTATTAGCAGTACATACATTTTGGTCCATTTCTATAATTCAGTTCATATTATTCGGCCCTGCAGTGGACTGGCAAGCTGTTCAGGGTTTGCCACACCTTCGGCCAGATTTGGCTGAGATAGGCTCCAGCCTCCCTGTAACCCTAGTAGGATTAATCGGTTCGGCAAATGAATGAATGAATAAACGAATGAACATCTGGTTGAATTCAAACACTTGCATGTTGGTAGCTGGAGCTCTCTTATACAGGAGATACAATTTGCAATGTGAATAAATGAAATACCTGCTTCTGAAGCTGAACATAAAAAATCAAATAATAAATACGGCTTTACTGAGAGTGCTGTGTGTGTGTGTGTGTGTGTGTGTGTGTGTGTGTGTGTAACTACATTTCTGTAATGCATTCCATGCATAATTGCTCTTCGTTTCTGTTTGCCTTAATGTACAAATAAGAGTATGCGGAGGCTGAAGAAGAATACATTTATTATTGGCCTTCATCTCTGTGTGAGAGCTTCCTAATTTTCACCATACAGCAGTTACTGTTGAATGCAGTAATAATTTAGCTATTTTATAAACTTCCTTAGACAGTCAGTATGGCTTTATTTGTAATGGCTGATTTGCATTGCATTGTTATACCATACATGTCTATACATCATTCTCTATTTCAGGAAGCACTGGATTTATGCTTCTCATGTATACACTGATCAGCCATAACATTAAAACCTCCTGCCAATTATTGTTTAGGTCTTTCCTGTTGCCAAAACCCATCCAACTCCAAAAGACCTCTGGGGGGAGGGGGGGGGGTATGCTGTGGTATTTGGCACCAAGCAGTTCACAGTACGTCCTACATATTCATCGGACCTACCCACTTTCTTTTCAGTTTTGATACTAAAGTGTAGGCACTTTCAGTGGTGGGCAGGGTGAAGCAAGTGCATTCTGACTAGTCTGCAGCTGTGCAGCCTCGTATGGGGCAGCCGTGGCTTAATGGTTAGAGAAACGGGTTATGAATCTAAAGATCGCTGGTTCGAACCAGCAGGACAAATATGTGGCGGTGGGTGAGTGAGCTGCATTTTCCCTTCCTCCACCTTCATGGCTGAAGTGCCCATGAGCAAGGCACCTAACCACAACTTCTCTCCAGGCGCTCCAATGTGTGGCAGCCCACTGCTCTGAGGGTGTGTGTGTATGTGTGTATGTATGCTCACTTTGAATGTGTTAAATGCAGAGCCAAAATTTCCCTTGTGGAATTAATACTAAATTAATAAGATAGATTAATAATAATTTTTTTTGTAAAAATGCAGCAATCTGCAATGCACTGTGTTCTGACACCTTTCTATCATAGCCAGCCTTAACATTTTTAGCAGTTCTGTAGAATCCGATCACGCACATCAGCCTTCACTGTTTATGCGTGTCAGTGAGCCCTAGGTGACCATGATTGTGGTTCTGGTTCATTGTTTGTCCTTTTTTGGACCACTTTTTAAAGGTCATACACTGCTTACCAGAAACACCATATAAGACCTGTAGTTTTGAAGATGCTCTGACCTAGTTACCAAGCCACAATAATGTGTCCCTTGTGAAAGTCTGTGCAAGTTCATTTGCTACCTAATACACCCCACCCCACGACAGGCACTATTTCATTGAGAGAGTTATGAGAAGTTATAGACTGATTGTTGTATGTATTCATGCAGAACTTTGTGCATCATGTGTGTGTGTGTGTGTGTGTTTGTATTGTAATGCATTGTATGCATGCTTGTTATTTGTGTGCATGCAGACCTGTGCTGTTTGGGGAGCGCTCCCTGCTCGGTGTCCCCCCCCCTCTTCCTCCTTCTCCTCCCTGAGGCTTTGCACAATAAGGTACGTAATGGAAAATCTCAGTCCCTTAAATCTACTCCTCTGTTGCTCTCTCTCTCTCTTTAAGTTTCTCTAACAGGGTGGACCACAAACAGCACACGGAACAGGGAGGACAGAAATAGGTAAGCAAAAGAGTTTGGGGCAACTTTCCAGAACATCAGGGTGCGTTTTCATTTGAAGCATGCACATGAGAAGAAAAGAAAAAAAAAAAAAAAAAAGTTAAGCAAACAGGCTGAGTTTGAGCAATGAAAGAAGCAACAAGGAGGAAAGAATAATTGTGCACATGTTTAGGGAGACATCGCTGAATGCAGTGCTTCTCAATCTGCATGCTTTCACTGATGGTGTCGTGATCTGGGAACCAGCAGATGTTGATTCCCCTTGCAGGTTCCATTAAAACAAAAGCAAAAGATTTGGGTCAGGTGCGTTGTAGGTCACGCGCAAGGAGGAGGTGATGTGAAAGTGAGCATCAGAGATCTCAGAGAGCGGATGCAATCTGCACGCGCCTTCACACACACACAGGTAAGGCAGAGCAACACGGAGACACTGCGGCACGCGCCAACTGGACACGCACTCATGTGAGCACGTGCGGCACAGCACAGCACAGCACAGCTGACAGTGATCCTGATTTCATCAGATACCAGATGGAGCAGTAGAAGATGCATGCTTTGTTTTCTGGATGTATGAGGCGTCTATAGACGAGCTAGCATTGGTATTCATTGTGTGCAGCAGTGAGCTGATGCTGTTTGTGAGTGATGGGATCTCATGCATGATGGTGTTTGCTGTGGAAAGGAAAAAACTGAGTGCAGGACATTACATACCAAAATTCTGCTTTTATTTTTTTTTTTAGTGAGTATTTGCACATGGAAAATTCATGTGCATAAGGCACTTGTATTATTTCTCGGCTTCTGAGCAGTCCATGTATAGTAGACTGGTTTCTGGCTTTTGTGATCCCTGTAAAAATGTGTGAGCAGTCTTTCTGAAGAGTTGTTAGTCTTATGGACGGAAATGCATCTTGTGATCAAGCATCTCCTTTTTGTTTGTGCTTCGTATCACCAGCACCTTAGTGCTGCTCATTATTCCTTGTTGCTCTCTCAGGGGATGGGGCTCGGTGCAACAGGAGTACATAGGGCAATTTGTGCAAAAGTAGGTTTAGGTGAAAGATGGACAGAATAAAAATATAGATGAGTTCGTGACCAGTTTGCATGTTCTTTCTATGCCTGCATGAGTTTCCTTTCACAGCACAAGGACATCCACATTAGGCTTATTGGATATTCTTGCTTTTATTTTTTACATCCACTCTAATAGAAGCCCATCGCAGTCTTCGCCCAGACTTGGCTGTGATGGGCTCCAGCCTCCCTGTGACCCTAGTAGTGTGTGTGTGTGTGTGTGTGTGTGTGTGTGTGTATGTGTATGTATGTATATATTATATGTATGTATAAACAACAAAATGTAGGAGCAATTTATTTATTGAGAACACAGGAACACAGGAGGCAGCCATCTACAGTACAACTGTAGTAGAGAACTCTGGTAGAGTAGATGTAGGAAATATTCATATTGTGTTTCTTTGCAGGCTGAAATGAAGAAACATGCAAAAAGTGTTTTTCCAGCTGTATTTACTCAATGCAGTTTATAACAGCCATGTGAAATATATACTAGCAACAATTCTGGAAACACATAAAAAAAAAAAAAACAACAATTACTGACATGGTAAAAGGATCACCCCCCTGTGTCAGGACTTTTTGGAACCACCTTTTGCTTGGATTACAGCCATGAGTCTGTAACAGTATGTCTCTATCAGCTTCAGATTTTGACTGTGCAATATTTGGCCAGTCTTCTTTACAGAATTGTTCAACCTCAGTCAAATTGGATAGTGATGTTGGTGGACTGCAGTCTTTAAGTCATTCCATATATTTTCAGTAGGGTTCAGGTCTGAGCTCTGACTGGGCTAAGAAAGGACACTCACCTACTTTTCCTTCAGCCACTGTGTGGTCAGCATGAGGTCATTGTCATGTCGGAAGGTGAACCAAAACTGAATAACTAGTACTAAACACTTTCCACTTCTTGATTTTAGACTTCACTGTGCTAATAGAGATTAATAATTGAATTTCTTTTTTTGTGTATCTATCTCCTGACATGTGCCTGTCCACAACTTTATCTCTGACATCTTTTGACAGTGCCTTGCCTCCCATAGTTTGCTGATTGCTTTCAGTCAAACTTTCAAGCACTGATATGCAAAAAAATGTTTTGTTGTGTTTTTTATGCTGAACTAATCAGAACAAATACAACTGATCACATGTAAAAGCCAGTTAACTTGGTGTGCAGTGGAGAACCTGGTTGACTTTAAGTATTTTAGAAGGGACTGACCCTTTAACGATTTTAGTGATTCTGATTTATTTATTCTTTTTTTTCCTGGATTTTTGCTATTATATATTTCACCTGGTTGTTATAAAGGGCACTGAGGAAAAATATTGTATTCATTTCAGGCTGCAAAGCAACAAAACCTTTATATTTTGAGTGGGGGTGATTCTTTTCTATACCCACTGTATAAAATATGATGCTTTACCTTAGATTAAATTACCCAACAGCAGCATATAGCATAGTTATTTTATCAAGAACTGTTTCTTAAGATACATAAAGTATAATTAGCTTAAACAAAAGTAAAAGGCATAAATACTAATGCAGTGTTATAATAGTGCAAAAACACAATATATAATAATAAATCACTGACGGAGATTGCTTTTACTTTTGATATTTTAAGTAGATTTTGCTGATAATCTTACATACTTGTGGTCATGTATGTTTTTAGCCAAATGAAAAAATATTAAATAGCTTTGAATATTGCAATGTGAAAAATGTACTTGCTTATATTCAGAATTTGTTGCTGACAATGAGAAAAGTTTTTCCAAAAGACATTTTTCTCAGACAGGCATGATGTAAATACAGTAGGTTGACAATGTTTTTCATAATTTTTATATTATTTTATTATAGTCAATAGCTAGAGCAGCCATCTTGGGTCTTCAGTCGAGTCAGATCGAGTTTTATCGTCATTTCATCTGATACAGGTTGAGATGAAATTGCATACTTTGAGGAACCATTGTCATGTTTGACATGAAAATAAGATGCAGGCTTAAGCTTCATGACAATAGTGAGCTTAGGTGGTGGTTTGTACATCGCTCTATAAGTATGACTTGCTTAATTTACATTCAACACTGTAATTTAGGGTGGCACTGTGGCATAAAGGTTAGCACATCCGCCTCAAAACAGGAAGGTCCCAGGCTCAGTAAGGGTGTTTCTATGTTGAGTTTGCATGTTCTCCCTGTGCTTGCTGGGTTTCCTCTGGGTACTCCAGTTTCCTACCACAGAACAAAGACATGCACTTTAGGCTAATTGGCTCTTCCAAATTACCCCCGGATGTGGATGTAAGTGGTATGTGTGTTGCCCTGCGATGGTCTGGTGAGCTCACCAAGTAGAATTAAGCGGTTTGGCAAATGAATGGATAGATTATGTAATTAAAGAGGCTTATTGCTTGAAAAAGCAGGATATCTCTGCATATATCATAACCTCAACATGTAAAGAACATAGTCTAGCCATATGTGCTTGTAATTTTAATTAACTTGGACTTAGACAGTCTTGTTAATGTATAAATTCATTATTTTATTTGAGCAGTATTTCATAATGAAGTAGAAACAGATGGAGTTATACTTTTTGATTCCAAGATGATGGCTCGGTGGTTGGCAGTGTCGTCTCACCGTGAGAATGGTCTGGGTTCAAACCTTGTGGATCCTTTTTGTCTGGAGTTTGCATGTTCTCCCTGTGCTTGTGTTGGATTCCTCTGGGTGCTCCTTTGGATTCTTCTGGGTATTTTTCTTTTGCAGCACATTGGGTCAAGTGACTACTCTAAATTTCCCAAATGTCTGAACATGAGTATGAATGGTTATATGTCAATCTATTGCATGACATTGATTGGGATTGGCTCCAGGTTTCCTGATAGATAAACAGTAAATATAATGAAGATATATATATAATAAAGATCTCACCCACTGTCTCATGTAGTCCTAGACTGGGTACTTATCTGATATGTGGACATGAAACTGTAATGAGACTAGTCAGATTGGAATTCAGCTGTGTCCTTGTTACGTAACACTGTAATGATTATCCAGTGTGGTGATGCATCAGCAATATAACATGGTGGGGAAATCGATCCGGTAATTCCTGTTATTGTGACCTTGCTTCATTTGGCTGCTCAGTGTACTGTGTACTTTCTGTCCGAAATCAGCCCTCACTCATTTACTATACGATATCCACAATATGGTCACCTACTAGTAAGTGGACCAGAAACATTATGGAAAGCTGCTGTTACATAATCCCAACATTAATCACAAAACTACCGTCGAAATGCTGAAAGTGAATTACTGTACTCAGACATGACACCACAGGTTATTTATTTAAAGCAATATGTATCAGAACTGTATTGAGGTGCTTAATTCTTCCAGTATGTTTCTGACTGTATCTTTTTTAAAACTGTGAATCAATGTATGCAAATGAGCTTTTTCTTAATTAGAAGTCATAGATCTGTGTGCTTAACAAAGCCAAAAATCAAATTTTTCACTTACGATAGGTTTTTGTATGTTACTGCAATTTGTTTTTTGTTTCAAATTACTAACAAACTGTTCAAATAATTTGAATAAGTTTTTTTACCATTACATTTACCCCCCCTCCCCCCCCCAAAAAAAAAAGAATCCAAACAAACAAACCTTTGTTAGTACGAAAATATCTATTTCACTGTGCAGATGCTCTCAAGAGAATTGTACAGAAAAGTACATTGTCTTTTCTTTATTGTTTGATTCAGGAAAAAAAGTCATGCAGTTATGAAAAAAATAATTTCACTTCCAGGGTACAATTTATCCTGAATCCAATAAGGCCAGATAAAAAAATTCCTGGTTTCTTAGCAGAACTTTTTCACTCTCGAAGCTCAACATCTTTTAAAGCTAAAAGTAGGTTAAGTGACTGAAGTTAGGAACTTGAGGTGACTTTCAGCAATTTTGTGAGGAGATTTTTGAATAAATAAACAAGAATAAACAAGGGCATTTTCACAGTCACTTAGAGCAATCAGTCACAATGGGGTCAAAAATAAAGGTTTTTAATTTGCTAGTTTTTAAAGTAGTGATTTTCTTAAATGTTCAAGGTTATAAACACTTTTGAAATTTTGGCTGTAACTTTATTTTCTTTGATGTTATGGCCTTTGAAAGTGTGCATGTCCAAAACATTAAAATTTCTTTAAAAACTGTCATTGTCAATAGTAGTAAGATTTCAAAGTTAAAACCAGTTCAATTTTTTATAAAATTTCAATCACATTATTTATTTTATTTACTGGAGGACTTATTACAATTTAGAAACAAATATGTTCGCAAAACATTTCATTATTAATTGTTATTATTATTAATTAATTTCGGAGTGGACACTTTTGGACGGACACATATTCACATGCTCGTGTGATCAACATTTCAGAATCTGGTTCAGATATGTTTTGCTCTAAAGTTAAATACCTAGATGTACTTTATAAAAAGTGCATCTGATTGAAAAAAGATACATTTCTTATTATCACAAGAGATAGAAAAGTCGGAGTGGACATTTTGGATGGACGCTTCCTCGCATGTATTCAGATCTGCCCCGTGCAAAACAAATCAGGAATATTGCCACTAATGTATGATTTAGTTAAACGACACATGCTTATCTAATTTCGAATGGAAAAATTTTCATGACAAACATCCTTCTTTGAAAATAATTTTAGTTGGAATCCTGAGAATTTTTCAAGTGGGAAACTCAAATTTGTCCAAAATTTAACTTTCTTGTATATTTTCAAGACAAGCTAATAGTTTTTGTAAATTTTTTTTAAATTTGAAAGTACAACATCCTATTGAGTATTTATTCATATATGAAATTTTACATAGTATGTACAGATTTTGGAACAATAACCCTCATTTTATGTATCCCCAGTGCTCTAGAAGCCTGTGAAAAGGCTCATGACAAAAACCTTTTAGAGGTACTTCTTTCACTTTTCTGCTTCACAATGCACCCTAGATGACCAGTCTTTTACATGTACATTTAACATGTATTAAACTCAAACTCTGAACAACTGTCTATAGAACAGCAGCCTTGCATTTCCAAAAATCTTTAGAAAATATTAAAAGAATTTTTAAACAGAACTGAAATAATCTCAGGATCACAATCACAGCATCAAACACGCAATCGCCTTGTCGTGTCGTTTTTTCCGTTGTCATGTGCCACCGCTGATAAGAAACCGGGATATTTTTTTGTATCCAGCCTAATAAAAGTTCCTCTGTAATGTAATTCTAAAGAGGGATATGGCAGAACATTGGATCATGAAAAATGTTCATAAATACACAATGTAGAAATATTTGGTTCTGAAAAAAAAAAACCTACTCACTTGCTGAACCACTTACTCCTACTAGGGTCACAGAGAGGCTGAAGCCTATCTCAGCCCACACTGGGTGAAGGCAGGATATACCCTGAACAGCTCACCAGACCACCGCAGGGCCAACACACACACACACAATAATTCACCCTTACATCCACGACTGTAGTTAATTAGCCTAATGCGCATGTCTTTGGACTAGAGAGGAAACCGGAGTACCCAGAGGAAACCCGCACGAGCACGTGGAGATCATGAAAACTCCCCACAGAAATGCCTGAGCTTGGGATTTGAACCCAGGACCTTGTTGTTGCCATTACGCCATTGTGCTGCCCCAAACATTTTTCCGGCACATTTAATTGTCAGCTGGAAAATTATTTTTGGAAATCAAAAATGTTGTTTTTGTGCTGACTCAATAATGCAGAAGTCATAAAATAAAACTCTATAACACAGATTATACTTATTCTGTATGGGTAGAAAAAAATATCATGACCTAAACTTCGACCTGTATTGTCTAGTTGTGAATAATGCTCTTATACGTTCCTCTTGGCTTCATTGGTCATGAAACAGCATTTTGATTTACATTTGTATATAAAGTTACTTGTTTTGGTATTCAGCTTAACATCTTCAAAGAAATCATCACACAATAGGGTACTCAGTGTAGTAACATTCTGCATGGTGTACATGCCTAATTTACAGTACACTGTGAATAGGAAACACTTCACTGTCTAGGGAATATATCCATTCATTTCAGCTGAGACTACAAAGCACGCACACCATATGAACACTGGTGTATATTGTAATCATTCGGCACCTGATACTAGCCTATGTGAGTTAGAAGGTTTGGCTTTGCTCTGCATATGACTTGTTCCTGTGTTCTGTTTTGTGGGTGTTTAATTTTCGTTTCCTGCTTCCGCACTCCTGCCTGTGTCTTTGCTTTTTTCTGGCCTGGCTTGCTTGTAATATTTGCCATGCTGTTTGACTATTGCCATGACATTGCTCCTGGTTTCTACATTGATTTGCTTTGCTACGGCATAAAGTCTAGATATGTCTTATTTTAACCCCTAGTTATTAGTTAAGTTATTAAGGAATATATTCTTTTTTTTTTTTTTTTTTTGTCTGTGTTCTATCTATGGCCAAAATTTCAAAATCCTGATATAGAGCATTTCATATCCAGATAATGATACATATCATAGTATAACATTCAGTCTTTTTATAAATATAATAATCTTTGATATAATATTTTTTTAATATTTTCTGTAACTTTATAGAATAAATAAAACTTTTTAAAATGAGAAATGTAGTATTTTCAAATTATGAAAATCAGAAGTGTTAAATAATAAGTATAAACCTGTTCAGTGCGTATTTTAATAAGGTCTCTGATGATAACATTGGTAAAATTGTTAGAATTAACTATTCAGTATTTTGGAAAAGTTAACAAAACAAAACAAAACATGTTTTTTATTCAAATAATACTATGGGAATCCTTATTTCACACATTGATCCTGACCTTAATGAAGATATTAATTTCTTAATAAACAATGTTTTTACTTGTGATTTGTGAAAAGGGTGGCCTTTAAACCCCAGCTAAAATTCAGGTTCGTGCTAAGGCTGCTGTTGCCTTAGTCACAGAGTCACAGGAGAAGCTGGAGTTTATCCCAGCTGACTTCAGGTGCCTAGTAGCTCATAGCAGCAACAACATCCGAAATAAAATGTCTGAATGATGATAAATATTGCTGTAAAGAGTGTGATTTTGGGCACAACTAAATAAATGATAGAGCATAATATGATAGTGACGCTCCTGAGCGGAGCCCCTATAGGCATGGTGCATGACGCTGATGACTGTCCCATGTCCGTCTGTCTATACCCTGTCACTAACTTGATGCTCAATCAAATTATTCTGTCCACTGACATATGCTAAGGTTTTTGTTAGTAAAATGTTCTCTTCTAATGTAGCCTCATTTATTAAGCTGATATAGTAGTTATACTTTAATTTGTAAATCATTCATATGAGCCTTTCCACAAGAAATTTGGTATTCATGAAAATCCTGTAATTAAAAAAACATTTGTGTCCTACCTGTGGTCACATCAGCATAGACTGAAATTATTATTTTGATTAGTAAATCATGAGGAGTTACTACATTTCTGTATATGGATTATGCTGTCATATTTAAAAATCTTTTCTGTCTATTAACTACACACACGTTTTTGAAATGCAGTTATTTGATATTATATTCATTAATTATTAAGTGTGAAAAAAAAGTAACCAGGGTAAGTCCACCTGAAACCATAAGTTAAGAGAAGCAAGACCCATCATTCAATTAAGAAAGCTGCTGTATAAAGAGGACACGTTACAGAGCGCTAGAGCTTTACACTAGAGCCAGCATCAAGTAACCAATCTGTCCCAAAATGAAATGTGCTGTAGATCTGTTTATGTGCCTGTGACACCCTCCTGCTTTTCTGAGACAGCACCGGAGAGGGCGTATTGGCCTGAGAGATATTTCTCTGGCTGAGAGACACTTTGCTTTCCATTAATTAAAAAAATAATTGCGTTTCGCTTCATGATGTCCTTGAGGTTCATAATGGCCTCAGTTCACTAGATAGTTTTTCTTCATTTTCATGTTAAACCATTTTCTTTTCACTTCACTTAACTCACTTCTAATTCACCTTCTCTATAATTTGCCGCCAAATTTTGGATTTTTAAAGAAGATGGTAGGCTTTTAAATAA
>JAQMYF010000023.1:10839000-10849528 GCA_030014195.1 Neosilurus mollespiculum | reverse complement strand
GAACCGCTTGATCCTAATTAGGGTCGCGGGGAGGCTGGCGCCCATCTCAGCCAACTCTGGGCGAGGGCAGAGTACACTCTGGACAGCTTAATAATTAGATATTTGTTTAAAAAATAGCAAACAGTGCATAGACTGATATATGCATATTAAAACACATATGATTATGGCTATTTTACCAGCAACAAAACCATGTTGGCCAGCAACTCAAATAAGTAACACCTATCAGAAACCAACATTTAAAATCAAATAAACATAATTCAGATGGCCTTATTTTGCATATCAGTGGAGAGCTAATCCCTCCTGTGGGCGGCACAGTGGTGTAGTGGTTAGCATATCCCCCTCACAGCAAGAAGGTCCTGGGCTTAATCCAAGGCTTGGCGAGAGCATTTCTGTGTGGGGTTTGCATGTTCTCCCTTTGAATGTATAGGTTTCCTCTGGGTTCTCTTGTTTTCTCTTACAGTTCAAAGACATGAACATTAGGCTCATTGGCTGTTCTATATTGCCAGTAGGTGTGAGTGTGAGTACACCCTGTTTTTGCCTGAGTCGGATGAGGTAGGCTCCTGCCTACCCGTGACCCTTGTAGGAATGGTTTGCAAATGACAGAATGAATGAATAATCCCTGCTGGGCTTGGAACAGCTTCACTGGCTGTTGTCCCTGTGGTGGTTGGGTTAAACAGCAAAACCATTGATCTACTTTTTACTAAGCAATTTTTCCAAAAAATAAAACAAATGATCAGTAACTGATCGGGGCTCTCATTAATTCCATTCAGCCCACTCTTTATTTACAGATCCTTACTTGGCATCATTACGGTGAACGGAAGCTGAAACACTATCTAACACTGATGCAGTAAGGCGATTGTGTTCAGGTATACTTCTACTCTGACCTGTTTCTATGAATCCTCATCAATTATCAATCACTTGGTTTAAATTATTCACTAGTGACACTTCAGAGAACTGACTTTTGCAGCAGTGGTATTCACCCATGATCACTCAACCGTCTGTGGTGTGCCAACATGAAACCACCTTGTTTGCCATTCTTTAGAGGAATAGTTTTATGTTTTGGCATGTTTTTGTGTCTGCTTGCATCGAGTCTGAAGAAGTGCTGTTTGTTTCCAGATGGCAGCAAATGCAGGACATGGGAAATGGTGCTATGTTTAATAATCTGCTCTAGCTTTTCCAGTGTGTTAAGTATAGCTGAGTAATACAATGATATGCTGTAATATGTTATCATGATGCCCTCGCCCAGAGTCAGCTGAGATGGGCGCCAGCCTCCCCGAGACCCTAATTAGTATTAAGCGGTTCAGAAAATGAATGAATCAATGAATGAATGAATGAATGTTATCATGATATGTGTCACATGTTTAGTGAGCTTTTCTGAGAATTTAGATATCTATAACTACAGCTAGCATTCTAACTGGATTTCAGATTGTCATGGTTTTGCTGTATTGCCCGTCATATCCCAATTGGCACAAGTATGTTATATTGATGTCAATGTATGGGAAATGCCCAACAACAACATAAATAGACCATCCATGGATGTTACTCAGAGGCTAATGAGCAGATTTCATTCTGATGACTGAGGTTGAGGTGGAATTGATGTTAATATGCGATATAGCTTTGACATTGGACAAAGCTACCCAGAGGGCAAAGAACAGCGATGTATTGTCAAAATGATGTCAGCCTTTGATATAAACTGTCCATCCACCCAACGTCTGAGGTTGTACTGACAATCAGTGGCCAACATCATATTGACATCAATGCTAGACATCAAACTGATATTTGCCAATGAAATCAAATCAGTGTCAGTTGTTAAATGTTAAAATCTGTTTCTTAGATGCAGCAATTCAGAACCTTTTCTTCACAAAAGAAATTGATCTCAAACTCCAAGCACAGCAGAGAATCACATATGCAAAATGGAGGAAAGGTGGGAGTGCCAATAAGTGATTTTTTTTTTTTTTTATTGTTGTAAAAGAATTAAAATAAATTTTGTTAAATTGTGTTGTCATTCTAGCCAACATCATTTCAACATCACATACTGACACTGATTTGATATCATTGGCAAATGTCAATTTAATGTCTGCCTCTGACATCAGTACGATGTTGGCCATTGATGTCAATACAACTTACACTTTACACATTGGGTGGAGGGTCAGTTGACATCAACGACTGACTTCATTTTAACAGTATTGGTATTCTTTTTGCCCACTGGTATGCTGGCATTGATTTGATGTCATTGGCAAATGTCAGTTTGATGTCTGCTATTGACGTCAGTATCATGCTGGCAGTTGACGTCCATACAACTTTGCACTGTTGGGTGCATAGCCAGTTGGCGTCAATGGTTGGCATAATTTTAACATTGTATTGCTATTCTTTGCCCACTGGGATGTGAGTCACCATTGGCCCTTTGAGAAAGACACCTAAATCTCACATGTTTATCTTTAACAAATTTAATAGTGACTTAGATAAAAGCCAAATCTCCAAAATAAAAGCCTCATATCTACCTTCCAGCATCTCAGGTGGTTTGACGTTTTGAAGAATAATAGGCATTGAAAGTTGGGGGCTCATAAATTGATTTTACATGACTACGTTGAAACTTTGTTTTCTTATTTTTGTCAAGCCATTTATTTATCCAACCTATATATCCATTGTGCAGCAGGTGCCAGGTTTAATATTAACTTGCTTTGAATTTGGGAGCACCATTTTACAGAGACACTTCTTTCATCTGTCACAGTTAGTCATATTTTTTGGCGTTACAAAGGCACACAGTACCATGGCAAATATGACATGATATTAGTTGACAGTAAAGCTATTAAACATCACATCGGATTTAGAGCTGTGTTTGCTGTATGGTAAGACTGAAGCCAGTAAGGATATGTCACAACTTTGAAAACCATTTAGACTCACTCACTTACTCATTTGGTGGACCGCTCATTCCTACTAGGGTCATAGGCAGGCTGTGCCTATCTCAGCCGACACAGGGCAAAGGTGGGGTATACCCTGAACCGCTCCAGACCATCACCGGACCCACACATAAACCCTTCACACTCACACCTGGGGCAATTTAGAACAGCCAGTTAGCCTAATGTGCATGTCTTTTTACTGTGAGCGGAAGCTGTTGTACCCAGAGGAGACCCACGCAAGTACGTGGAGAACATGCAAACCCCACACAGAATGACCTGAGCCCGGGAATTGAACCCAGAACCTTCTTGCTGTGAGGTGGAAGTGCTAACCGCTATGCCGCTATGCCACCATGCCACCCCCCGTTTTGAAAGCTTATCAAGCTATATATTCTGTGGAATGCAATGTTACAGACAGACCAAAGACACTACACCACACTGTATTTCTTTATATTTAACTCGATGTGCACAAGGCAGAATTGCAGATTGTTTACTTTTCAGTAGACTGTATGCTTACTACCACTAGGACACCATTTTAGAAAAGCAGTTGCCATGGTTACTGATTCTGAAATCATAGAAATTCAACAAAATGCCGGTCCCCAAAAAACAAAAAAGCTACACAATGTGGCCCATGAAGTGTACTTTAACACAGTGATGAAAGAGGTGCAGAAAAACAAACCATACAAACCCTGTTTTAGTTTGCTTTCCTTATGTTTCCACATGGTATGTACTTAAATTTTAAATGAGCTTAAAAGGTTGTGGATATGAAGTGTGCTTATGTTCACCTGCCACTATCATACTTAAAATATGTGAAAACAAACCTTGTTTAAGGCTGGTACGAGGGTGTAGGGGTTAGCACATCTGCCTCACAGCAAGGTCCTGGGTTCAAGTCCCAGGGTTGGCAAAAGCATTTCTGTGTGGGGTTTGCATGTTTTCCTCGTGTTTGTGTGTATCGTCTGTGCGATCTGGTTTCCTCCCACAGTTCGAAGACACTCACATTGGGCTAATTAGCTATTCCACATTGCCCCTAGCTGTGAGTGTGAATGGTTGTGTATGTTGGCCCTGCGATGGGCCAGCAAGCTGTTCAGAGTTCACGCTGCCTTCACCTAGAGTCAGATGGGATAGACTCCAGCCTCCTGGTTGTGGATGGCTGTGGAATCAGCCTGGAATCGAACCTACAATTGTGCAGCTTGTCATTGAGCCACACAGGAGCCAGGAGGATCAGGTATTAAGTAAGATTTCTCTTTTGTGTTTTGTAATAATAATAATTACTTCATTATGAAAGAGAAGCTTCAGTTTTGAGATGCCTCTTATATATGCTTGGGTGTTAATTAGGCAGCACTATAACTCACTGCAGTGATTAAGTGGGGGTTGCCAGATTGGGTTTACAAATACCAGTAAAGATGTGTTGGTTTTTTTTTTTTTTTTTAATTAAATTTCATTTATTTTTATTTTAATAGCAACTAATTAGAATAAAATCTAATACTTTCTCACAAAGTAAGTTTTAGTACATACAGTGTGTATGAATATATCTTGCGTTTCTCAATGGTGGGGCAACATGGTGGCATAGTGTTTAGCACTTCTGCCTCACAGCAAGAAGACCCTGGGTTTAAGAATGTGCCTGTTTCTGTGTAGAGTTTGCATGTTCTCCCTTTGCTCATGCGGTTTCCTCCCACATTCCAAAGACATGCACATTAGGCTGACTGGCTGTTCCAAATTGACCCTAGATGTGAGTGTGAATGGTTGTGTGTGTGTGTGTGTGTGTGTGTATGTGTGTGTGTTGCCCTGCAATGGTCTGGCGGGCCGTTTAGGGTATACCCTGCCTTCGCCCAGAGTCAGCTGAGATTAAGCGGTTCGACAAATGAGTGAGTGTAAGAGATAATGATATTCAGTTTTGCGATATGTATACTGTTATTTTTAGTGTAGTAATGATAGGGTTGTATTACAATATGAAAATTTATTGATATGTTACCCAGCCGTATTAGTATCATATTGTAAGCTACTTTGTGATTCTTGTCCCTAATGTTGTTATTAGGTTTTCATGCCCTTCAAAATATATGGTCACAAGCTGCTGCTGCTACAGTGTTCTGACATTTTATGTAACATTTCTTTATCAGTTGGTTCTGATACTTATTAATTATTATCACCAAAAATGTATTGTAGGAATATCCATGTTTGTGATGTTGTAGCCTGATCCTAGATAATGTTCTCTGTTAGTAATCATTTACGTAACCTAACACTGTAAATGGTTACATGGGAATTTTATGTAAGCTCATGCCTAAGAATAATTCCTCTTTTCTTTTGCCAGAAATAATCATTCTATTCTTGGGACTGCCTAGCAATGGTGTTCCCTAGTTTCTCATTTAATCCAGCGTAGGTTTGCTTCCATATGTCTATCACAGTTTGAACATTCTCCTGATTTCCTGACAATTCATGGTTTGGTTTAGCTGATCTGTAACACAGGAAATAAGCAACATGTGAAAGTTGTTCTATAGTGATGACTAAATAGACCCAACACTTTTGGACTTGTAAAATCTAATGCTATCCATGTATCATTTTAAACTAGTGTACAGCATAATTTAAAAATATTACCTGCTTCTCCCTCAGCCTCTCGCTCGCACTGAAGAAAGAATCGCCTCCCACTTTTCACTTTCACACTGAATTGTATCTTTGATGCAGTGAATCACTGATCATGTATCAAAATGCACATCACATCATCTCAGAAGGACACCGGCACATCCCCAGTGCATCCTCACTGAACAGCCTGGAATTGTTGCCTATTTTGTGTCTTACCTTGTCTGAGTCATAAATTTAAACGTTTTCTTTTGCAGACATGCAGAGATATGTTTCCAGCCGCTGTAATTGTTTTCCTCCACATTTTTTTTTCATATTGCTTCAAACCCTATCATTACACACCTCTCAGGATCTATGGAGGAAATATCAAAACCAATCGCTTAATTAAATACCCACACACTTTTGCATAATTGCTGTAATGGCGGTTCTCTCACTGTGAGAGTCTATTCTTAGTCACTGAATGTCAAATCAATGGTGAGGTACAAATCAGTTTGACAGGAACCTTGCCGGGACCTTCAGCAGGTGTGCTGCACAACCATAGCCAGCAAACTAGAAGCGGTTATTTCATGCATGACTGAGGTGTTAAATTTAAGGAGATTATACCAATCAAGCAAGAGCCACGCCGCTACAGTTCAGTTACATTTTCTTTTTAGAGACGAGACTCCTTTTTTTATATAAGTGGAGAATATTTTAATTACCAATGGGCAGCTCTCCGAGTACACTAGAGCAGAAAAACATGCACACCACCCCACCCCCAACCCCCCCTTGCAGTGTGGCCTACTTACGGCATAACACTGCATGATACACATGACTTTATTTCAGGCAGAATAGCAGTAGTTTTATGGATCTCTGTGGTGAACAGGATTGTCGGAGAAGAACACTGCTTTAAATTTGTCCAAAACAATGTCAATTGTACATATGCTGCTGTCCATTTGGGACAGCCTTTATCTCTGGAAAACAGAAGCTGCCCTAAATGCCATCTCCTTAAAGAGACTCCTCCTGAATAGACACATTGATCAGTGATGTCACAAGCAGCTGATCCAGCGAGCCGGATTCTTCCGGTTGGCAAAACAAAACAAAGGGACTATTGTTTTCAGGTCATGCATGAATTATTGAATGATATTCTTTGCTATTTTAATGTGATAAGCAAAATACCAGTCACCTGTTATGCTCCAAGGTGCATAACTAAAAAAAAAAAAGAAGGAAAATTAAACCCAAACTTAATGAAAGCTTGCTTGCATATGTCTTTCCACGTCAAAACACCCTATTGTTATCACAAGCTTCTTTGTAAAAGGAAAAAAAACCTGCACACAAGGGGGCACACATTTTACTGCAAAAAAGTTGCGTAAGAGTCACGTGTACGCAACAGTAAATACGAAAGTAATTTGCATTTAATAAACGGCGGTATATATATCATTCCTTCCTGTAAACATGCCGGTGTCCCGCTGATGTCATTTGTCTGATGTATGTGAATGTCAGCTTGTATTATGTGTAGATATGCCTAGTTTTATTTTTTTCATTACTTTATTAGTTTATATCTGATTTGTTAGTTTAATATCTGTATACTGTTATTTTTACTATTATCTTGCCGATTTCGTGCACTGTGAAACAACAGCCTTTTCAAATTGCCCTTTGGCAAACTAATAAACAGATTTTAGCAGATTACAGTTCCTAAAATTTAATTAACACCATCTGGTAATGAAAATATACATATACATGCCTTTAATTTCATTTATCGGTACATTTTACTGATTTCTGAATTACAGCAACAAAATATTTAACTGCCTATGGGCTCCCAAACAGGCAGCTTTGATTGTCAATACTGGTGGGAACCTTCCAAGCATGACTGACTATGCAGTGACCATTTCTTGAGAGGTATATTAAAAAAAGTCTCATATTTATTACTAGATTTTTTTTAATTCGAATATAAATCTGTTCATTTTCTTTTATTCTGGCTAGCGAAGCACTAGCCTGTCTATGTTGTAGATAACGCTTCGACATGTTAAAACCAGTGATTTTAACATGTCGAGGTTTCAACTATCTTTTAAAACAATTTTAACAATTTTAAAACAACCAGTCTTTTAAAACCAATTCAAACCAACCAAAAAAAAACAAACAAACAAACAAAAAAAAACAATTCAATTAAAACAGTCACCGTATTCATAACAGAACTTGCAAAAAACTTTCAGCATTTCAACTTCCCTCACTTGCAAACTTTACAGTCCCAGTTTTTATCAACAATGCTGTATGGATCAGGAAACAAATATACATGTACATACACACACTGCAGTTAACACGGGCCCCTGATTTAAAAAAATCTCTTTGTATACTTGTACATGTGGGTCTGTGCATATGCATAGCTGCTGCATAGCACTCGGCCTGCTCTTGACTGAGTGACTCTCATGGGGCTCGTTTGATTTGGTCTAATTAAATGGAACATCTGAGGAGTGATATTGATGTAGCAGGTGGTTTGACTCCATTGTAATGACTTGTTCCGGAGGCAGCTGGTACCGGGCACCATAACACCTGATGAATAGTTAAAGTGAGAGACGAGTGTGTGTCATCAAGGAAACACTACCTGCCGTCAATCTTGTGAAAGATTAACTCTTTTTTTTTTTTTTTTGTTATATCTGGGTCAATGTGAAACAAAATACAATCTTTAAAGAAAGTGAAACAAATTACTGGTTAGAAAAAAGCGTAATCTGTGTAAGTGTGTGCTCTAGAGGGACAAATACAAAACTATTGTTTTATATGGAACCCTGCAACAATAGGTTTCCCTTTTCTGAAAGAGTTCTATGTAAAATTGCACTTTAGAAAGCTAAGAACCAATAATTATCCAAAGGAACCCTAAAAAAATATTTTTTTAGAGTGTAACAAATTACCTGTTACATTATTCCTCCTCTGATTTCCATTTCCACCTACCATCCAGAGGATGAGAATAAGAAGAGCTGTGGGACTATACACAGCTATATACTATACCATTAAAATCGAAGGCCAGGATATTAGTAAAGAATGGACAAAACACAAGAACACATAGATGTCCTAAGAGCACCATCAGCACCTCTGTTTTAGAAGATTAGCCTACTTCGACCTTTGGGCCTTCACTTTAAGACTTTGTGTTTTTTTCCATCTCGGTAACCAATAGCTTTTAATTTGAGCTGTAATCACTCCAGTGGCCTGCAGAGACTTCATTTCAAAGGCACCAGGAGTCCTCCAGCTATGTAGTTAGCTAATGGTGTGGTACAGTGGAGCCCAGTGGGCGTGAAAGGGTTGTGTTTCACAGTAAATTGTGTTTGGGGCTCTCAGAAGGGGGCAGCATGAGCGCATAGCTGAACACAGCTTATTGTGGAAGGAGTTGTGATTTCTCTCAGCATTTGGCATCTGATTTCTGGCTCGTATTCCTTTCTGATGTACACTTAGGAGGTTAGTTGGTAAGCCATGTTCTTCCATACTTAAAATTTGTTTCAAATTGTCTTATATGTGTGTGTGTGTGTGTGTGTGTATACAGTCCAGCTGGAAATTATTCATACTCCTGACAAATTTTGACATAAAGTTACTTTTATTCAACCAGCAAGTTTTATTTTTGACCGGAAATGACACAGGCTTCTCCCAAAAGATAATAAGACGATGTACAAGAGGCGTCACTATGGAAAAAATATTTCAGTTTTGACATTTGAACAAAAAGCTGCATGTCCAACATTATTCATACCCTTCCCAATAATCAATAGAAAAGCCTTTATTGGCTATTACAGCAATCAAATGCTTCCTATAATTACTGTCCAGCCTTTAGCATGTTTCCACTGGTATTTTTGCCCGTTCATCTTTAGCGATGAGCTCCAACTCTATCAGGTTGGAGGGTCTCCTTGTCATCACCCCGATCTTTAGCTCCCCCCACAGATTCTCAATTGGATTCAAGGCTGGGCCACTGCAAAACATTAATGATTTTGTCCGTTTAACCATTTCTTCACCACATTTGCTGTATGTTTTGGCTCGTTGTCATGCTGAAATGTCCACTGGTGCCCAAGGCCAAGTTTCTCTGCAGACTGCTTGATGTTGTTGTTGAGAATCTTGATGTAATGCTCTTTTTTCATGTTGCTGTTTACTGTGATTAGGTTTCCTGGTCCATTGGCTGAAAAACACCCCGAAACATTAGGTTCCCACCACCATGTTTGACAGTGTGGATGGTGTTCTTAGGGTTAAAGGCTTCTCTTTTTTATGCCAAATGAAAGATACATCATTGTGGCTAAACAATTAAATTTTTTATTTCATCTGACCATAAAACAGAAGACCAAAAGTCAGCGGGTTTTTGTGTGCCTTATCTGGAGAAGTGGCATCCTCCTTGGTCTGCGTCCGTGGAACCCAGCAGTGTGCTGTGTCCGTTGGACTGTGTGCCTTGAGACATTGCCACCAGCAGAGCCCAGATTCACCAGGATTCTTTTTCATCTCTCTCACACTATCCTCCTGGCCAGCCCAGGTGTCACTTTTGCCTTTCGACCACTCCTTTGAGATTTTCCACAGTGCGGAACGTTTTGTAATTTTTAATAATACTTTGCACTGTAGCCAGTGGAACTTGAAAACATTTAGATATAGCCTTATATCCCTTTCCTGAATTGTAAGCAGCCACAATGAACAGCCGCAGGACCTCATAGAGCTCCTTTGTCATAGCCATGACTGTCCACAAACCAACTGTAGAGAGCTGCTGTTTTTCACCTGTCGAGTTCATTAAAACAGCTTTTCCCAATGAATCAGGGTAATTAGGATGCTTTAGAACAGCTTGGACTATTTGATTTTCCCAGAGACAGTTTGCAAAGGGTATAAATAATTTTGGACATGCCACTACATTTTTGTTCAAATGTAAAAAAAAACAGAAATAATTTTTTCCACCATGATGCCTCTTGTACATTGTCTTATTATCTTTTTGGGAGAAGCCTGTGTCATTTCCGGTCCACAAAAATATTGCTGGTTGAATAAAAGAAACGTTAAGTCAAAATTTGCCAGGGGTATGAATAATTTCGGTTTTGACTGTAGGTATATGTGTGTCTCTGTGTGTGTGTATA
>JAQMYF010000023.1:10822953-10833085 GCA_030014195.1 Neosilurus mollespiculum | reverse complement strand
ATATATATATATATATATATATAAACACACACACACACACACACACACACACACACACACACACACACACACACACAGCCAGAGAGAGTAATTGTTCCTAAGGGCAACAGCACATTGGGCTTCTTCCTGACAAAAATTTATTTCCATATTCTGCCCATCTTCTCTATCTTTTGTATATCTTCTACAGGCAAGTCTTTTGAGCTCAGTTCTGACTTCATGAAGTCTAAATGCTGGGGAGGGTTTGCTCACCCTTTTTATAGGGTGGTCCATCATTTAGGGGTAAGAGTTTTTCAATTCCAAGATTCATCTTACATTCGCCTAATTTTAGGGAATTGGCAAAAGGTCCCAAACATTTCCAAACAGTGACAAGAGTGGCAATTAGTTGCTAATCATCACAGATACTGTTGAAATGCCAAGTGTCAAAACGTTGTTAAATGTTGCTCATGACAGAAGCAAACGCTGATTTTCACCAGCATTCTTCAGTAAAGTTGGTTAATCCAAAAAAGACACAACATTCATTAACGTTCGTCAGCATTCGCCTCTCCGTGAGACACTAGCTTAAAGGATAAAGAAGGTTGAGAAATATATTTGCTCTACTTAATAGTAAGCTTACAAGATTTTTAATCTATTTCTATGTTTGTACAGTAAGTGTGGTTGAACCCACAGCTCTATGTTCATAAGTTCTTTTAGGATTTCGAAAATAGTTTATTTTCTGATCTCACATTTCTCTCTTCAGTGAATTTTGTCATGTATTAGAAATAATACTGAAATTTAAATCGGTGAATACCATTAATATTATAATATGTCTGGCATACTTGTATAGAAAATGTTGCAAGCGGCTGCTGAATATTTTATGGTTGCAACATCAGGTCAAAGATCCCTTCTTAAAGAGCAAAGTTCTAGAATACTACATAATATGTCTCTAATTTTCTGATATATTATGCAAACTATAAAGCTACAATTTTTATACAAATGAGCTTAAGTCTGCACACAGTCTCTGCAGTGTTCTCTGTTCAGTGTTCTACTTTTTAAAAACATGCAGTTATTGTGATGCACTGAAAACTGTCATATTTGGTTGTTTAACATACTGTGAAATAACCAGACTGTTCCGCTCTTAAACCCATTTATTTTTGTGAGCAGGATAAACAGCACTGCATGTTGCTCAGTGTGAAGGCTTGGGTTTTTGTGCTGGCTGAATTGACAGCTGATCTATTTGTAATAGGGTTCACATCATGTTGTTTTAAATTGTTTTATGTATTTCTGGAAAAAGCTCGAAACTTTTTAAATTCCTGAAAAAAAAAATCTTTGCAACCCTGATTAATATATATATATATATATATGCATTTATGCTCTTCATTGTTCTGTATCAATATACTGTATTTAATATGTGCTTCATAAATATGTCATTACCATAATTTAATAATGCAAAGATATATATTGTCATATACAGTTGGTATAGAGAAGAATCACACCCATTCAGAATATTCACACTGAAATGAAGGCACACACAAAGAATTCAGCTGATTTACTCAGTGGCCAAGTGAAAGATATAACAGCAATGGTTCGGTTGGGGGTATCACTGAGAAGATCACTTCTCTTCTAAAAAAAATACTTGTAAATTCAGTCAAGTGAAACTAATCACCTTCTCCATTGCACACCAAGCTAATTGGCTTCCACCCGTAATCATTTGTAATCATTTTGATTTAAAAAAAAATTACATTAGCAATTTCCTGATTTTTTTATTTTATTACATTTTTTTAACATCCCTGCAATCATTTGGCGAGCTGTTCAGATTGTATCCCGCCTTCGCCCAGTGTCGGCTGGGAGAGGCACCAGCCTCCCTGTGACCCTAATAGGAGTAAATGGTTTGGAAAATAAGTGAGTGAGTTCTAATACAAGGGATATAAGGGATGACTACTGAGAAATAAAGAGAGAGAGAGAGGAAGTGACTGCAATCCAGCTGTCATGTCATTGCTAGTTGCTAACTAGGCCTTTCTGTGTGCTAGCTAGCTTGTTAAATAGCCAAATATATTATTTATTTTTATAGATAATATTTTATATTGTCATATTTGTACAGCAAGTTTGAGTAAAACAGATATGGTGACAGAATAACTTTTAACTAGTACTGTATTATAACTAGACACAGATGAGCGTTGATGTTGAAACCCGATTGACTCCTTTCTCCCGTACAAGTGCACTACGTAATAGTACAAAGTATCAGCTGCTGTACGACATGTAGTGCACTACCGTATTACAGAACAGGAATTTGTAATGTACCCCACATTAATGCTAGCGAGTTTACGGTAGCTTGTTAACTTTCTTGTCAGGGCTGACACAAAAACAGAAGACAGGAACTTGATTTACCTTAGTAGCCCAGTCTTAAGGTTGACTTTTGCGAAAATTACAGGTCGCTTTTGGCTTCTCACCAACTGTATGCTTGTTACACGGATCGTTGGTTGTCCGGCAGACAATAATTTAATAAATATTAGGTTATCCACCATGCTTATTGATTGATGATAATTGCTTAACCTTTTTTTTTGTTTGTTTATTATTATTATGCCACACATATAATGTGCTACTGTTATCAAAATGTTGCAGTGAGAGCTCAGATCAAACATTATTAAGAGAAGCATATAATGTTGCCATCAGTTTGTGCTGAATAGACATTGACAAAAGACATTGCCCCAGGGTCCTTCAGAATGGCATCAGCATCAGCTTATCTTGGGATTTTTTTGTTATTTTTTTTATATGAATCATCTTCCAATAGGAAATTGTATTTATAAATGAGGTTAAAAGGTTATTAATACAGAAAATTAATGAATATCTAAAACCACTATTTAGCATATAGCCCTGAAAGGGCCAAGATTAGCAGTACAGTAACAAATACCTCTGAGAAACTCTTAAATCTCCTATTTTCTGGTTTTGGACTGTAACACAGTTTGGTAATAATACACACAGTGGGTGGGCAGACTATTTAAAGGTGGCTCAGCCTGTGGAAGATGGCCAGCTCCAAACCAAAGGCCATGGGAAGTGCACTTCTCCAGTTGCCTTCACATGTTTACTCCCTGAAGACCCAAGACTACAGGCTGCTCAGTCTGGAGGCAGAACCACTGAGGTCTGTCCAGACTTTAAATCTTCAGTTTATTTTGCTTTTAAAGTCCAGGACATTGCACGTTGTGTGGATCTCCTCTATAGAGTTGAACAGTATCATTATATGGTGTCATTATTGTGATCCATTACATTGGTAGAATTGTCTTTACTTTTATAACCTTTGCTTAACACTCACTCACTCATTTGCCAAATTGCTTAACCCTTCTAGGGTCACGGAGAGGCTGGAGCCAACCTCAGCCCACACTGAGCCAAGGCAGTGTACACGCTAAACAGTTCACCAGACTAACACAGAAACGCACACACAACCATTCACACTCACACCTAGGGGCAATTTGAAGCAACCACTTAGCCTAATATCCATGTCTTTGGACTGTAGGAGGAAACCAGACTACCTGGAGGAAACCCACGCAAGCAGGGGGAAAGATACAAAATAGCACAAACGTCCGAGCCCGAGAATTGAATCTAGGACCTTCTTGCTAGGAGGCGGACGTGCTAACCTCATTTACAGCATTTGACACACACCCTTTTTCAGAGTGACTTGCATTTTATTATTTTTTTTTTTTTATACAACTGAGCAACTGAGGGTTAAGGGCCTTGCTCAAAGCAATAAACTATTTGGTGCTAAAATTTATATCTACACAAATATATGTTAAAGTGTGTGTATGTTACAAACAGGTGTGGAACAAAAATTTACCTTAAGTCTGGAAGCAGAATAAAGAGCATTGTGTCCTACTCTGTGTGGGGGCTTGGGTTTTGTGTTGACTGCAGTGACAGCTGATCTATTTCTTATGGGCTTCACAACATGTTATTTTGAATCCCTGTCTGCTTTTCTGCAAAAGCTTGAAGCCACAATTGCATTCTTGAAAACACATCTCTACAGCTTTAGGTTCGATCAAACTACTGAGTGGGTTTATTCTCCGTATGGCTTTTATATTCGCTGTATATGCTGAACAAAAAGATACCTTAATAATAGATGATATAACTAGTGAACCTAGGAAAAATGGATGATGATATGCCTACCATTCAAATGGCTGACATTATGAGAACATGGTTTCTAGGCAACAGGAAAATATGGGCACGAGGAAGAAAGTAGCTAATGACAAGGGACAGCAATAGTTATGTAGCTACCACATTGCTGTTATATGGTTGACAGTGGACAATGCAAAGACGTTAAGATTGGACCTCATAAAGAATTTCTTGAGAAATGTTCAAATGCAAATCAAAAAGAAAATGCTCTGTATGGCTAAATTTACACCATTTACATCAAAGAATTATAGAATCACGACTGGCCAGGCAGAGGGATCGAGCAGGGAAAGATGCAACGCAAGCTAGGGTGATAAAGGATGCACAGGGTTATTGTGCTGACAATTGAGGAGAGTGTGTTGGAAAGGTGAGGAGTATTTTGAAAAGCTGATGAATGATGAAAATGATCACTCATGATCACCTTTCACCGTCTGCAATATCTCTAATGATCAGAAAGCATTGTGGACCAGGAGCTTCAATGCTTCTTTGACAATCAAATTCTACTTGAAATCTCAACTAAAAAGACCGTGTCCCAAAATCCCACAGAAAAGGTCATTGATAAATACTCAAAGCCCTTCCATATGACAGGCATCCATCCTTTAGTATTCCTCTGAAATGGATACAGGGGATTAGTTTCTAACTAATGCTGTGTCTCTGCAAATCCACTCGATAGTTTATTGTATAATGACTTCCAAGATGCAGATTTTGTGGGATTTTCTGAGGATAATACAAAGAGCTGTGTTGACTGGTGCTGGAACAGGAACGTTATATGAGACAAAAAATGAGAGCGAGAGAGAGGGAGAGAGAGAGAGAGAGGGAGAGAGTGGGAGAGAAGAGATACAGTGACCATGCAGTCACCTGCTGATGGACCTTGTGCAGCTGTTCTCTCTCTCTCTCTCTCTCTCTCTCTCTCTCTCTCTCTCTCTCTCTCTCTCTCTGACCTTACACGATCTAAGCTTTTAGATCTGCACTGCCATTTTTACCCAGAATGCCGTGGCCAGCCTCGGGCCTCCCTAGCACGCTTTTTTCATCACAGATGCACTGTGTGCATGGAAAAGCGCCGAGCTCCACTGTCGCTATGCTATTTTTAGACTCTTACAACCACAGGATGTTCATGTAATCGGTGCCATGGGCCTGAGATGCCGCAGAGTAAGTGCTTTACTTTCTTTATTCTCAATGGGTTAATTTGGTTTTGTAGGGCTTGAACTGTTGGAAGTCAGATATTTGTCAAGTAGTTGCTTGTTTATGGTGCCCAGTACTGCCTGTAAATTCACAAATGCACACAGCTTTAGGATGGAGCTGAATGAAACACAGCTTATTTTCATTTAAGGTTACATTTCTCCGGTCTTGCCAGATATTATCACAAAAGCTTTTAATGTTTTTCAGATAAATATAAACATTAAGGTAAAGGTTGGGGCACAAAAATATAATATTGCCACAATATACTACAATGTGGTAGGGATGCAAAATGTGTTATATTTTATTTACATCTCCATCTACAGCTTATATGACTACTTATCTATTAAATATCACCAATGGTAGTTTTTATCCGTTTAATTTTGTGGAAAACAAAATCTGTTGATTCCAGTTATCACTTACATTAATGCTAGACACAGACTCTTTTTTTTCCTCTATTGAAGTTAGACAGAGTAGCAGGAAGTATGGGTTTATATTCATTGTGTCTCACTGGATGCTATCGAAACCAACAAACCAACCAACCAACCAAACAAACAAATAAATGTATAATAAGAACAAGCAAGTTTGCTTATTATGAAATAATCTAATTGCATGTTATCTTTTTAATATTATAACATAAAAATTTTATTTATTCCGCCAAGAGTGTTAGTTTATGCATTATTTTATTATTATTTTTTAAAATAATCATCCAAATCTTTTCTCCCTTGCCACTGACTTCATGGTATGATGTATACAGGAATAGGAATGGTGCAGTGCTGCTTTTTTAAAAAATTATTTATTTATTTTTGCTTACCAATCAATAAAGTGTCTGGATGAATATACAGTCAGTTTGGTTTCATAACGCCAGCTATAACCAGCAAGTGTGTGTGTGTATGTGTGTGTGTGTGTGTGTGTGTGTGTGTGTGTGTGTGTGTGTGTGTGTGTGTGAAAGAGAGAGTGTGAGAGAGAGCGAGAGAAAGCGAGAGAGAAATGACCCAGATTGGAACGTTAGGTAGAAGCTTAACCTTCAGCTATAATGCCGCTCGTCTGTGAAATTTGTCTCGACGTCCTCTGGAGACCTGAGCCTCCACAGCCTGCACAAAAAATTAATATGTGTAAAGACTGTTTTTTTTCTCTTTTTTACTCTTTGGCATGAAAGTGCATGGGGACTCACAAGCAGCTTCTTCTACCCTGAAATGGAAACCTTAGCATTTTACATAATGCAACTCGCAAAAATTGAAGATGCAACTGCAACTACTTATGAAAACTTGGCTTCAGTGTTATAAATATGTTTCAAAATCCTTTACATAACATTCCACGCAAATGATTTTGTTGAGGTGACAGGTTTAAGGAACAGATTTGGGGTTGTAACAGGCACCAGAACATTTTTCCTTATCGATTTATAAATAAAATATTAAGGCAGGTCCACAGAAAAATGCCACCTGACAGAAAAAAATGAAATGCAATGAAGAATGCCCTCAATCTTACACGCTTATCCCCTTCCCATGGTAAATCTCAGCGGCATGGCCTACATTTGCATATAAGAACATAATTAGCTAATATATTTAATGACACGACCATTGCTGCGCAGACCCCACTCCCCAAAAACCCCCCCAAAAAAAAACACACACACACACACACACACACACACACACACACACACACACACTCACACACACACATTCCCATTCAAACTTAGTGGCAGTCCAGAATATCCAATAGCCTTATGTGCATATCTTTGGACTGTGGGAGGAAACCGGAATGCCTGGAGAAACCCCACACAAGCATTCGAGGAACATCCAGTGCCTCACCGAAACATTTGGCAATGGGTTCGAACCCAGGACCTTCTTGCTGTGACGTGGAAGTGCTGCCCTCCAATCAGAATTGAGTATTCAAATGAGCTGTGTAATACATGTTTAAAGAGGTAAAATACCATAGTTGGATTTGGAAACTGTGTTTTTCCTGAATTTATATTTGCTGAATCAGTTGATTTGTTTTCGTATTTGTCGGCACTACAAGTGGGGTCGTGATGCTTAAAATTTATCTGAGTAAAAAGTGTGTTTGTCTCATCAAAGCCTTTGAGGAATCACTACGTCGCTATGGTGATGATCAAAGTAGCATGTAAGGTCACCAGAGGTGACATCAATATTTCCTCTTGAGGGACTGAGAGCAAGGTGCAGGGACAGTTACAGTTTCTGTAACACAAACATAATGTTCGTAGGTGACCCAGGTCATCCTGTGGCTCATATGTCCTTGAGGTGACCTTGTATGCATTGATTCCAGAGCAAAAGAATTTAAGATCTAAAACTGTATGTACTGAAATCTGAGTTAGTATTAGAACCTATTTTAGCAGACCACAGTCCACTGAGTTTAACAACATGAACATATAATAATTAAATCATGTTAGCTATAACACTTCAGAATAGCTTACTATGCCTAGATTTCATTCACAGGTAAGCTTTCTAGGTTATGTGTATTTCTCGACTGTATTTCTGCTCGATACAATCTGTCCTTTTCTGAAGGCTATTATAATGTCTCATTATTGAATGAGCTTTGCATAATATTTTTTCACCAAAGGCAATCCCATAATTCTGTTCACCAGTGAGATTCTGAGAAAGCAAGTTTTTAGCACCCTAAATAAACCAGGCATGAAAATAAAAGTATTGCTATTTTGTTGTAATACACTATGAGGTTAATATCTTGACTTACTGTAAAACAATTAAGAAATTTAATATTGACACGTCATACTAACATTTAACATGTGAATTACCAAAAGGCAAATCATAAGATCAGTGCATGTTTTGGTTTCTGTTGGTTCTCTGTATACTAGAGCACACAGGAATCCCTCTCCTCGATTCATTTACATTTACAGCATTTGGCAGACGCTCTTATCCAGAGCGACTTACAATTATCATGTTTATACAACTGAGCAATTGAGGGTTAAGGGCCTTGCTCAAGGGCCCAACAATGGTGATAGTGAGGATTGAACCGCTGACATTCGGATCAGTAATGCTAAACACATATGCTAATAACATCACCATCCTGAATGTTCAGTTTAATTCAGTTGTTCAGCAGGAGAAAAGAATAAATGCAAAAATGAGTTGATTTAGAAATAATTTTTCTCAGTCGGGAGTTTCAGCTCGTTGTGTTTGGACAGTCATGGGTTGCCGCATGCACAGCTAGCACTGTGGCGAATAATGGAAAATCACAGCCAGCGGTTTCTGACACTTGGAGCAGTGGAAAATGCAGCCCAGTGGAAAAGAGGCTCGGAAAGTAAATAACTTGATAATGCTAATGCTAATGCACCAACTCAAAAGAACAGCTTAGAAAGCCATTAAAGTGTGAGATACTATCAGGGCACAGTGAGCAGACAACACTGAGGATTTGACTGCAATGGGCCAAATGAGGGCTACCTCCTAATAATAGGACCCAGTCAGGGGTTACTCGGTTCAGTGCGAGTGTATAATTAATTGGCTGTTAATAATAATCATCACATAAGCAGTGAATAGGCGCCCTTGGGAGGCCAAGAGCTACATAAGAGTTACAAAATGACTTTGTGGACCATTAGGGACTGATGTCTTCTAAGAGACTTTATTCCAGATACAGTCCAGCACATAATTCTGCAGAGAATACAAAAGCCTTTTTGGGGAAAAAAACCCTGTTAATACAATGTCAGAAAAATAATGTAAATTGTGATAAGGGCAATACTGGTATAAGAAATGTTTAGATAGCCCATTATAATGTGGCACACTTCACAACATTTACCTTAATGCTGCTAATATCATGTTCTCTGATGTTCCCAAGGTGCTCAGTTGGATTCAGATCTGATGACTGGGGAGGCCACTGAGGTACACTGAACTCGTAATCATAAACATAGAAGCAGACTGAGATGACTCGTGCTTTATAATACATTACCATCCTGTATATAGCCATTATGGCACAGTTAAATTGGCATCATAAAGGGATGTGCATGGTCAGGAACAATATTTCAATAGGTTATAGCATTAAACATTGCTTGATTGGTATAAGGGTTGCAATGTGTACCAAGAAAACAATCCCCACACTACCATCCTAAACAAATCAGGTAGGGTCCATGGATTCATGCAGTTAAAGCCAAATGCAGCTCATAGCAGAAATCAAGACAAGGTGACTTTTCCCCCAATCTTTAACTATCCAATGTAGATGAGCCTGTACCCATAGTGGCCTCAGATCCCTGTTCTTAGCTGACACGAGTAGAACCAGACGAGGTCTATTTTTGTAGCCCAGCCACCTCGAAAAATAGTTATTTGAATTACCAAAGTTATCCAAGGAGCTCAAACCAGTCAGGTCACTCGCAACTGAACTTTCTAACAAAGTGTTTCTGCCCAATCAGGAAATGATACATCATTCATTTATTCATTTTATTAGGGTCATGGGAGGCTGTAGCCTATCACAGCTAACTTGGGGAGAAAGCAAGGTACAACCTAAAACTATTTACACTCACACCAATGAGCAGTTTCAAACAGCCAGTTAACCTAATGTTAACAAGTCTTTGGGCTGTGGGAGGAAACCGTAGTACCCGAAGGAAACCAACACAAGCACAGGGAGAACATGCAAACTCCATACAGAAATGCCCACACCAAGCCCAGGACTTGAACCCTTGACCTTCTTCCTGTGAGTAGGATGTGCTTATCACTATGCCACCCTACCGCTTCCTAGGATATAAGTAGTTTCATAATTACTTGAGCCATCCCACACTTTAAAAAACCCCATTTTTTCCCCATTTTGATGTTTGATGTTAATTATAAGTGAAGCTCTTCATATCACAGGACCTAATTTATGA
>JAQMYF010000023.1:10793301-10817302 GCA_030014195.1 Neosilurus mollespiculum | reverse complement strand
TTCTCTCTTCTGTTTCCCCTTACAGGTTTTTAACCTTTGACTCGCCTATAAAGATATTGCAGCTTTGCTTGTCTGGCATCACCGTTATGTTATCATGTGATCAGGTGACTGATCAAAGCAGGTATATTCCCTGCGCCGAAACAGACCACAAAACTTCAAAACATGTTTTAGTGTCGTTCGGAGATAACATAGCAGAGACGGCGGACAAGCAAAGCTGCAGTGTCTTTAAAGGTAAGTCCAATGTTAAAATACAGCTCAATTACATCACATTTTTTCATTTATATACATACTGTAGCTTATACTTTCTCATGCGCACGTGATACTTTCTCGTGCACACGAGAAAACAATTGTTTTTTCTTTTGTGTCCCCTCTAGTGACATTGGACAAAAAAAATTATGCGTGGCCACTCGTTATTATTTCATGGCCATGCATTAAATATCTTCCCTTGAAATCCTGATTATTAATATAATATAGTAAGTGTCCAATTTATGCTGTGGTTTTGGTGAGTTGGAGTTGTGTTTTGTACGCTGTCTGATTCTGGAGGTACTAATACAGTAATTCTGTGTGTTATGGTATCCTGCACACAGTGAATGCAGAAAAATTGTACTTCTGGACCTATGTGTTGTTCCTGTTGTTTTCTCACCAAAAAAATTCCCATGGCGCTGTTGTTCCTTCGTGTTTATAAAGGATAACTTTTGCAGGGAAAATCTTGCTGGGCCATTTATTTTAATTAAAAAACATCTAAAAGTAGTGGCCATGAGACAAATCTAGTTTTCTAGTTACAATTATTTTGCCTGCGAACACCCAGGGGGAGCCATTAGGCTGTGAACTCAGGATGCCCCGTTCAGCTGTATTAAGTCTCGGTGGTATATATTTGGTAGGAAACGGCCCACAGGTTTGTGATGACACAGCGATTCAAGTAGCACTTGAGAATGAGAAACCTTCTTCATTACACTTTAATATGCAACCGTTTTGCTAATAATGCATCCACACCTGCTACAGTTAGTCTGCAGTTATAAATAATACTGTTTTATCTAATAATAAAACTGTCCCAAGAAACTCTTGGATATGTTTTAATTTATAGTCTGTATGTGTATATATAAGATATAACCTGCCATAAATATATTATATACCCATAGTGTTACTTATTGATTCTCCAGGACTGGAGGACAACTTTTAATCCAGCATTAATACTGAGGTGTTTATAATCCCATCAACACTGCCACACCAGAAGTCAGGATCTAGTCAGGAGTGGTTTATTGGTGGTCCTGTTATACTCCAACACAGGGTAGATCGGGAGATGACAGATTAGCATTAACAGATAGGCTAGGGTTAGAAATTAAATTGGAATAAATTATAGGTTTGTCTAATAAAATATCTGGTGTGCTTGAAATGGAAAACTATCTGTACTCACCTTTTTGATATATTAGCATATTATATGTGTTATTGGTTTAAGCAAATCAAAGAAGGTGAAGCCTGTTATTAATTAAGACATGACTGAGCAGCCACAGAGACTGGGGTAGTGGTTACCACATCCGCCTCACAGCAAGAAGGTCCTGGGTTTGAGTCCTGGGCTCGGTGAGTGCGTTGTGGCGTTTTCACATTTACATTTACGGCATTTGGCAGACGCTCTGATCCAGAGCGACTTACAATTATCATTTTTATACAATGGAGCAATTGAGGGTTAGGGGACATAAAAAGGCCCAACAGTGGTGATTGAACCACTGACTTTTGGATCAGTAACCCATCGCCTTAACCACTAAACCACCACTGCCCTGTTTGCAGTGGTTTAGTGCTTCCACAGTCCGGTTTTCTCCCACAGTCCAAAAATTTAGGCTAAATGATTGTTTCAGATTGCCCCTAGGTGTGAGTGTGAATGTTTGAGTGTGTTGGCCCTGTGATGGACTGGTAAGCTGATAAGGTTGTAGCCTCCTTTTGCCCAGAGTTGGCTGAGACAGGCTCCAGCATCCCTACGACCCCAATTAGGTATAATTTTTTTTTCATGTTTTATATATTTATGAATTTTGTGCAGTCATTTTAGCATCATCAAAATATTGTGTCCAGTCATCGCTGTTATACATTTTAGTTTAAACATTCTGGTGAAAAACTAAACTCTGGGTGATGATCCTTTGCTTTAAAACTGTAATAATTTAAGGTACAGTTTGTGCAGTTTTACTGAGCATCTTACAGATCTACCCAAGTTAATCTTGAGCTATTGACTGTCCCATTTGCTTCTTTATTTGCATTCAAAACCCAGCAGCCTTCATTCTGTTTTTGTCGGAAATGTGGTCCCTTATATAATATACTGGTTTCTTTAATGACATACCAATATTTTTCCTGTAACTTTTGATTTTCTGCTGGAAAACTAATATTAGAAAACGTAAAATGCTTTCGTACTGACTCATTGATGTTTAAGTCATAAAACAAAAATCTATAGCAAAGTGTATACTAACAAAAAGGTGCCTGGGACTTTTGTACCTAACTCTACAAACAAATATTATCTTTCCCGTTAATGTTTTTTCTGGATAAATAAAGCCTAGATATCCTAAGCACTTGCCATTTATTTGTGCTTTAATAGTTTTTTTTCCCCACAGACAAAGCACAAACTCTAGTAGCTGTGTCATACTTAAAGATCCAACTTTGAATAAATCTTCTTAAATAAAAACAAATCCTTCCTTAATTTAACAGTTTCAGTGGCTCAGAAGAGCACACTTAACTCTCTGACTTTATACTGCACACTCATCCTGAACAACACAATTCGATCCATTGCTCTACAGTGTTTTCACATTCTTGTCTCGGGATGTCAGGTGAATCAGGCTTCAGAAGTTTATCTCCAGCCTGTACAGACATACTCCCTTTCCCCATTAACCCACCCCTGCTTTTATTTAAATTCTAACTGAAGTCAGCTGCCAACACTCAGCTCTGTCCAGATCTAATCTTATTCCATTATAACATCTTTGCAGATGCTCACTACAATAGCTTCTACAATTTCCCAGCACTTTCACACTTGCTGTTCCTTATACAGCTGTAACATTAAAAACATTAGGACCACTGACAGGTGACGTGACTAATTATCTCCTTACAATGGCACCTGCCAAGGAATGGGATGTGTTAGGCAACAAGCAAACAATCACTTCTCAAAGTTGAAGCATCTGTAATGGCTAAAAGACTGGGTGTATATATCTCCATAACAGTGGGTATTGTAGGGTGTTCCTGGTATGTAATGGTAAGTACCATCAAATAATGGTCAAAGAAAGGACAACCACTGAACCTGCAAGTGTTTCATCGGTGCCCAAGGATCACTGATGCATTGGGGAGAGAAGGCTAGTATGTTTGGTCTAATCACCAGAAGTGCTACTGTAACACAAACTGCTGAAACTGTTAATGCTGGCTGTCATTGGAAGATGTCAGAACACACAGTGCATTGCACCTTGCTGTGTATAGGGTTGCCTAGCTAGAGACAAGTCAGGTGGTGTTAATATTATTGCTGATCAGTGATACACAGATTAAAACATACATATAGAAATTGCCACTTAGTTAATTTCAATGTTTGGAAAGCAGCCTTTCACTCTAATAGAAAATATTAAACTTCAGCCATTCAATACATTTAAACAATTATTTATCTACCTATTTATTTATTTAATCAATTAAATATTCATAATTATTGGTTTCAAGGCCACGACTGCAGCTGATCCCTCTCCACTTTCATGTGGTTTATCACTCTGTGTTTCTGTGTATGAGTATTGAACTCACTCTTGTTCTGAGGTAATGTAATGCCATCCTCGGTCTCCATTCAGGCCAGTTAACAGCACACAGCAGTTATGCTTCTATTTTAACAAATATTTCCGTTCACACCAGCTGTAATATTTTTTTATTCTATATAGTGTATTGCACATAGGCCAAGGTGGTGTAGTGGTTATCACCACAGCAAGAAGGTCCTGGGTTTGAGTCTTGGCTTTGGCAAGGGCATTTCCGTGTTGTGTTTGCATGGAAATACTATGCGTTCCTTTTCAAACTTCGTACATTGAAATTACATTTTATTCAGGCAAGCATGGTGGCTCAGTGGTTAGCTCTGTTGACTCACACTGAAAAGGTCCTGGTTGATAAGGGTCTTTCTGTATAGAGGTTAAATGTTCTCCCTGTGCTTGCATGGGTTTTCTCTGAGTACTCCAGTTTCCTCCTACAGTTCATGCACATTAGGCTAATTTGCCTGTTCCAAATTTCCCCTCTTTTTGAGTGTGTATGTGTGTGTGTAGGTCCTGCAGCCTTTCTACAACCTTAGTAGGATTAAGCAATCCGGGAAATGAATGAATGTGTTGCACAAGTGTGGGAAAATGGAGGGTGGTCACCCAAATCAAAGTGCATTTGCTCTATTCCCCTAATGTGGAAACGTACCGTGTATGAAGGCAAGGTGAAAATTTGCAATATATTGTATAAGGCTGTGCCTGGTGGGGCACTGTTGCTTAAGGACTCGATGTGCAGCCAGTGTTGATACTTTTATAAGGCAGTTTAGAGAGAGGAAAGTGAGATAATGATGAGTATAACTTTTTGATGGTCTTTTGTCTGCAGTATGCAAGATGCATATTTTTACATTTTTACAATCAGTGTCCCTTCAGAATGCTGCATTTTCTTCTTTGCAGCAAGAACTACTATGTTGATATACTGTGTCTGATGTGCTGCCAATATCAGCCATCTTGGTGATGCCAGATGGTGGATTATATGTTTTTCAGGGCATTAGCTATATTAAAGACAATAAATAATGCTAATTACCTGCTGATTGGAATCAAAGCCATTTGAGTGAGAATAAAGAAAATACTAATGAGGGCTACTGGATGAAAAGTTTTTATAAAGGTGCATTTAAGGGTTGATTATGATATTTTGCATAACTGCACAATACTAGTGCTGATCAGGCCCACAAAACTGAATACTATGAGCTATTATCCATACTTAACATTACAGACATACTCTGTGCTACTACACTGGGGACTGTGTAAATGTCATGTAACTCAGGACCGCTTCATGTTTACACAGTATTTCCATCAGTAAACATGTATCAGCACATGCATATATGCCTCTACATGAATGTGTTAAGGTGTGTTTGAGTGTGTGTGTGTGTGTGTGTGTGTGTGAGAGAGAGAGAGAGAGAGAGAGAGCGAGCGAACGCTAGATTACATGAATGCTGTGGAGGTGTCGTAACTAGGTCAGGGCCATCTGGGTTTTCATATTCCTCTCAAATCTTCAGTCAATTGTTTCTATGCAGCATGGCTA
Source organism: Neosilurus mollespiculum (assembly GCA_030014195.1). Taxonomy (NCBI): domain Eukaryota; kingdom Metazoa; phylum Chordata; class Actinopteri; order Siluriformes; family Plotosidae; genus Neosilurus; species Neosilurus mollespiculum. The sequence continues at coordinate 10,812,034 of JAQMYF010000023.1, read as the reverse complement.
CTTAGGTCTTTATTACACCATACGATGACTGCAATTAGCATGTGTAAATTAAAGTACAGAAAGCGATTTAATTCCATTAGACTCCTTAGTGGAATCAGTAGCTATAGACATTTACACTGACTATGTTTACATTTTTATCAAGACTTTCACCAACCCGAAAGAAGTTCAACTGCAGATTACCAATGAACTAATTATGTGTCCTAAACTGTAGACACTTCATTTAAATGCATTATTGATGTAATACTATCCAGAGTTCCGATTCAGTTCACTTCTAATCCCGTGTTATGCGCAAGCAAGGAGTGTGGTTTAGTGTCAACGTTACCATAACAACAAGAAGCGTGTGAGTCCGCGCGTTCAGCTTTTTAATCATTCTGCAAGTGTTGTTAACGAGTTTTAAATTATGTCTCTCCCAGCGAAAACGCCACCAAAGTGTGATTAATAAACGGTCAGCGTGAACAAGAATTTGTGACCACAGTAAAGCTGTGCAACATTTCATATTGGCCTGACATTCAGGAACAGGGATACTGTGGTTTTAGAAAATAACATGCATTGTACACTGAGAGTAACTGAACAAGAAATATCTGAATATCCAAGATACAGATACAGACATCCCAGTAAAGATTGAGTGGCCTTAGTGTCTGCACTCTGTTTTCAGTGTCACACTGCATTTGGAGGCAATTTAGAAATGGGAAATCCCATTTTTTTTGGAAGTGTGGTAATATGGCAATCCTAGCAGGGGTTACTGTGTGCTTAATTACTTTATAGCTTGGTCAAGGTTTGCACTCTCCTAGTGTTCTGCTTAGAATATAGATATATCTGCAGAGTACAGAATCATGACCTATCGCAACAAAAACAGCTTATACTAGCATTCACTTAATAGGAACACTTGGACATATTTATGCAATTTATTTATGCTGATTTATCCAATCAACTATTTATTTGGCAGCATAATTTATAAACTTAAGGTACATGTCAAGAGCTTTTTTTAATATTAATATCACACATAAAATGTTGTAAAATGTGTTTTTTTTTGACTAACCATTGCATAATTGTTGGTACCAGATGGGTTAGTTTAAGTAATTCAGAAACTATTGGGATTTTCACACCCAGCACACCCTAGAGACAAAATATCCTCTGTGTGGACTGTCTGCAAGCTGAAACACCTTGTCCATGAGAGAGATCAGAGGAGAATGACCAGACTGTTCTTAGGTGACAGGAAGTGTATAGTAACTTGGATAGTTAAAAAAAAAAGTTCAAAAAACAAACAAATAAACCAAAAAAAAAACACCCGGTCTTTTTTCCAGCCTTCAACTGTCCAGTTTTGGTGAGTCACTGTCGATGATTTGTTCTTGGCTGAAAGGAATAGAAGCTGGTGTGGTTGTTTGCTGTTACACTTCCTCATACACTTCCTGTCAGCTTAGACCAATCTGGACATTCTCCTCTGATCTCTCTCATCAGCACTGTGCTTCAGCCAACAATTCTGTTTAAACTAGAGAGCGTGGACTGGAAAGTGTTGAGTGTGAAAATCTCATGACATCAGCAATGTCTGAAATACTCAAATCAGCCCTTTCGGTTCTAATATCTTTGATCCAATCAGAGTCACAGACAGTCTTCATTCTGATGTTTATTGTAAATGGTACCTGAAGCTCTTGATCTGTATCCTGCATAATTTTATACATTGTTCTGCTGCTGCTTGGATCCAATGCATGCTTGGATAGCTACAAGAATGAGGAGCTGTACAGTTGTTCCTATTAAAGTGGACACTGAGTCTGATTACTTTTTTTGCTGTTGTGGTTTTCTCCTGTTTCATCTGGCTTAGAAAATATAATTTTTCACAGAAGTATGAACTTCATTGTGTCATATCTGTTCTGTTTCTGTCCCGATTTGTCCTGTTTACCTCCACTACTTTTCCTACCTACACAGACTAGACCACCTGTTAAATAATAGTTTCAAAGCCCTCAGTTTTCCCGAGTTATCATCGGCGTGGTTTCCTCCCACAGTCTATAGACTGGATTAGGTCAACCTGCTACTCAAAACTGCCCAAGGATATGAATGTGAATGCTAATTTGTCACTGTGTTATCCCTGTAAAAGACTGGTTAGACTGTACCCTGTCTCTTCCCAAAGTCAGGTGGAATCGTCTCCAGCTTCCCCTGCAAATCTGACAGATAAGTGTTATGATAAATGGAACACTATATATTTGGTTGCAGGATTTCAATCAATTCCTTGCAATAACTTCATCAATCTGGTGACCCACTGGAATCGGTAAACTGGCGCATATTTCTTTTGTCATGATTTTTCATCCTTTACCCAGGGTTTCTTTAATTTGTAGCTTGTTTTTCTTTTTTCAAATTTGAAAACACATAAAATACACGTTCAGTTGCCTTAAAGGCAGGGTACACACTGATCAGTGCACCAGATGCATGGCAACACACCCACAACCGTTCACACTCACATGCACACTTAGGGGCAATTTGGAACTGTCAGTTATCCTATTGTTCATGCCTTTGTACTGTGGGAGGAAACCCACTCATGCATGGGGAGAACATACAAACTCCACACAGAAACATCCGAGCCCCGGGACTTAAACACAGGACCTTCTTGCTGTGAGGCGGCCATGTTAACCATTATGTCAGACACGATATTAGTATACATTGCTAACTTTTTTTATTTTTATTGAAATTGCATGCCTTTTTCTCTTTCTTAATGCTTAATCTCAGACTTTTCCACTTTCTATGAATCAGTGTTGCACTGCCAAGTTATCGTGCATATTCAAAGATCGTTCCTCTGGTCACACACTCTTGTTATTGTTAACAAACAGAGAACCAAAGCAAGATGTAAAACAGGTGAGTAAGTGATGCTAAGCCGGTCAGCTGGGGTGTTTTGCCAGAAAACCTTTGTATTCAGCCAAAATAAACTGAAAATGTAAAGTAAAACACATAGGCTATTCACTAGTGAATGTGCACTTTTAAGGTCTGGAGCTGGACTTGGCCAGTCTAGAGTCCTTTGTTTTGTTGAAAGTGTGTTTTGGGTCCCTGTTTTGCTGCATGTTAAAGTTCCTCTCAATTAGATTGAATGCTTTTCGCTTTAAACCAGCAGACAGAAACATTCTAGTGAGGACTTGATGTCTTGTTGTTAGTACAGTATTGTTTTTTCCTTATTCCAATTGGACATTCCAATTTGTTGTATTGGCTTCTACTTGTACCTTGGTTTTAATATTTCCTCTTTTCTCAGCTTCAAAATGAATAGATTTTCAACCACAGGTAGCTCTGTGGTCTTCATGTTGGTTTATACTTTTTAACAGCAAATGCAGTCTTCACAGATGAAAACTGGGGCTCAGATCAAGATCAGACCTTCAGCGCTATTACTTTTTTAAGCAGTCAATCTATTAGGGCACACTTAGGCAACACGAAACAGTGGGGTCAGATGTTCCACTATGTTTGATCACTTTAAAAATGGGTTGATTCAAATTCAATTTGTGTTTTTCCAAGTTTAAACACATCCAGATGTAAATATCAAGAAATGAAACCTAAAAGACTGTGATGAAAGCTCAGCTCATGACCGGTATGTGCAGTCAGAAGTAATTCTGTGGTTAAGATGTTGGACTACATTGGACCACTGTTCGTAAAGTTGTGAGGCAGTAGTAGCTCAGTGGTAACGGCTCTAGGTTATTGATCAGAAGGGGCCTCAGAACTCCCATGCGAGCAAGGTCTTTAACCCTAAAATGCTCAGTTGTATAAATTATATATATATATATATATATATATATATAAAAAACACGTAAGTCGGCTGAGATGGGCGCCAGCCTCCCCATTACCCTAATTAGGATTAAGTGGCTTAGAAAATGAATGAATGAGTTTCAGTGGATAGAGTTAAAATACAGCCCTGCCAAACTGCTCTTGACCCTTGAGCAAAGCCCTTAACCCTCAACAGTTGTTTATTGGTAAATGTAAATCACTCTGGATAACCCATGTCTGGCAAATGCCATAAATATGAAATCTGTTGTCAGAAACCCCTTACATGCTGCTGGAAGTGGCTCCTATCCAGAGTTGTAACCTTCACTGTTTTGTGTTTATGAAGGAGGAAGGATGAACCTGCGGTTTGCCCTTGACATGATCCTGATCTAATTTGTTGCTGTGGCAGTCGGAGTAGCTCTTATATCAGCAGCAGGATGACTATTTTCCTGCAGGATATCTCACTTTAACCACACTCTGTTACCGGTTATGTGCTTGGTCCGAGACAGACCATGGGGCTTAAAGCTGTGTGTCAGGGAATGAGGCTTCAGTTCATTTTGAAACTTCTCTGTTAGGTTTATGCCATGCCAACAGTATGCAGAATAGGAAAATGTGAATATTACATAATCACTTGGCATTAGTATTCATCTTTTTTTCATGGGTTACAGTACTGTTTCTAAAAATACACATACACTCACACACACACACAAAACAACAACTTGTATGTAGTGAATGAATTACACAATTTCCTCTCCCAGTGTGCAGCATTTGTGCAAGTAAAGTCCTGCCGTAATTCTTTTGAATATAAATTACAGGTATTGTATATTGGCAATATCCAAAAACATTCTGATCCAAAAATAATGAATGTCAATTTGTTTGAGTCATATTATGTAATAAATATGAGCTTAAGCCAAGTGGAATGAAGTAACACAAAGTTCATTGCCATGAGTGTGCTCAGCACTACTATAATGCTATTTTATAGGGCCTGTAGTGGTTACATTCTGAGTTACATGACATTTATGTAATAAAAGTGCACCAGGGCTCATTTATTCATCGATAAAGCAAATGTCCAGATATCCTCAATATAATCAGTGTAACAGCCACATAGATGTATCAAAGGTTACATAACTGTACATTTAGTATTACACAACTCTACAGTTATTCTGAAAAATAATAATATAGAAGATGAACACTGGCTTTTTACAGATGGTTAAGACATGTCAAATATACAAATACGTCTACTAATTCTTAATAGTAAAGCTAGTAATTGTCAGTAAATTTTGGACTGTGGGGTGGAGGTGTACCTACAGTGCATCAGAGGACCTAATCGGGTACCACAAGACAATCATTTGTCAGAAATTATTTGGATGATGGCACCCTCTTGACACAGGTAGTGTGTCTGGCTGTGGCTTGATTCAAAAGAAAGTCGGCCACCCAAATAATTTCTGGTCAGCCGTTGTTCTATGAGGGTCCCTGTACACTGATAGTAAATGCTTGACTGACAGAATTGTGGTTTCTGTTCTCTATTTTACTGAACATTCCATTATATAGTAGGTATACCTGATGAATTGAAGGGCTGAGAACCAGAGTGGACTAGCCAACACAAAGTGATTCAAGGTCATAATCAAGATGAAGGGACCATACTGGCACACCCAGACTGTCAAAATATGACCTCATCTCATTTTTCAGTTTTTGTGGGCTAGCTTACTGTGGCTTTTAGCCCTTCAAAAGGCCAATGAGTTCAAGTGCAAAAGATGTATGCCTAATTACCTGGTAACTCAGTGAAGATATGTCACTGAGACAATACCTGTGCCTAGTAATAGTGTGCATCAAGCAGTCAGAAAAGATCAGAATAGCATTAATGGTATACACAAATGTCTGTAATGGGTATGAATGGATATGCCTAGTGTCAAATGAAAACAATATTATAGAGGCAAAATCACATGGTAAGATCCTGTGGGACTTCCAGGCAGATAAGCATATAACAGTAAATGAAGATTTGGTATATAAAGTAGAAATAGATAAGCAAAAGAAAACAGTAGTGAAAGATGTGTCAATCAGAAATCATGGTAATATCTAAAAATGATAGAGAAGTAAAAACTGCAGAAAAACCAGGAGCTTAAAGGGGAGCTACATACATTTTGAAAGATATTACATAATCAGAAGAGGGAGATCCCAAAAAAGCAAAGATTTTGCATTTGGAAGGTTCTGGACTTTGGACACCCAAAGGTGAGGGAATGTACCACTTAAAGGATGGGTGGGGTCTCTAATGAGCCATATATGTTAATATATATTTATATATATTTCTTAGTTTTAGATATAGATTGTTTTTCTAGTTGTATGTTTGCTATGCATTGTTAAATTCTGGCCACAAACGATAGGTGGTGTATGTAAGCTTTACCTGTGCTAGGAACCCAATAATTTACCTAAAACCCTTATAGTTTTTCTGAGAAATCCAAGTAAATATTGTCTATATTTTACTGTATTGCGTTTAATCTTGGTCAATGCTTGGTTTCTGTTTAATTTTTGTATAAGACAATAGAAAAGAGAAATTCCTAGAATGCCTTCATACTGATAAAAAGCATCAAATATATTTCCTACAGGATACAACAGAATCTGTACCAGCCCGTTAAATTGGATACGATATATAGTGGACTACCTGGTGTTATTTCTATTTCAGTAATAATTACATTATCCCCAAGTAAAACAAATTCAGTCTGAATAGGGTTTAAAGCAAGGCTGTTAGCACCACAGTGGTTTACAAGTGTTGTGTAATAATATAAAGTGCGTCGTTAGCTTTTGAAATTTACAGCCTGCATCAAACTATTCAGGTAGTGGTATGACTTTCTCTTTTTAAGCTTTGTGCCGCAGTTACACTGTTCCAAATGGTACATTTAAAATTTATTTTGTAACTCTTTTTTAACAGCCATTATTTGTTAGAATGAATTATAAATTGAGCCCTTTTACGGATGTTAGTGTTTAGGATATAAATAGGATGTCACAGCTTCCTCACAGCGCACTCAGAACTCACACAACCCTTCGCAGGATGCAGCTCAACGATCTGTCACCTGACTATTGACACTAATTACCCACACTATCCCTGTATCCGAAATCACTTACTACATAGTGCACTATAAAGTGAGTTTGCCATTTTTACTTCTGTATATTAAGAATTATTGTACACTATACAGAAGTATCAAAGTATCCCATAATGCATCTTGAAAAGTAGCGTACAACTGATGGTCACTAACCAAGCAATATATACCATCATACACTGCATTCATCCTTATGATAGGAGGTGCAAAACAAATTCAGGAGGTTAGTGTGAAACTATGGGCAGCACACAACATAAATGGCTGCAATCTAAGTTAAAAAGTGATTTTTACATTAAACTCATTTAAGACATTAAGCCAAAGTCTTAAAAAAAAAAAAAAGAAAATCGCAGTAGAAATGGCGTACAATTAAATATCAGGGAGACAACAGAAAACAAAAATAAGCCAAAGTGGAGTAAGATATAAGATATGAAAGTGCAGGAAAGAAATTAAAGCATTTTAACACATTTCTGCTGCACTTACGATATTGTACACTGCATTTAATTTCCTAATTAGTGATTAGGGCAGTGAATAAGTAAGTGATTTTGAATGCAGAGTATATAAGAACACTGTTTGCACAGGGTGCATGTGAAGTGTTGCTGCTGTGACTAGTTACCACTGCATACTTTGTTCTTTTGTATTTGCTCTCAGTGATTGATGTTTGCCTGCCTCTTCATTTTTAATCAATGTTTTGCCTGATCGAATGAACTCTGCCTGTTTATTGACCATGGATTGGACTGTGTGCCTGTGTTTCATGAAAGCCACCATTTTATGTGTATTTGCATCTGCCTTCATCCATGCAAAGCAAATTTCTTTACAAGGGTAAAATAATTTCACTTATAGTTGTGAGGTCCCATTTTGGCTGTTTTTACATTTAGTTTCCTGAAATCAGTGTTGTTGTTTTTGTATAGAAGGCAGAATGATAAAAATCAGGGACTCCAAGATCATGACCTTTATGTGAATTTGTATTAATTATTAGCTCAGTGTACCATTTCGAGGGTTGGAGTGCTGTTCAAGCTCTTTTTATGCTTAACCACAAGCATCGTTCATACTGCTTGGGCCACCCTGTTGCTTAGCAACTGGAAGTCCCTCCCCCCTCCCCCCCTTTTTCCCAAGCTCTAAATCCACCTTCAGTGGAGTGTGTCAAACATATATATTCTAGAAGTTTCTAAATCTTAGAAAGCCCCTGTTTACTTGAGATTTTTTTTCCTTTTTATGCTTTTTATTTATCTTTAGGTTTTGCAAGGGTATGATTTATAAAGAAAATTATAAAGCATACAAATTCTACAGTGCTGTGTAAATTTAAATGAAAAGAAGAGAGGGTTTGACTGCTGTATAACTTTTCACATAGTCTGCATAATTTACCCAGACACACTGGGGTTACCTAACCCTCTTTTGGTAAAATCATAATGGGTAATGCTATTGGTTGTCCAAGGTTTTGTAAGAAATCAAACATTACGACAAGGCATTACTGCGATCAATTCATGATTCTGTCAATTTTACTTAGTAATGAATTGATTTCTTATGAACGCAGGTACCTTCAATCTACGGCTAGCTTTAATATGCTGACTGACTACATGGGGCAAAATGCAGAGTTCATGTACAATAATCGTTTTTACCAGCAGAAGTTGACAGTTAGTTTAGGCTTCTCACTCTCAAGAAGAATACATATACCTCAAGAACTAACTCTGTCCATCATTTCGGCCTTGGCAACACATCTGTCCATCAACTCAGCAAAGGTTACTGATAGCCTTTGGTAGCTAATCAGCTAATTAGCGCTGACTTAGGATAAAATATCAGCACTCTCATAAATCAGCACCCTTAGCTAAAGCCTGACAGATAGCACAAACACACTAAATTGATATCACCTACAGCTATATCTAAAAAAAGTGTAAAGTTGGCTTCATTATAATTACTCATTTCAACTGAATGTTGCATTTTAACCCAAAGCCCTGCAGTAGACTGGTTTATGGGTCCCATGTCTTCCCCCACAACCCTTATGGAAAAGTGGTATATATGATGGGTTGTTTGACCTTTTTTTTTAGTCTTTTGTATATTTATTAAACCTGTAAAAATCTTGTCTGTTTATTTTTAAGTATATTATACCTAGACACTTTTAAATTGTAAATGTTGTTTGACCAATGTGACTTGAGTCTCCAGTGTAAACACTTTGTAATGATCTGTAAGTTTTCACCCACAGGAGAACTTTTGAGACAGAGGATTAGGTGCTTTCTAGGTTCTGAGAAATATGTGAAGCTACATCTTCTAAACTGTTTTTCTTTTAATGAAAATTCTAGGAAATCAGCAGTTTAAAATACTCAAATCGCATGTTTTGATGTACATTTATTGAAGCTCTTGTCCAGTATCTGCATGATTTCATGCATCAGGCTGCTGCTGCATGATTTGGATGATCAGATAATTACATGAATATATGCATGATCTAGCATATTGACAAATGGTTCATATCTGTAGATGTGAAATGGATGACTTGATGTTTAAATGAAGGGACCTGCATTGGTGCTTGGAAGTTCGTAAACCCTTTGGATATTTTAAAAATTTGCATAAAAGTGAATGCCTAAATCTGACTCTTAATTTTAATCTAATAATCTTTAGATTATAACACTAGTCCAAAAAGTTGTTTACCTGCTGCATGTCATGAGATTTAATTCGTGGACAAATGTAATGATATTTTTCTCTCTTTTTTTTTTTTTTGCTGGTAAAGTTCTGAATTCATTGTTCCATCAGTGATGACAAGCTTTCCTGGCACAGATGCAGCAAAACAGGTCCAACCCACGATAATACCACCAGCATGATTTGCTGTTAGGATAAGCTTCTTATGTTGGAATGCAATACTTTCCTTTCTCCACATATAACACTTCTCATTTAAATCAAATCCTATTTTGGTGTCATGGCAGAAAACATCCAATCCAAGACACAAGAGGTCCATATTAGCTTTTTAGTGTTTATTTAGCCTTTAGAAAAAAGTATCTTACAGTTACACAAACGAAATTGTTCCAAGATCGGACCGTCCAACAAGCCCTGCATTGGCTTAAAACATGCCCATACCACTCTGATTGGTCTACCATCTCTAGCTCTGATTGGCTCTCCAAAACTTCTCCACTCTCCCATGACTATTTTCTGGACTCTGAATGGTCCAGTAAGACCATTATGACCCATTCTTTTAATTAATCCCAATGCCATGATTATTTTATAGCCAACAGAGGGCATTGGATACCTTCTAATCTGTTCTTCATCCCCTAGCATCCCAGAAATGCTACATCTAAATATGGTTCTCTTATCGCAAGTTAACATCATAAGTCATTTCATTTGATGCTAACTGGTTGGGGTCCTGTTTTATCTGTCTTCTGTATTCTGAAATCTAGGATTCTGAAGACTACTTTAGACTAAATGTTCTGTATCAAACTGTCACATCCCCATGTTTATTTCATGAAGCTAGAACATGATGTTTCTGGTACAAGGGTTGGCCAAGCAGCCTTGTAACTGAGTGGAATGAAAGTAATAAAATGACAATACACTTACTTTAGTGAGTAAACTACTCATACAATAATCACATAAATCATCCAATAATCAAATAGATTCAAGAGTTGTTATTGTCGTTATGTTCACACATAACAAAATTTCTTATGAGACTCTCAGCTTTAAAAGGAACAATCAAGGATGCAATTAACACCGTCAAGAGCAGAATAGACGCAAGTAATTATATAGTGCAGTAAATCCTACAATTGCTCATTTATAGGTATATCAGTGCAAATTTAAACTTAGAAATTTTCATTAGAGAACATTCTCACTGGATATATTTTTATTTCAGGATTACAAATGTGTTAAATGAAGGAAATATGATAAGTCATTTAATGTTATTACGATTTTTGCATTTGTAGAAAAGTGCCAATTGGGACCATGAATCCAGAAAAAGCTGTGACAACTGACTGGCCATGCTGCCAAAAATATTAATAATCACATATACTGATGGTAAATGTTTGAAATGAAAACTTAATTTATTCTAAATAAAATCTAATAATTTATAAACTTAGAGACTGAGTGCTTCCAATCAGGAAAGCCCCAACAGTGCTGGGGTCGATCACTTTTCATGTTTTCCCAATAAGTTTACAGGCTACGAAACACAAAATTTTCACATGATTTTAAGTATTTGTTATAGAATTAATTTATAAATCCTTGTGTCAATAACAAAAACATGTGGTCAACTACTTCCCACTGCAATCCACCATCAAATTTGAACCAAAACTTTACAGTGGTCATATATTTCAGCCCCCATTTTCTTCCTGCCGTTCGAAGACTCAGATGAATTCATGTTAATGGTCATTGGTTGATTGAGTATGTGATAGGGAATTCCAGCAATTTGCATAAGATTTATTGGTGACCAAAAATATGATGTATACTAGACCAGACAGTTCACAGGCTTTCCTTGAAGCATGAGTTCAGAACGCACAGTTCTCCTCGTGGCGCCTGATACACCTGACTCTTATTTCTTATGTCCTTTGTGAACATGTTGACTATCGCATGCCTTGCTCTTGGTGGGATCTTTGTTGGTTGGCCTATTTATCTACTTTTAGGACTTTTTTAGGTGTAAAAATGTGATAGGTTATCTTTATGCAGAAATGTAGAAAATTTTGTCCTCATTGGCGAAAGGTCAGGGGATAGGCTGCTTAAAAAGATGGAGACTTCATAAGGCAAGATGAGATTGGAACAGACAAGGGCAGTGAAGAGAGGGGATAGAAAAATCCGGTTCTGGCAACTATTGTTCTCAAAGTTTTCCGGGGCAGTTGTTTCTTTTCTGCGTGTTGATTGTTTTTTAACTTACAATTTTTGCTTTTGTTTCCCAATTTTGGGGGTTGATATCAAACTTTAATAAAGTCTGCTTGATGCAGCCTTTAAACCGTTTGCTTTTTTTTTAGGGCAACTTGACAAGTGGGTCAAGCCAGCACAGTTGATTGCATTTGATAGCAGAAAAGATTAGTTTTGCTTGGAGAGAGCGCATTTGTTGTTAAAAAGGACAGACCAACATAAAGTTTAGAGAGGTGTCAGTAGGAGGCAATCAAAACATTTTGAAGATGACAACAAAAGGAAAATTGATCAGAGCCATTACACAATTATTTGGCATAGCCAATACAATAATTTGGAATGCTCAGATGAACTGGGGTATTGAGAACCAGATGATGAACTAGTTGGCCAAGGTAAACAACAGCAGCTGATAATAGAAAAACCCAAAACCAACAATCAGTGACATCACCAACAAGCTTCATGGGGCAGGGGTGAAGGTATCACAGTCCACACTTGAAACTTTTGAGAGCAGAAATATAGAGCTCATACCATAAATTGCAAACCACTCATCAGCAATAAGAATCAGAAGACTGGATTGGAATTGGTAACTGCTTCCACAGTGGAAACATTGGAAACTGCAAAAATATCCAATCAACCAAGAGTACCCTCTACCATAACAATAAAAGGTACAAAGCACTGATCTGCTCATGATCAAAACAGCCAAGCTTATTACTCAAGTATGAGATAACATTCTGTATGACACAGTACAGAGAAATATATCCAATCTAATTTGAAGAACATTCATCATACAGCAAGACAATGGCGTGCAACACACTGCCCAAACAACCTCATCCAGGGAAAAACTGGAAGCTTTAAGGCTGGCCAAATCAATCACAAGATATTAACCCAATTGAGCAGTATTTCATCTCCCGAACAGTAGACCTAAGGGAGAATGAACCTCTACCCCTCCCCTCAAATAAACAACAACTGAAAGAAACTATGGTACCAGCCTGAAAAAGCAGTACAAAAGTGCAACAGTTTGGTGATACTAGTCGGTCAGTGCCCTGATGCAGTTATTGCCAGCAAGGGAACCCCTGATGATGTCACAGGGTTAAGGTTGTCTGCCATGTTGGATTACATATGGGTAGACGGCTCAGCGCAGAGTTACACCTGAAAATTTTCCAGATTAAGTATTTGCAATTAAAAAAAAAAAATTGCTTCTACTGTGAGACGAGGTGATCATTTATATTCAGTCAGTTCAGAATTCAACACATCTTATGAGCACATGAATGTTGAAATGAAATAAAAGCGCCTTACATGGGGCAACCTCAAAACTGGCACAAGTTGTTCTAAAATGGACGGTCGTAAACAACGGTGAACCAGAATGAGATAAGTGCACAGTTGAATTAGGTCTTACTTAGTAACTCCGCTGCACTGCATTTTGGGTCATACCCATTTCATATTATCTTGCTGGTATAAATGTACCATAGATCTAGTCAGTGTATTACACCTGACCTTACATAAAAGGAAACATTTATGGAGACTTAACAGTAATTAAGTGACATTAAACTGATGTAAATAACACGGTATAGAGCAGTCTTGTGTGATGTTGCACAAGACTGCTCTATACCGTGTTATTTACATCAGTTTAATGTAATAATATCTGTTCCCATGGTTTTATCTGCTAAAAAGTTGGGCCATTAAAGGTGCCATGCCAGAGGCTTAACACATCTGGACGTAAATAACAGGTAATGAAACCTGAAATCCTGATCTATAATCTATAAGTGTTCAGAACATAGCTGAACATTGCTGCTCTAATACTTTTTAAGAGAACTGTAGGTTTATAGAGGACTACTGTACTTTTACTGATGCTCCGTTTTGAACGGTTTGTTAGAGTTTATGATGCATCAGTTTGTGTCCATGTTGCATCATCAAATAAAATAAATCATCCAGTGAATAATCACATGTTTTAAAGTTCCTAAAATTCTCATTTTAGAGTGGTTGAAGTTGTTTTTGTGGTCAGTCATCAATTGTGATAAGATTAGCGGCACAAATGCTGCCAAATGCAATGCCTGTATTTTGGCTGCCAAGTTTTACTTGGAAATGCAGCCAGCCACCTGCATTTGATCATTGCAAATAACAGGCTTTAGTAGGGATAGAATTAGCCCCACTGTCAGGTTTGCACAGGAGACTTTGGGAAATGAGGCGTGCTAAGACACTAATAGGTAGACGTTTTCTGCTGCAGATACTTGATGCTCTCTCGTTTTCCCACACATTGGGCTTTGCACTATGTTACTATTTTCATAAGTGTGGGAATGTTTGCTGGCCATAAAAGCTGTTGAGTATAAATTACAAAAGGCATTAGTAGTTTTCATTGCCTCAGATTACTGAGAAGTGGAAAGAAATTTTAACTGAGGCAGTAATGTTGCTAATGTTATTGTGAACCTTGTGAAAAAAGGAGCCTAAAATTTATAGTGCATAAAAATGTGTCCTGTTGTAATATCAGCATGCAAACTATGCAATTCTGAGAATATGAAACCCATGTCTTAGGAAGTTAGTAATGATTTAATGAAGTAAGTAATCATCAAGTGAGTAATTGTTTTTGCTAATACTTAAGACTGCCTAATAGTCATATTCTTTAAATTTCCCCTGAAATTCGAAAGAAACAATTTGAACGGAACTGTTGTATTGCCTATATATGTATTCTATGTACACTTATCAAATTAACCCTCCCCAACCAATCTGAAGACATGCACTGTCCATTGTGTACCCCACCTTGTGTAACCCTAATATGATTAAATGGTTGAACAAGTGGATGGATAACGAGATCCTTTAAATTGCTTTTACCTGCCAGATTTGATTTTCATATTTTACTGAATGATAAATTTTGAGATAAACGAGTTGAATTTAAAAGAGAATCTAAACTTAATGTCAGGTTTACCTATTGGTATAATAGTAAGTCACAGGAAAACATAATAAGGTAATATATACAGAGACTGGACATAACTAAACAGACACCCAAAATTTCAGAATGAATATTTGCTGGTTGAAGAAGAGGCTTGCGTCTTGCTGCTCGGCCATAATAGCCCATTTGATGAAGATAGCGCATAACAGTTGTTGAGATGGTTTGGATGTCTTCTGCAATGTCTGCGGCCTTGAAACGGGGATTTTTCCTCCACTGCTCTCTTCACAGAGTGAAGGCATCTTTCTGATGGTCCAGGTCGACCTGGTCGTGGATCCGTGGTGGACTAACCTTCACTGTTGAACCTTTTACTGTCGATGGAGGAATAATTCAAATTGTTGGCTATTTGTTGCTGGCTGAATCCTCCCTCTGACTGACCCACAATTCGACCTCTCTGGAAATCTAACAATTTAATGACTTAAATTTTATGAACACTAGTCAGACTACTGTATAAAGGAGCACAACGTTGTGCTGAAGTTATGAAACATGCCTAGCACTTCAGGAGCTCAAGAATTGTCAGATTTTCAGAGAGGTCGATCTTCATCAAATGGGCTATTATGGCTGAGCAGCAAGATGCAAGTCTCTTCTTCGACTATCAAATATTCAGTCTGAAATTTTTTGGTGTCTATTTACTTATTACAAAGTTCTGTAGAGGTATAGTTTTCAGGTGAAGCTTTTGATCATCGGTGAGAGGTGAATTTCATTTGTGTGTGATGGGAACCTCTCATGGAATGGCATAACATGTGATTCTCTGGAGAATATTTTGTTATAGAGTGAGAAGCTGTAATGCTGCTCACTTCCTCCCTCTACAGCATGTCTGCCTTCAGCTGCAAGGTCAGAGTGAGGGAAGGGATAGAGGGAGGGGGAAAGAAAAATGAGAGCCACATCCTGATACTGCAGTCTTCACTTCTAACCTTTTCCCCGTTATGATGTAAAACATGCTGGCTGGTGTTTATTATTATTAGTATTAAATGGTACAAGAATCTGAAATATTCTTTGAAAATCTTAAAAAGACAGAGTTAGTATTAGGAGAGGTTTTCTCTTGCTATATTTAGTGATGAAGTGCGTCGGAGTGCTTAGCAGCCATACTTGACGCAGCCATTACAACCAGTTCTACTGTAGTACACCACAGCCTCTGTATTTGTTATTTGAAGAGACGGCAGATGAGCATTAAGATCACATTTTATGCTCTTTCTGGCACTGCAAGTCATTCATCATCAGGTAATAACTCCAGGGACCTTGGTATGTCATCGACCTGAAGAGGGGAATCTTTTCTGCCAAATTACCCAGCTCAAGGGTCAAGCACCACCAGAATAGACAATGCTGATGGAGAGATTTTCATGTTTACTCTCTCAGACCTCGATGTTGGAATGGTTAGAATTTCATTACATAAGTTTTCATCCTTTATCATCACTTGATGAGCATATCTTGTGTCGATGTACATTTTTTACATAAACATAATCAAAATATTTAACCTTGAAATCCAGGACATCCAAGTGACTCACAATCAATACAGTGTGCATCTACAGCTATAAAACTGGCTGTCTACACTTCAATAACGCATATGTCATAAAGTTTTCTGCAAGAGTCCTTCAGCTGCAAGACGACTGAGAAGATCGATAGCTCTTTATGGAAGTTTGCTTTGCGTCTGTGTGCTCTTCCTGCATCCTGAGTTTTTGGTGCACTGCAGCTCTGGGCTGAGGAGAGGAGCTGCATTGATATGCAGAGACTCCTTCTGATTTCCATCACTGCCTTTCCCAATTCTACTATGCAACAGTACAGTCTACAGACTATTTAAACTCTGATCACCTGGTCATCCACTTCAGCTCTGTAGTCAGGTTTAGGGAAGGATGTGTTGAGGATTCATAGCAATTAAGAGACACAGTTTCCTCCAATTGACAGATACATTCCCATAGAGATACATTACCCAAAACAAAAGGTGCACACACATTTGGACCTCCTTTTGCCTTGATTACAGCTTGTAATCTCTATGGCATTGTTTCAACAAAACATCAAGAGTTTTTGCAGACATCTTGAATTGACATGAATATCAAACCACTCCAAAAAGCCCTCTCCAGCACATCCCAAAGACTTACAAAGAGGTTAAGGTCAGGGCTCTGTGGGGTGAAAATGATTCCTCATGCTCCATGAATCTTTGTTTCGCTATTTGAGCCCCAATTTTATATCCATGCCACCAGGAAAGAAAAGGACCATCTGATTGTAATCATAGACCAGGTTCAATGGACCTTTTCTTTCCAGGGACCAACTGAAGCAACAATGCCATGATGATTAAGTGCTATAATTAAGGATGAAGGTGGTCCAGCAAAATGTAAGTTCAGGACGTGTTTGATGTCAAATTAAGCTGGTCTTTAATCTGACTGTACGTCTATGTGAGTCTAACTTGATTATCATGCTTTACATTTTTAATCATATTGCAGTGGTTCTGGAAATTACAGCAGAATCAACATACCAGTTTGTATAGTCCCATTATGGATTACATTGGCATTGTGGTCTCACCTCATATCATTTATCCTTTAGTAGAATTGCAGAGAGGCTGGAGCGAGAAAGACATTTCTGTGTGGAGTTTGCATGTTCTCCTCGTGCTTGTGTGGATTTCCTTCGGGTCCCCCGGTTTCCTCCAACAGTCTACAGACATGTACATTTGGCTAATTAGATATTTTTGATTGCCCCTGTGTGTGAATGAGTGAGCTCATCATTGTTGTTGTTGGTGTGTGTGTGTGTGTGTGTGTGTGTGTGTGTTGACTCTGTGACAAGCTTTTCAGAGTGTACTCCACCTTTGCCCAGAGTCAGATGAAATGGGTTCCAGCCTCCCTGTGACCCTAATTAAAGGAAATGAAATGAATGCTCAAGGTCATGTGACTCAGCATTTAAGAAGCCACTGTAGGACCAAAATGGAATAGCTGAGGTGCTTTATGAAGGACCCTTGATGTTTTGGCTCAGGTCTGATAGTCACTCATCATCTGAATGAGTGGGTGTCCTTGAAAGTCTGTCAGTCTCTCTATCCTCCCCCCTCCTGACGTTTAATGAGAAGCGGCATCTTCCTTCTGGTTTTCCTCCACCATCTCAGGGGGATGCTTTGTCGATCAGGGTGGGTGTATATTTTTGGGGGGTGCGGGCTGGGGGATGTCCTCTCTTTTTTTTTGGTTTGCTGTCTCAGTCTGACTCTTATTCCCTGCATGAAAAATAATATGCATCCTTTAAAATATTTATGAATAATTAAGACATATCCTAGGCTTTCTCATTCGGCAGCCTTCAAGTTCAGTCTATCTATATAACCCCCCAATCTTTGTGTTACATGGTATGGGCTGCGTGTGCAGTGCCTCCTGCAATCGTTCAGGGCTTCTTGAATATGTAGTGATGCCTGAACAGTGATTACTCCTCTGTGTGATCGATGCCTGTTTGGATTTGACTTGAATGTCAAAGTGAGTAAGTCAAACTGTATGTCTCTTTCACTGTATACAGTACACTGTAACTCTGGCTTTTTTAGTTCTATCTGTGGAAGCAATTGTTTTAGTGGATTGGGGTTAGGAAAATGCCATGCTCAGAGTGTGTGTGTGTGTGTGTGTGTGTAACAACTCTGTTCTCATGCAGTTAGGTTTAGCACCTCAGCAGGTGAAAACAGTCTAGGAATGTGGCAGCTCTGATCCTGCCAAACTGGGATGCATCCTTTAAAAATAATTTCTCCCATTTGCCTTTTTGTGTTTCCATGATCTTAAGCAGAGTGTGTGCAGAGGACAGGAAATCCTAATATTCTTGACGTGACTGGTGTGAGATTTACATTCTCTTCATTTTCTCTTCATCAGTCTTACTTCAAGCTCAGTTTGTACTCCAATGGGATTTTTGCAGACTATGATGTTTGTTAATGAGGGATGACCGGGACAGATCTAGGGGCATTTAGGTGCTACGCACAGATGGCACTGACCTCCAGATTTGAAACTTGGATGTGACGGGCTGAGTAGGAACTGTAGGTATGCAGGGTAAAAATGATGAGCATATGCAGAAAAGCCAACCTCTACAAATCATGAAGATTATGAAAGAGAATATGTAAGTAATTAAATAAAGTAATTAAAAGTGCTTATGTAAGTAATTTGCTATTTAAAAAAATAAATAAATAAATAAATATATA
>JAQMYF010000023.1:10755021-10777521 GCA_030014195.1 Neosilurus mollespiculum | reverse complement strand
ATATAAAACAAATGAAGCAGTGAAGGAAGAGACATGAATCATCTTCCTGTGATATATACAGTCATGAGGGACTGATATACAAAGTAGTCTTGCAGAAAATCTCTGTAATGATTCATTAAGGTGAACTCTAAATGTTATGAATAGCACCTCACCAAATATTCGCAGATTTTTAAAAAAATAAAATCTCCTTTATTTAGACAAAGATATAAAAATATAGAAAGATCCACTGTTAATTTACATTTGTGTGACCACTCAGTTCACTTTATTTGCAAAAACGTAAATGAATCTGAATTTAAAGTGATTAAGTAGTTGCAACAATTATAAGCCTATGATATTACGGTAAACTAAAAATCCTATTAATCTGAAACTCTACAATAATGAAAGAGAAATCCCTTTCCAAGCTCTATTATACTGGTTAAATGTTTCCCACATTGTTTGGGGAGAGGTCAGTCCAACATATTGCACTGTTTCAGGTGCTTGAAGGGTTTCCCCCCATTCTCTTTAAGAGACAGGCCTTTCACAGACCTTGACATTGAAAGGCGGTATGCATTAAGGCTATGGTGGCAACAAAAGTGTGAGATAATCGCTAACTAAAGACCTGCCACGGCTTAAAATCTCCACTCTTACTGGACACAAAAGCTGGAGTGCAAAGAAGAAAAGACATGATGCCTGAAATCTCCTGCCCCTTTACACCAACAAGACTTCAGGCAGAGGTCTTTTGATTAGCAGCTCCAAAATAGATGCTTCTTAGTAACATCACTCAGTGTGGTTCACTTGGTGTACGCCAAAACAATTTTGGTCATAAAGTGACCATGGGCCCACCTGTATACCCAATGTGAGCCCGGGATCATTTTAACACTGAGGAAAGCCTGTAGGGATTTATTTTGGAAATGTCCTGTTCACTGCAGCGGTGGTGACCTGGTGGTAGCGTGCTGGCTTACTGATCCGAAGGTTGGGGTTTCACGCCCCACTGTCACCGCTGTCCCCCCAGTGCAGCTAACTGGGTTATCAAAGGCTTACCATGACTCTCTCTGTCTGTGGTGAGAGGCATATAAAAGAACCATTGCTGTCATTCATAAAGAGTAGTCCACTGAGTTGCCGTCAGCATGTTTCTGCCCTGTGATGGCCTGGCGAGCTGCCTAGGGTGTACTCTGCTCTCGTCCAGAGTCGGCTGAGATGGGTGCCAGCCTCCCCACGACCCTAATTAGGATTAAGCGGTTCAGAAAATGAATGAATGAAAGAATGTCCCGTTCAGAATAAGATCATTTAGATTCAATAAACCTTTTTTTTTAATCAAGCTGGATTAATGAGTAAATTGTACATCCGGCCATTTACACATGATATTTGGTATTCATTAAAATAAAAAATAAAAAAGGGAAGGACCCTTCCATGCTCCTGAGTAGGTGCAGTTTTACTTTTCAAAAGCAAACTAATATAAATATTGTTTGATTGCTTTAAAGTAACATATTTTTCAATGAGTTACTGCACTTTTATTTCATGATTACACTGTCAAGCGTTAATTTTATGTGCATTTCTTTTACACCCATACATGTAATGCAATTTTTGGGAAACTTTGTTGCTTCATATTAATGGTGTTAATGTATGGCATTTTAAAAAAATAAAAGAGAGATGAATTTTGATAAATTTCTAAATTAAGACAAATAACACCACTCACAGAATTCTAAATGTCACTGTATAAAGAGGAGGATGTGGTTTATTGACTCGCATAAATATAAGTAAAGCATATAAACTGTGCAACACTTATTTACTGCCAAAATGAAGTGACCGATCTGTTTTGTCTCAAGCTGCAATGTGCTGTATCTATACTCTGCTGTGCTGTGACTTTCTATGACACCCTCCAGAGGTGGGGTGCATGACAGAAACATCACTGCACAGTAGATATATACATATGCTTTTTTTTGTCATGCTGTCATATCAAACAGTTTTCTTCACTGTTATATAATATATAATTATTTATTATATATAACTACCAAATGCAAATTAGATGTGCCTTTCATATGTATGGTAATTTATGGAGGATTGGCATTCATCAACTAATGCATGCGCATATGAGGAAAAACAGCACTTTCTCATTTATAAATCCAATGGAAATTTTTACACACAACTTTAATAGAAAGGCCCATTGTTGGGAACACATAGCTAGAGCTATGCTAGCTTTTACTTATTTGATTCTTTTGATTTATGTTTGTGTGTAATCTGATTACTTTTTAATTAGCTGCTGAATAAGCCACAGTAGTGAACACTCATGCAAAGAATTAGACAGCTGAATTAGCAGTGGCTAACAACCAATTCAGTACCAAACCTAACTAAATTAATTGGCATTATTGAGAAGTATTATCTGATAGAATCAGAATCAGGGCCTTATATGGATTTTATGCAAGAGCTATGGAGTGGCTATGGTAAATGCAACTACATCTGCATTCATGCCAAAGCCATGAAATCTAAGTCACTAAGCAACAGTTCTGATCCAATGGTGAAATGGAGTGTGTGACAGTCGTTTTAGTTGAAAAAAATAAAAAAAAAATCATTTCAAAAGCATGAGAAGAATTAATTCATGCATTAGCAGCTAATAGGGAAGACTTTCTTCTGTTTCATGAGCAAATCTGTTCGCCGAGATTTACTTTTAATTTAATCACAATTCTGTTTAAAATATTTGTTGTTTTTGTGGATGCATTTTTTAAATATTTATTTTATTTATAGTTGTATAAAGTCAAAGTAGGTTTAAAGGTCGCTAATGTTTAAGAAGGTGTACTTCAAAATGATTTTATTAATGTATATATTTTTATTTTTTGAGGTTGCACCATTCCCACCCATGTAAACAAAGCACCAATAAACAATGGTGGTTCATCTAGAATTAGCTTGTTAACTTGGTGTTATTTGCAAGGAGGGTCATGAGATCAGTTTCAAGTGCACTTGGACAGTCAACTGCTTGAAAGCTAAATTATTACACACCAAACACAACATATTCAGCTCATACTCCTGTGAGCCTTAGCATGTTGGCAATATTAGCATTTCTAGCTAACCATTAGGCCATTACAACCAACATGTGGCTTATAATGATTTATTAGAATACTCACAAGTCCTTTTTTTAAATAAGAAAAAAGGATGTTCTTGATTTGTTGTATAAAAATCAGCCATTGCAAAAGATTAAATGTATATACCGCAAATTTATAATGCGAAATTTAGACTAATATGGGGATTGTCTATAATATGATTTCCAAAAGTCCACGTCATGATGTCTTTATTTATCAATTCCCCATTTGCCTGTTTTCTTGATTAGAGCTTGGATTTCTTTGGTTTAATTTCTGCATTTGCAACATTCTTAATATCTCATTCAGTATATTGTACATTCTTTCAAACAGCTAAAATGGGAAATCTTTGAATGATTTCTGATTGTGCATCATCATAAAAAATGCTGCACACTGCACTGTTTACACTCAGGACAAGCAGTACCTAACCACCTAACCAGCTCTTTTCGTATTGTATTCTTTTTAATCCTTAAAATTTACAACCTTTACAACCTGTTCCAGTGGTCACAAATAGAAAGGATATAAGAATTAATTTATTTGCAAGATTTTTACCATAATCTAAATCACTAGTAGTGTTAAGAAGCCTTTTGTAACTTTTCAGAGGAGCATTTAAAGTAAAATGGCTTCCTTATTTTGAGCCTGTGAAATGTGTCAAGTTCAAAAAAATTAGCCCACGCCTATAATTAAGATGGCGGCACACAGCGCTGGATAAATAGAGAGAAATTATGTGAAAAGGCAGTAAGTATAATTTAAAAAAAAAAATTTGAGAAGTGCAAGAAAAGGGAGCAGAGAAAGCTTTCTCTAAGTTAATGACATATATGTGATAATTATGAGTGTTGTGCACCAATATTAACATTTTCTTATCATCTCTCTCTCTCTCTCTCTCTCTCTCACTCTCTCTCTCTCTCTCTCTCTCTCTCTCTCTCTCTCTCCCCTTCTTTTTACTACCACTGGTTTTACTTTTAAGCTTGTTCCCTTTCTTGATATATTTCTCTCATGTGTTACATTGGAAACCCAAGGCCAGCCTCTTCATCTCCATTAGATAACTGCAGTGGTGCTAATCTGAATTTTATGTTACTGAGTTGCACTTGGAGCATTAAAAGAAACAAGTGCAAAACTGCTTTTTGTGTAAAAACTCTGGTAAGGTCATTGGAGTGCTTTAGCTGCAGTGCAAGTGCATGTTTAGACGAATGGGGATATCTGCCTAAACCTCAAAATATGTGTTTTTTAATTTAATTTATTTTTTTTTCTTTTTTACCCAGACAATCAATACAATGCAGACAATATTCAAATAAATGAAGACTATTCATTCATAAAGGGAAATGCAGTGGTGCCATGTAATGGCTTCAGGGTTCCCTGTAAGTTTGTACTCACAGGACCCATATTTGAGTTTCATTTGGGTTTTCTGGCTTCCTCCTGCTTCTTAAAAACATGTGCATCTGAGACTTGGCTGTGCTATATTTCCACTCAGTGTATAGCAGGAAGCTCAAAAGAGATTGGCTGAACTGGTTAGAGCTAAAAGAAGGGCACAGGCTCACTGTAACTGGATCATTGAAAACCACCTGTTTTGTTGTGTTGGTCTTGATCATACATTATACTGGGACTTTATGCTATAAAAAAACTTATGAATAAAATATATTTTGTGTTCTGATAAATATATGGATGGCATGGTGAAGTATTGGCTAGCCTCACATCAAGAAGGTCCTGGGTTCAAGTCCTGGGCTCGGGTGTTTCTGTGTGGAGTTTGCATGTTCTCCTTGTGCCTGCGTGGGTTTCCTCTGGGTACTCTGATTTCTTCCACAGTTCAAATTCATACACATTCATGCACTGATTGGCTGTTCCGAATTGCCCCTAGGTGTGAGTGTGAATAGCTGTTCAGGGTGTACTCCTAATACTGGTGGTCTCTTATTGTCAAGAACTGTATGAACTTGTTTGCTGGGCTTCTCAAATGAAGATATGAAAGAAAAATTTCAGAACTTTTTTTTTTTTTTTTTTATATATTCATATTCTCAGTTGTGTAGGTTTTACAGGCAGTTTTGAATAATGAAACGTGTTTTCAACTCCTCTGTGTGAGGTAAACCTTTTATTTTTATACTTATCTTTGTAGCCTTCTAGCAACAATGCTATCAATTTAAATCACTAAAGCCCAGTATATGTATCTTTATCCCTTTATGTATTTCACTTGTAATTGATTTGTTCTAAGAAATCTTTCAGACCTGTCTGGCAAAATGAACAGGTGTCGAAGCATCCACATTCTTCATAAAAAATATTTGCCAGCAAAATTAGCAGTAACACACTGGATCACCAGCTGTGTCTCCCGCACAGCTGTTATCATCCACTACTTGAAAAAAGAAAAATGACGAGTTCTCCTAGTTTATAATTACAGGGTTGAATGACAGCAGTAAAGCCAGCAGTCTGATTCCTCAGGCTGCAATAATCTACAAATCAAAATCACACAGCTACCATTGGAGGCATTGATTTTTTTTTTTTTTTTTTGCCTTTCGAGTCCATAGTTATCAATAACAGTGTGTTTGGTATAGTGCACAGAGCTGTCTGGGTAGTGAAGCAAGTCATGGACATCCAGTTGTGTTATTGGTCATGTAAATCTCAAAAACATAGTAGACATGTACTCCATTAGAGAAATCCACTGTTATAATATACTTATAAATGTATTTTCCTCTGCTTCACTGCATGCCCCCCCCCCTTGATATTAGCACTTGCACCCAAAAGTCACTAAAACCATCAAATTATTTTAATTCATCTTTTTTAGTGATGCATTTCAGCAAAACCACCATTTACAAAGCCATATTTACAGTATGCCACTTTGGTTTATAATATATGTGCAATACATTATACAATGTCCATGTTAATAGCAGGCAATGACAAGATTTGAGCTTATTTGTTTCAAATAATTGTCTTTTCATTTATAATAATCCATCATCCCTTTTCATACTGTGCATTTGAGAGACAGCATCCTTCCCTCCGAGATCGTTTTTACCTATTGCACCTCAACCAAACAGAGTCGTGGGTGTTATTAGGTGTGTTACTTGCAACCTTTGACAAGATCATGAGCCATTACCCATTAAAAATTTTTTTTAATGATTCATTTATTTTTTTAGATTCTGTATCCTGGCTCTGCTGGTGAGACTGGCATGGATATTGATCAGCCCTGAAAGTCTCAGAGAAAGAGTATGTGTGATTTTAGTGTGTGTCCATGTGTCAGATACACCCATTCAAGCCTCTCGTTCACAGGGAACTGCCTTTGACAAATTACATTTGTCAGAGCAGCAGGACCATGCCAATAGCTGCTCGAGGAAGGAACAACAAGATTGTTACTAAAGTTGATAAAAGTGCAAAGTCATGGGGGACTTTTTTAGCAGCTACTCAGTAATTACATCTTATATTTCTTGTTACATTGTTAAAAAAAATAAAATAAAAAATCCCAAAATGAATATTGCTATTGCTATCAGATCCCAGAATTAAAGGGTCAATTATGTGTGTACAGTATCATTCATCTTGAATATCTTATTTTGAATGCAGGATTAATGTAATAAAACTATAATTCAAAGACGTTATTGATCTGTTTGTTCTGTTTTAAATGCTTAATTCACCACAAGCTGGTGGAACTCCCTTCCTTGGAGCTTTCGGATTAAATAGAAGAAAACTGCCGTATTAGATATACCTAGGAGTGCTTGTGTCATTCATTTATTCATTTGCCAAACTGCTTGATCCGGCTTGTGTCACAGGGAGGCTGGAGCCTATCTCAGCAAACTCTGAGCGAAGACAGGATACATACTGAACAGCTCACCAGACCATCGCAGGGCCAAGACACACAACCATTCACACTCGTACTCATACCTAGTGGCGAATTGGAACAACCAGTTAGCATAACGTGCATGTCTTTGGACTATGGGGGGAAACCGGAGTACCCAGAGGAGACCCATGCACACACAGGGAGAACATGCAAACACCACACAGAAACGCCCTTGCTAAGCTTGGAACTCGAACTCAGGATTAATCTGCTGAACAATAAACATTAATTTACAAACATCGCATTGGTTAGAACTGCTGCTGATTGGTTGCATTGAATTATCGACCTTTCGATTTGTTTACTGCATCAACAACCAACTAGAGATGATTATTTTAGGATTACATTAGAAGCCTAATTTCATTAAAATGTAGCATGAAAAGTTTCTTTTTTTTCTTTTTGGGTAAAATTCTACAATTCGAATCAAATAGATTTGCTTAAAAAGTATATTGGGCAGTGCATATTTTTCTTCTCCAGCCCACTTTTTTATATGAAAATTGGGAGATCTCTCAGAGAGATAGAACCTGAATAGCTTTTGTCAATCTCTCAACATGATTGACACCTCAAACTTGATCTGGGGCCAGCAAGACAAAAGACTCAGAGCAGCAGCGGCCAGTAACATAGGATATAAAGCAACATTTTATACAACTAGTTATCTTGGTATTCTGTTATTATTAAAGCTAAATATTGTAAATAAATAAAGTAACAGAATTATATTTGATTATTTGTTTTAATCTGCCACTGAACATTCCACACTCTTCACCTCCCAGCAAACATTGTGGCCTACAAACATGGCAACTTCCTATCGTGATTTACATTTACAGCTTTTGGCAAATGCTCTTATCCTAAGACTTACAATTAACTGAGGGTTAAGGGACTTGCTCAAGGGCCCAACAGAGGTAATAGTGGGGATTGAACCACTGACCTTCGGATCAGTAACCCATTGCCTTTACCACTAAGCCACCACTGCCCTACGGTGATGATCCCCTCATCACCTGCCATGCTAACACATGTAATAGGTCCAAGTTTCCTATACTTTCTAGTAAAGCAGTCAGATTTTTAATGCCAAGCTATTGTATATGATTTTTGTATCCACTTTTCCACTCGAAGCTTAGAGGACACCTTGTTTTCAGGGGCTGTCCGCATCCACAACAGACACTTCTTGTTAACACTCTAGCAGTGCCTGTTCTGTTTGGATTTATTTTATATTTATGTTGAATGGTTCCTATGGCATGCCCAACCAGCATATCGAAACTGGGTCACCTTGACATATTTTTCAAGGTCACAGAGGTCAATTAATCAAAAATGCCTGTTAACACTCTAGAGGCTGCAGTTGACCATGCGGTGATGCATCTAGTGTTCTGTGACAAGAATCCATTTCTAGTTTTACTTTGGTTTTGATCTGGGTATTGTCTGGTTTTGTCTCTGTCTTTGCCTCTAACGTTCTGTTCGCATATCACCTGAATGTTGCCTGTTTCATGTTAACAGTCTCTGCCTACCGTTTTGGATTTGTCTGCCTTCAGTTATTCCAATAAAGACTTTTAGGCTGTACTTTTTATCCTTGTTTTAGTGTGTCATATCCTGGTTTGTTCGAATATTCACATTTACATCAACAACCTATATTTTAAAACTGACTATTCCTATATTTCTATACTGAATGAATGTTTCTACCATTAATTTTTATATAAATCTTATAATATCCGAGTTACAGTTCTCCAAATTTCCGACCCTAAATTGTGTGTGTTTTATGATAATAAAATCTGGCAGGAAAAAAACACTGTACAAATACAGGATTTGTATATCGATGCTGCATATTTCCTCAAATTTCTTTTCTTTCTTTCTTTCTTTTTTAAAAAACTCAACTTGGAGCATTTCACATTTCGCACTGCAAAAAAGACATTTTAGCCAGTAAATATCCTTTGAATATGGCCAAATATATAGTCATATATACACTACATAGCCAAAAAAAAGTTATATACTGTAATATTTTGTTGTAACCCCTTAAGCCTTGAATACAGTGCGTTATTGCCATGGCATTGTTTTGACAAACTTTAACAACATCACAACAAATATTTCCATTCAGTCTTGGGTTCATTTTCACCAACATCTAGAACTGATGACAGGAAAATCAAACCACTCCATAATGTCTTCTCTAGAACACCCAAAAGACTTTCAGTAGGTTTAAGGTCAGGACTTTATGGTGTTGGTTCATGTATATAAATGATTCCTCATCCTCCCTGAACCACTCTTTCACTATTTCAGCACCAATTTTATACCTGCACTATCAGGTAAGAAAAAGTCCATTGATACAATAACCTTGTCATTCAGTACATTCAGATCATCAGCTGACTTCATCCAATTGCCACATAATGTTGCTGAGCCTCGACCTGACCAACTGAAGGAAGAATGCCATGGTGATTACATATTGTGATCAAGGGGAAAGGCGGTCCAACAAAATATGAAACTATGCTATTTTTTCATTGGCCGGGCAGTGTACAGTGACATACAAAAAATAGACATTTTTGCTAACAACAGATTATTTCCAACAGTCCGCTTGGCATTCTGATGACAACTTTTAGAGGTCCCAGATCGACCTGAGCAGGATGCTGTTGCCTTTGCTTGTAAATTGTACAGTCACTCTGTTGCTTGTGGCAAGAGGAATCCCAAGATTTTGTGCAATCTGAAGCTGGCTTAGTCCACCTTTTAAGATAAATTTAAGATATTTTCACTTACTAAAATGTATGTTTTTGCAGTGCATCTAATGATCTGAAGACAGTGCTATGGTAAATTCTGTTCGGTTCTGAGTTAGACTATCAGCTCTGATCAATGTGGAGGTCTATTGGAATATTTTTAAAATGATTAATCTGAAGCAGGGAAAAATCGATATGTCACAAGTTTTATACTTACTGTGATTCTTCCCCTGCACCCAAAATATTGCACCAGTGGTTGTATCTCTAACCTAGCTATTTTAAGTAATGTTGTAACATCTAAATTAGACTCTACCTACATACAGTATATGTCCATCCCACTGAGAATCAGTTAAAACAATACTGAAATCCATCTTTCAAAGCCTTTGTGGTTAGGAATCCTGTGGATGGCCGGTAGGAGTGTTAATAAAAGATGGAAGAAAAAAGCAGCAGCCTTGTCCATTTTACCTCAGGGAACTGAGCTAGACATAATTTAAGTAATAGAAATATTATTTCTAAAATGCATTTTTTATGTTCATTTGAGAAATCAAGTCATGTTTGACAAGATCTGCTTTAGTGAACCGAAAATAGGTCATCTTTGACTTGGAGTGATATAAGGGTTAACATTCGCAGTGTTCTGTATTTAGCTGACAAGCATTTCTTGAGCTGAGGTGAGACAGTGAGATGGATAGACGGACAGCTCCATTCTCCTCCTCCTCCTCTCTGGAGGGTGAGAGTCGGTGTGCTGTTTCTCTCTCGCTCTCTCTCGCTCTCTCTCTCTCTCTCTCTCTCGCTCTGCTCTTTCTTTTGTGCTGCATGCGCCTCTGAGATTCACTTGTGTTCACCTCTCTGTCTCCCCCTCTTTTTTCTCTCTTTCTCTCTCTCTCTCTCTCTCTCTCTCCTTCCCTCTCCTCCTCCTCTCTTGCTCTCCCTCCTTCTCTCTGTCTCTGAAGGAGTAATGGAGAGGATCACCATGTAGACAGGAGCCGAGTGAGACGGGCTGAAATGGGAAACGCTGTGTGGAGCGACGTCGCTCTGCAGCCACACTGATCCTCAGGAACTCAGCCCTCTTGTCCTCTCCGCTGTCACACACACACACTGGACTGGATTTTTTTTCCTCAGCTTTTTTTTTTTTTACATTTTATTTTCACCATCTTTCTCACGTACTCTTAATTTTTTTGGGTTGCGTTGTTTTTTGTCTGAGTCTGTTCAGATAATCTTCATCCCCAAGAGGCTTGTGTGCCAGTCTTCTGGTTTCTGCAAACCAGTTTAACTCCACTTCAGATCACGCTATGGAGCAATACTCCACCACCATGGGGGACATGAGGAACAGCGATTTTTACTCCAAGAACCAAAGAAATGATGCAGATGGCTTCGGCTGCACGCTTATGGAGCTGCGCTCGCTCATGGAGCTCCGAGGCACTGAGGCAGGCGTCAAAATTCAGGAGGATTATGGAGACATCACAGGACTGTGCCAGAGGCTGAAAACCTCACAGACAGAGGGTGAGTGTGTGCCTCCATCCGTTTTTTTAAATAAATAAATTCTATCCTCTTCTTCCTCCCCTCATTCTTCCCCCACATACACACAACATTGGTGACTCATTCAAACACTTATTGATTATTTTTCATGCCTTGTATTCAGGAACTGCAAGAGTAGTGCCCTCCCCTACACACACATGCACACACACACACACACACACACACACACACACACACACACACACACACACACAATTGTGCTGCTGGGTCATCTTGCAGAATTAAGAATTTGAATGTCTCCGAAGAAAACAGCACAGAGGTCAAACGAAATTTTCTACATTTTGAAAACTGAGTGCTGCAGGGTACGGTTTGTCCCTCTGATACTGGTGTGTTCATGAGTCGGAATCCCAGTGTGTTTCTTTGCATCACAAATTCCTCTTGTTAACTGGTATAGTACTGTGCCTCAGTGAAAAATGATATGATTGGCATTTTCTCTTCTTTATGGCTCGTCTGTCATTTGATAGAACAGCATAGTCCAGTTTTTGCTATTCCTCAAGTTTGAGTGATGTAACTATAGTATGATCACACAGTCTGTGCTAATTATTGCCACACTAAGTTACAAGTTGCTTTAAGGTAGTCCTGATATACAGACCTCACCTGAATGCACCTACAAACACTCAAACGTTAAAATGTGCACTCACCTGCCTCCTCAAGTAATGCAGAAGGCTTTTTATCCAAAAGGCTTTGGTACTCAAACCCTTCAGGGCAAGTGTCATCCGTCCTTGGCCGAGTCTCTTCTTGATCCTTGCAAACAGGACTGCTTGTGCATAATCAGAAGGAGGAACTGTGTTCTGCTAGAGTGGATTGGGCTGACACCCCAAGTGCAATGTGATAATGAAGACAAATGGTCACATCCAGCCTTGTAACAAACACATTTTCTGTTTTCACATTTTCCCACCTAGGGCACTGTCACCTTCATGTATACAGTTATACACTTTATTTAGTGGCATGAGTCATGATGTACCTGATTTTAGCTGTAATTAAGAGCTTCATGGGGCATTAACTTTCTCACCTTTGCTTCCAAAATGGGCCCAGGTAAAATTTGACACACACGATGCACATGTGAAAGTCAGACCTCATTCAGCATCAATCAGTTGCCAAATTGCTTAGTCCTATTAGCGTTTAGAGGATGGAGCCTATCTTAGCCGATTCTGATCGAAGGCAGGGGGCACCCTGAACAGCTTGCCAGACCATTGCAGGGCCAACACACACGTGCACATACACAGAAAACTATTTACACTCATACCTTTGGAACAGCCAATTAGCCTAATGTGCTTGTCTTTGGACCGTGGGAGAAAACTGGAGTACCTGAAGGAAACCCACACAAGCAAAGGGAAAACATGC
Organism: Neosilurus mollespiculum; assembly: GCA_030014195.1. Classification (NCBI taxonomy): domain Eukaryota; kingdom Metazoa; phylum Chordata; class Actinopteri; order Siluriformes; family Plotosidae; genus Neosilurus; species Neosilurus mollespiculum. Next base: position 10,765,093 of record JAQMYF010000023.1, on the reverse strand, counting down.
AAACTCCACTCAATAACGCCCTCGCCGAACCCAGAACCTTCTTGCTCTGAGGCGGACGTGCGTACCACTACACCAAGTCCGACCTGTGAGATTTTATTAATTCATTTAGAAGAATACTTAGCAGAATGCTCAGGTCACAGCATATAAGGACCAAGGTATGACAGACCTCTCAGAAAACTTTTAAATAACTGCAGGGTTAAAAGCTGGAGTCAATATACATATTTAATGCAGCAGCTGTTTGCTTCTTGTGGCATTAAGCCTATAAAATAAGCTTAAATTATTTTATACTGGAATGATTTCTAGCACTGATGCACATTGATTAAACCATCTTCCAGGAAGAGTGTTAAAATTTTCTTATGCATTTTAGATGTAGGCTGGTGTAGCCTATTGGCGTCTGAACTGCAGTATACTCTTATGATCTAAATCCTACTTGGAAACTGTTGGTACCACAAAATTCAGAGGCTCATGAACTGTCTGCAGGAGCACAGTCATCTCCTTTCAGCATGATCCGCTTCTAATCATTATTCTATCGACTGCATACATTCAGAAATAAGATATCCACGATGTCCTGAAACACATGCCTTGAGTAGCAGGGCTGCAGATGTGTAAGAAACTGTACAAACAATCCTATTTTTACTTTGCTGAGGGGGCGTCAGTTGCTCAACTCATGGAATCAGGGATAAGAGTAAAGAAGACATTGCTGTCATTGCTACACGCTCAGTAAACAATTTGCTTGAAATGGCCCCCAGGGGATCATCTATGGAAGATGGCTATTGTATGCTAATAGTACTAGCGTGCTGTGTCCTGGCACCAGCTGCAAAACCACAGAGAAATGTCTTTTCCCTCGCCATTGCTGTCCTCCCCCATGACTCTCTCTGCTCTCATTTCTATTTCTGTCTGATGGCCCACCTCATTCAGTGCAACAGCATATCCTTTCCCTGTGCATAAAAACGAACCAACACCAACATGTCTTTGTCCTCCAAATCCCACTGCTCTCTTTAGCCTTCTTTTCCTGGGTATATTGGTTCCTTAATAACTGCGCCAAGAAAGCTTAAAATGGATACAGTGACTCCTGTGAATCTGTGTCTAAAGCTAAATGCAAATCAGATGGCTTGCTAAATGGCTGAGTGTAGGCGGGAGCTTTAACCTTTTATCCTTTTAATATCATCATCATTTGCAATGTGAAAGCATGTTTGTCAAGTGAAGCTGAGGGAAATGAGAGATACACTGGGTTTTCTGGGAACAAGAAGCATCAGCGTAATCCACAGTAAGGCTGACCGTGGGGCTTAAGGTCAAAGTGAGCTGACAAAACATTTCAGACAACATTCCAACAATGACACCACCACAGCACTTACAAGTGTTACAGATTGAACTCTGAATTCTCGTTTGGGTTGAAACCTCATAATGTGGTAAAGGACACAATGGCAACCAGGATAGCAACTGGCTAAGCTTCTTCATGCTCCTAAACATTCTCCATTGTGCCATTCACTTCAACTCCATATCACATGGCTTATTAAACAGCATCCCATCTCGGCAATGCTGCACCCCCCCCTCCACACCGCACACGCCTGAAACCCATCCTTGATGAGCATGCTAATCTAGTCTGCCTGCACATGTGCTCATTCCCCTCTGACACATCCTATTTAATCTTGGGCTCCACTAGGAATTGCTCTGAAAGAGCACAATCTCCTCTAATAAGGACACTCTTTTTGGCTCACCAGTAATGCTGCCCTTATTCTGGCTACCATTCTTAAAAGTAGAAATTGTTCTCTCTAAGGGTAGGTTATAAATGATACGTTACTGTTTCCTCCCTCCAGGGAACAGATTCTCCGGAATGTGTGACCTTGGAGTAGAGCTCGAGTCAGTCATGTCAGGTGTTGACACAGGAATTACGAATAGAGTACAGCATTTTCGTACAGTCAGTTTTGGAAATATTGGCACCCTTTATTAAAAGGGGATAAAAAATAAAGACCACAATGGTGTCCAATCTTAACCACAACGAAGCAGTACTGTCACCGCTTCTTTATGTACCAACTAAACAGGAGTCTGTGGGATCACACGGGGCATATGAATAACACATATAATGAATGATACTCAGACATGGTTCCCAATTTATTGTAAACCTTCAGCAGACTTTTTGTTAGTGTATAGTATGTTTCATTTGTGCGCCACACAATTTGTTTTTAGGCAAAAGGATTATGCATATGAGCAATCTCATGTATTTAAAGATATCTCATTTAAAACATTCTTATGTGGTGCCAGTGAATTTGCCACATATTTCAAATATAATGTTATTATTTAAGAATCATTTATTTGATGAAACCTAAGTAATCTCTCCAAATATTTAAACATTTAACATGTTTTTGGCCTGTAACATTTATCATAATTCTGGAGTATTCTATATTAGTCTACTCATTTGACAATCAGAGGAAGGATGAGTTCACATTCAGAGTCGCTATGGAGGCTGAAGTCTATCTCAGCCAGCTCTGGGCGATGGGGGAGTACACCATTAACAGCTCTCCAGTCCATAGCAGGGCAACACACACATGACCATTTACAATCACACTCACACCTTGGGTCAATTTGTAACAGCCAATCTGTCTAATATGCATGTCTTTGGACTGTGGGTGGAAACCAGATTACCCTGAGGGAAGCTATGTATGCACTCCACACAGAAACAGCCTTGTCGATCCCGTGATGTGCTAATCACTACGCCAGTGTGCCTCCCCAAAATATTTATATTGAGCTTCGTTATTTGTGACGCATTTAGTAATTCTGCTGCTGATATTTTGGTTGGTCCTATATTTTTATTATTCCTATGAGAGGTTAGCATTTGTGTGCTGTGCTGATTTCACAGGGGAACATTGCTAGCTAACGCAGTTACAACTGTATTTAATAGGAGGCTAATTTGAGCGATCTCCGGTATAAGAATAGCAATCAGGTTTCCTTTAGCTCCTAAAAACAAAAAAGTTCTCATTCACCATTCTTAGTGATATTTAATGTAATATTGCTAAAAAAATAAAAAATAAAAATCCAGTTTGGAGGTAGTGGAGATGAAGGTTCGAACATTAGATGAAGTTACAGCAGAGTCTAATCAGAGATCTATAAGTTAAAAGGTGTGATGGTGTTGATGGAGTCAACATGAATATTCCTGAAGCTGATCTGTTTGAAGATCGTGTATAGATGAGGTGATAAAAGAGAGCTAGACAGATGGAATAAAGTGCAGGTAGTGGATAACGTGGGAGACGGTTAACAACACTGAAGTGACAGTGAAACCAAAAAAATAAATTTTGGACCCTATTGAAGATCTATTAATTAAAAAATGTATTTGGTGGATTTTTTTTTAACTGAACCAAAAACGTAATGTCGCTTCTAAACCTCTAAAATGAGGCCGGTATTACAGAAGGAGTTTGATCGAGTTTGCTCAGTTTATCCCTGTTGTGATTTGCTGTAAAATGCCATGACTCATCTGTACTCATAACACTGAATCCTAATCTCCATCTGAGCCTGAATTTTAGGTCTGGACCAGGTGTTTATTTCAACGCAACCATTTTTCAGTCAGGCTGCGTTCACAGCACGTCAGAGCTCAGTGGCTCAAGGTGGATGTTTGTTTAGTAAGGCAGGCATGTCATACTTATGAAGGCGGCTTTGGCAGGTATATTACTCCTTTTGAAGTGCAATAGTTCACTTTTCACTTTTAGCTGATGAATCACGAATCACACTAAGTGTTCCTTCTCTTTAAGCCTTTTTATCTGTCATTCCGGCTCTGTGGGGCCCTGATATTTAGTGTGGGCCAGAAAAAAAAGGCATTTGCTGACTAAGCCATGACGCTTATTTATGTGCATATGTGCATTGTCATATAGACTTAATTTTGCCACAATGGACAGTATGATATCATATCAGCACATTGCACAAAATTGTGAACCATGATGATGGTGTGTGCACAAGCGCTTAAATGATCTCATGATAAATGCTAGAGCAATTAAATTTAATAATAATAATACGAAAAGCGATGTTGCTGAGATCACAGATTAGACCCCCCCCCCCCCCCAAAAAAAGAGAAATCAAACAAAAACCAAAAAACCTCTCACATTTCAAAGGTAAATGGAAAAAAGGGTTAAAGATGGTGATTATTATTTGCACATATAAAATAATATTTGATTATCTATAACCATTTTTTTTTCATTTACGTTTTTTTTGGGTCACCATGTATTATATACATTCAGTTTGATTGTATTTGAGTAAATATATATAATAAAATATGTGCGTAGTGGTTAGCACGCCTGCATCACAGCAAGAAGGTCCTCGGTTCAAATCCTGAGCTGTGGCTCGGGTGTTTCTGTGTGGAGTTTTCATGTTTTTCCCTTGCTTGTGTGGGCTTCCCCCCGGTTACTCTAGTTTCCTGTGACAGTCCAAAGACTATTAGGCCTATTGGCTGTTCCAAATTGCCCCTGGGTGTGTATGCGAGTGTGAATGTCTGTATGTGTGTTACCCTGTGATGGCCTTGTGAGCTGTTCAGGGTGTACCCCGCCTTCGCCCAGTGTCGGCTGAGATAGGTTCCATCCTCCCTACAACCCTTATAGTAGGATTAAGTGGACTGGCAAATGTGTGAGTGAGTAAATATAGCAATTTTAAAAAATTATCGAAATTTTAATAAAAGTCATCAAATATTTGCTAAAAATTGCTATTTTATAGCACATTTGCCAGTACCTCTTCTACTACAGCTGTTGTCTTTATACAGCTGTGTCTTTTTGGTTCATGATGATGGATATATTAGACCAAAATTATGGTGTGCTACAAAGCCAGTGTTCCCTCCGTCTCTTCTATTTATGAACGTCAGCATTGACCTGATGACCTCTCGGCATGAGATGTTGCTAAATAAAGCATTGGTCCTGCTTTGGGCTATAGCTCATATTCATATAGAATGTCTGTATTTCAGGCTAATGCTAAAGGTGACCAGATGAGACTGAATTTGTGCTTGGTGAGCGATATTACCCGTAAATGACTCGCATTAATTCAATAATGCTTTCATGCATGTGAAGATCACTATGTGATCATTTAGGCTAGCTAGCTCATGGCTCATTGATATCTCTGTAAACCTCTATTAGTCGGTTTCTCATTTGTACTTGAGGCTATTATTGTTTCTCCCATGATTTCATTAGTCTCCTGGCCATGTAATTTTTTTCTCGAATATGAATACTATACACTGTAATTCTACAATATTGGCATTACAAGTGTCTTCAAGAGCAAAATAATTAGTCTTGCTTTTTCAAGACATTTGGAGGAGACTACATATTGTCTTGGCAGTGTATAACTTTGTCAATCAGAGATCTAATTTACCTTGTCTAGTAATGATGCATGGGTCACTGTTTTAATACCTGAACTCAACTGATCCATTGTGAGAGCCACACCACATCAACCTGCGAGAATATGCCTCAGTCAAATATCCGACCCTACTTTAGCCAGTGTAGCATTGACACCTACATGATAGAGTAAGAGTTTTCCGTCCACCCCATCTGCAGTATTTTTCTAGTGAGCTTAGCTGAACATATCTGACCTGCAGGTTGACCAGTGTATTGCTATTGCCAGCATACTTTTGGGAAGCAGATGCTGAAAAATGGTCGGGACAAGCTGTAATCGGTTAAACTGGTAAAATGCCAACAAAACTGCATTCTGTATCTTGTCCTTCCACTCAGCGCTTTTTCAATACGTCTGCATATTGACTAACACATTTACCAAGAAGCATAAAAAGTCATATGATGTCATTTATTTGCATTAGGTTTAATAAACATTTAAGCCAATTTTAATCAAGCCCACATTCTTTTTTGTGCAAAAGTCACTTTATCTTTATTTATATATGATTTGCTACAAGGGTTTGTAAAACAAAGCATGCTTTTCCCAACCACACTGTTTTTTAAGAGCTGATGTAAAGATGTAAAGGAGCAAGTCTGCTTCCTAGTAAAAACAATAATGAAAGAGGGTAGTAGAATAAAAACATAAGAATATGCTTCCGATACAGGAGAAAACTTACAACTAATACAGTACATGCGCGTGCGTGCACACACACACACACACACACACACACACACACACACACACACACACACACACACACACACACACAGCACTATAGATAATATATACTGTATAGGCACTGCTAAGATCACGTTAATAGGGACCTGGTTGAAAGCTGTGGATCATTTTAAAATTTTTTAGATGCATTATTAATCCTATGATGAAAAATTAGGCTGTGAATTTAACCCAGCCGAAGCAGTGAACACACATTTGCATGTGCCCCATTAGCAGTTGGGGATTGGGTCACCCCAAATAAATTACGGAAAACATGTTATTTATGTAAGAAATGAATGATATCATTAACATGAGACTGCATGCGTGAAATCAGGACTCATATTATTATTATTATTGTTGCTGTTCTTGTTGTTGGATTTTACACTAAACTATCCTCATTTGCCATAAAATAGCTGAAGGTGCTGATATGGCCCTAAAATAAATAAATAAAATAATTTAGGCTAGCCACCGACTCACCTTCTATGTTCTTTTTTTTTAAATGTTTATTTGCTTATTTTTTCATTCTTGGGCTATATATTAATATGTATCCTTGTCAGGATATAAAATGACTGATTGGGAAATTTAAAACATATTGCACAGCTGTATTGATAGGAGTGTGAACCGATCAAACTTGGTCAATACTAATCATTCATTCATTAATTTATTTTCTGAACTGCCTAAACCTAATTATGGGATCCTAATCCTAATTACTAGGGCAGCTGGCGCCCATCCTAGCCGACTATCGATGAGGGTAGAGTACACCATCGCAGCAATACTAATCATTTACTTTAAATTTTTATATTTTTATATTGTGAAATAAATAAACTTAACCTGATGTACTGGTATCATACACAATTATTTAGTTATTTAAGGAATGTAGTCAAATGTGATTGAACCATAATATTGTGCTATAGAAATTAAAAATAGGCATTCAAATGCACTTCCTAAAAGCCTTACTACTATGAGAATAAGACTGGTTTGGATTCTGCAGAATTGCTTTGTGTTTAAAAGAGCCGTCAAATTCGATCACATCCTACTCCATGCTACACTGTGGGGAAGTGTGATATTTGACTACGCAGCATGAAAGTGATTCCGTGGCATTCGTATTTAAGTAACAGCATGAGTACTGTGTGTTTAATACTGTACACGTTAGGTTACACTAGGAATGCAAATTTATTTCTCACAATCTGCCATTTTGGTTGCATAAGATCTGAAAAGTCTTGCCTGAACCCTAAAACAACCAATTTTCCCTGAAATAACCAATTATCTTTCAAAATAATAATAAAATTAATTAAAATTGTAAATATTTGAAAGAAGATCATGTATGTCTCGTAGTACTAATTATTTTATTGCATGTATTTAATGGATTTTTCTAATTAAAAAAAAAAAGTTTAGTATGAATTCGCAGGAATAGGTGTTTCTAAAAAAATTAAGAATAAAACAGCAATGAAAAGCAGTCAGCCTCCACACTCAAGTTTTTTATGAGTTTCACTGGCTCCTTTGGATTTTAATAGGCACCATTGTGGTAGGGAAGCATCCAGTCCATGTATCAGTAACCTGAGCCTGACATCTTACTGTCGCCATCCCTTTCACACAGAAACCCACACATGCAATTCCCCAAGTGTATTAGGATTACTCTAGACAGCTAAGCAAACTGGTCTGTGAGAGAGAGAGAGAGAGAGAGAGAGAGAGAGAGATAGGGAAAGTGTGTGTGTATGTATGTGTACGCTCCATATAACCAAAGACGACTGAAGGAAGAGCTGAAGTTACTGCAGTCTCTTTGTACCGGCATCCTGGGTCTGTCATGGAAAATGACACTTGGGTCAACATGCACACACTCATGTGTGTATATGTATATACACACGTATACACACACACACACACACACACACACACACACACACACACACAAACACACACACGTACACACACATACCCTCCTCACCAGCTGTCTAATTAAGTTCAAACAGCAGGAATGCTGCTTCGAACTCAGAATCTAGCAGATGTTTTATGTGACTAATGAAGTCTTGGACACCTGTCCTTTATGCTGACCGTTTACTTTCACTAGAATTACTAAATAAGTTGTCTCCATTTCACAGTGTGTGTGTGTGTATATGTGTGTGTGTATGTGTGTGTGCGTGTGCCAGAGCTGCAGGCACCTTTGATCACCCAGTTGCTTCTCACTTGTATGGCTTCTTGTACTGCTGCTCAGCATAAAGTAATGGATAACTGAAGAGAATAATAGTTTACCTGTTATTAGCAAGCCTACAAATGAACCTTTTTTAACTTGTGAAATACAAAGTGATTCTATTTATTTGTAGATATCATTGTGAATTTGTGCAACCTGTTCTACTGGATGTAGGTGCAAATTATGCAGTAAGACAGCAATCCAATAACTCTAGTCCCATAGATAGGGCTCAGTTAAGGGAAGAGCTGCAGTGAGAGATGCTTGCCTCAAGTGCTGAGAGCAGAGGCTGATGTGGATGAGCAAAGTGGGTTTTTTTCCCTGTACACATGTAACATGCGGTGTACTCGACCTGTCAGACAGTAAGCTGTAAATATTTACAACAAAAATGTAAATGTGTGTTATAAATAGAAATATTATCTTTTTAGTCAGATTTATAATTTGTATTTATTTTGTATTAGGCTATATGTTACTATTAAATTTTACAAGGAAGTTGCTTTTATATAAGTATTGCATTGGAATATGGAATCAAAAAGTGCAGCAGCGACGAGGCAGCTAGACGGTGATACACGGTTTTGAGAACCTCCATGAAATTTCAAACATTTTGAAAATCTCGCAGCTTATGGTGGTCAGTATTGGATGATGGTGAACATCATCATGGTATCAAGACGATTTCACCGCAGCCCAACATGGTTTGGAACTGTGTTGAGCTGCCATCAGAACCGCCCCGATGTTAGGCCAGTTTTAGGAAAAGCCTGTAGTTTTTAAGAATTTCACATAGTAGGAAATTGTAGTGTTTAATCATGTAAAGAGTAAGGGCCACCATGCATTTACTGAAGCATGTCATTTTACTACATGGATTGTGGAATAAACATTTATATGTCTTATGAAAAAATATGGATGACATTATAAAATGCCTTACCTGAAACCAAGAAATAACTCTATGAAAATAAATAGACATAAGGGGGCAGTAAAGAACCATAGCTATTCAAGTAACAGCCTTACCATAGAAAAAATATTCTCTTTAAATTACTACAAATTATCACAAAGATGCCAGATGTTAAATTTATATATTGTCACAGGACCAAAACATGCCTTTTATTTCAGAAGTTACAGCATTCAGTCTTGTTTGTTTGTTAAATTTTTGACTACAACCGAACACTTACCACATAATACTGATTAGGTAATTTTTGCTTCCATATATTTGGTAAAATGTTTGGTTTCATAGTAGATGAAGTTTGCTAGAGGTTGTGTAATTCTGACCTCCAGGACCGTGCATCTCTTCTCAGGTGAGAAAATGATAAGCAGACTCCAGCTGGACTCGGTACAAATCGAACTATTTGTTCAGCTGTTATAAGAAAAGCCCCTCAGTAGTGGGTGTGCTGTGGAAATCTATGAGTGGCGAGTTTCGGCAGATCACCACCTGGGGCATGTATATATGTGTGTTGTTCCTGTGTGTATTTAGCCTGCTCTTCAGGGAGGAGATAGATTGTATGCTCATCCGTTGCGAGTTGAATATTTTTAATTGCTGCGCAGCACTGCATCAGGACCTCGGCTCTGCTAGCAGCCAACAACAAAACATGTTCTACCATATGCATGATTAATCTCTATTTCTTAGCTACTTAAACACATAACCCACAGAGATTTGACCACCATGTTAATGTTGGAGGACATCGCCTGTCAATCAAGATGTTAAGTCAAATATATTATATTATACTACATTCATTCATTTTCTAAACCACTTATTCCTAATTAGGGTCGCGGGGACGCTGGCGCCCATCTCAGCCGACTCTGGGCGAGGGCGGGGTACACCCTGGA
>JAQMYF010000023.1:10730691-10748855 GCA_030014195.1 Neosilurus mollespiculum | reverse complement strand
CTTATTTTGGACCGTTCTGCTGAAGTAAGGGTAGGTCTTATTATCGGGGTAGGTCTTATTATCGGGGAAACACGGTAGTTTGTAATAGTTCCAGATGACGTCCACTTCACTATTGCCCTAACAGTAGAAATGGGCAGTATCAGCTCAGCAACACCAAAAGGCCTGGAACACCACAAAAGACAATTGGATGATTGTATAATTCTTTCTTGGGTGAAAATAAACATTCACAACATCCAGTCAAGAATGCTCTTGAGGAGGTAAGTGTATGACTGTCAGTGTCTACAATCAAGAGACACTTTCATGAATGTTAATACAGTGGGCTGTCTCAAAATGCAGACCACTGGTAACACTCAAGAAAAGAAGGGGCATTAAACTTTGCTTGAAAGCCTGCCTAATTCTGGAACAAGATCCTTTGATAGAACTTGTGACAGAATGATGGGAAGAGAGGAGTATTGAGAAGGAAAGGATTCGCTTGTGATCCAAAGACAGATCATCTGTCAAACATCCTGGACATGGGCACATATGGCTAGCAGTGGAACTGGGTCACTGGTGATTTTTGATTATGTGACTGCAGAGGCAAGAAACAGGATGAACTCTGAAGTGTATGGAGCTATACTTTCTGCTCAGATTCAGTCAAAAACTGCAAAACTGATAGGAAGGCACTTCATAGCTCAAATTGTTAATGACCAAAAAATATAGCGAAAAAAAAACAAAAAAACAACAAACATAAATAAGAGATTCTTTAGGCAAATAATTGGAATATTGGCAAATGCTCAAGTCAGTCAACTCAACTGAGCAAAATCAAAGGCAGAAAGACCCAGACCTGGCAAAGCATCCTCATGAGGCAGTCACTGATTTTCATCCAAGTGCAATTTATAATTCTATATATATCTTGTTCAAAAATTTATAATTCCATTAGTTATTCTGTGGGGATATCTACAAATATTTTCGAACCCTGTGGCTATTTACATATTGTAGAAAAATATGTAAAATTTATGTGCAACTGCAGCAACTACCAAAATGTTCTGCTTAGGAAACAATATGCCGAAACAGAAATACTAAATTTAATGTACAAACATTATGTGAATTTTAGAAATACCTGCTATATTAATGTGACCTGTATTATAAAGAACTTAACACTGATTTAGGTAATTTTTAAAGCAGTATTCTCTGAAATACTCTGTATTCCTATTTTTATAACCTTCAATAGTAATATTAGCTTATAAGTTCAAAAGAAAGCCTTTTCCTTTAATTCATCTAGGAGCTCTGAAAATACCTGCACTTGCACTCAAGATTGCCGATGTAGCGAAAATGCGGCTGAGAAGCTCCCATAGCAACAGGGCTCCTCTGACATCGGATCCCAGTGTCATATGCACTCACTGTGGTAACATACGGAGGTCGCTTTTTCAGTGTGAATCTGTGTCCCTGTGTGTTCAGTAGAATACCCGTGATTATGAGGTCATTGTGAGAACCTGAGCCACGTGTAGGGTTTCCATGGTAATCTATTTATATCCTTAGCATAGGAAAGGAGAGAAAAAAGAGAAAGGAGACTGATAAAATATGCAGTCCTGTCATCTCTTGAACAACCAATGGCATTGTGTTCAGCTTTTTCATTAAAAAGAAGGACAATATGGTGATGTGCTACTCTGGAAAATGGAGTAGATAGAGGGTGGAATATGTCACAATTCTTCAAGGTTTCTTAAAGACTAAAAACATGAGCATAACTCGTTACGGTGTCTCTAACATTTTTTAAGTGTACATAATGCAGAAAAATTGAAGCAAATGAAAAAATAAAATCAAGATTTATATAGTTATAGTTACAAATTTTAACCATGACACCGAGACACTGCAGGCCAGATGAGCCCTGTGCTGAAAGCTAGCTAAATCTGATTAGTCCAATAAAATATGATTGCTCCACTATCACGGGATCAGAAAACATCATCTTGAGTAAATAATGCTAAATAAATGTGACAGATACTCAAAGTTTGTTGGGCTCAATTGGAACAAGTGGGATTATAATTGTCCCACTTTAAAATGAAGAAATAAATAACAAAAATCTAGTGTTGTTTTAATTTGTTGTTGTTGTTCTTCTTCTTCTTGTGTCTCTACAAGTGTAAAAAAAGTGTAGAAACATACAATTACAAAGCACTGATTACTTATTTTTCCATGCAGTAAGTACAGTACTAAGGTCTGAATGAACTAGCTACACAGCGTTTACCACAGATTTGACAGAGCTCACCTGACCAGCCTCTGTATTGGTTTGAATATGTAAAAATTAACTAGAAATACAGTTTTTCCTTCTTCACCAAATTTGCCATTTCTTGTGTTTCTAAATAGTACGCAGTGGGTAAGGGAAAGAATCACCCCCGTAAAAATATGCCCATTTTTTTTTATTTGCAGCCTGAAATATAGACACACACACACACACACACACACATAAAAGAACCATTGCTGACTTTTGTAAAGAGAACCCTGCATTGCCTGCGATGGCCTGGCGAGCTGTCCAGGGTGTACTCTGCCCTCGGCCAGAGTCAGCTGAGATGGCCGCCAGACTCCCCGCGACCCTAATTAGGAAAAAGCGGTTCAGAAAATGAATGAATGAATGAACCCTGCATTGCTGTCAGCGTGTTTATGCCCTACGATGGCCTGGGGAGCTGTTCAGGGTGTACTCTGCCCTCGCCCAGAGTTGGCTGAGATGGACCCCAGCCTCCCCGCGACCCTATCTATGCTAATATATCTTTCATGTAGGTGTTGAACTGAATAAATACAGCTTGTGAAATATTTTGGGTGTGTCTTCATTTTGGGCATAATGCAACAATAAAATTGAATTTTAGTCAACAATTAATAATTATAAAAAAAGAAAAAGGCTGCAAAACTAAAAAGATTAAGTTTTTTTGTCAGACTTGACAGCCAGAGGATTACCATATTTTTCCTGCTGTTTACCTTAAATGTCTAAAATGAACTGTTTTTAGAATATTTTATGATTTATTATACATTAATATTGTTAGCATTTTTAATGTATTAAAATTAATTCTGTGGGGTTGCAATGTCTGCTTGATAAACTAACAGCTCAGTTAAAAAACAACAACAACAACAAAAAAAACTTCAGAAAAAAGAAGAAAAAAAGAAGCTCTTCAGATAGCAAGAATTCAACCTATGCGAGATGATGAGGGCATGTTCAGATTCAAAAACAAAAGCAAAACCTTTGGTGCAGCTACAGTTACACATTTCTAGTTTCGTTATCCGGAAACTCTTTTTGGTGTTGTGTCCCACTACACTGCGGTTGGCTTCCCCCTCCAACTACGAGCTGTAAAGGTTACCTAGGGTTGAAAGCGGAGGGATCCACACATGCTGGAAATGATGCAGCACATGGAGGGATCAATGAGAAGCCACAGCAGGGGAGAGCTTCTACACAGAGTCACAATTAAAAGGGAATCTTTAATGAGGTTATTTTTAGTCATCTGTGCTATTTGCAACCTGTGCATTCTTTCCTTGTGCTTGGAATGAAATTGAAATGAATTTGAAACCCACACCCTCACTTTCTCTTTTTCTCTCTCCTTTTGTCAGCCCACTGAAGGAAACGTGATTTAGTGCAGTATTAATTATTCCCTCTCTAAACTTGATACTATCTGTTCCTCTTTCTAATTGCCATTGTGTACCTATGGAAGTGGACAACATTCTATCTTCTTTTGCACAAACTTTTTGATTCAAATGATCTTCTCAGCTTCATTAGATAAAACTTTCTCTTTCGGTTTGACAGTCTGATGCATTGCAGGAGATCCCAAGATCAAATACGGATCAGTGATTGTTTTTTGATTGTCAGCATCATTATATTGTTAAACGCATTAAAAGTCCCCCATCAGCAGAGCAGTTTATTACCCTTCTTGCTATTTATTTGGAATGTTGTTGCATACTGCGCTCTGCCAAATTGTGTGCTTTGCTTTCCCTGGCTGAGGATATTGTGGCAGGAGCTCTGCCCAATATGTGTCCCCAAAAAATAGCACCACCAAAAAACATTAATTCAAGAGCTCTGATTTCCAAAAAGTATCAATGTTGTCACAAGTGGACATGAATGGTAATATAACCAAACATACAGTCCAACTGAATGAACTGTGTTTACCAAAGGACTTGGTAAAACAGGAGAGACAGCCTATCAGGTTTACACAGATGCCTCTGAGGGTGTATCACAGCCAGTTATTAAGTTTCAGCATCCAAAGTGATTTTTTTTAAAGAAAAGTGAAAAAAGTAATACAAACTAGAGTTATTACAATTCACAAGCAATTCAATTCAGTTTCATTTGTATAGCATGAACCACTCCATAGTCTAAATTAAAGTACATTCATGTGAACCACTGACCACTGACTTCATTTTATTGCCACATTAATGTGGCTGAGCCTCGACCTGACCAACTGGAGCAGCAAAGCCATGGAGATTACATGCTGTGATCAAAGATTAAGGCACTCCATGAAAATATTAGACTGTGCGACTTATTATTATTATTTTTTTGGCCGGGCAGTATAGTATTTTATACAAGCAGCTTGTTTATCACTAAGCATGTCCAAACTGAGAACATTTGAATGAAGATTATGCTTTGTTGTAATTGTATTGTCATTTTAGACACTAGTTAACCCAGATTCAACAGATCAGCAAATGATGTAGTGCATCTTGGTTTATGCAATATAAAAATCCTTTTATACTCAACCAATGAATCAAACAGCAGTTTAAAATTAGGCATAGTGGGGTAACAGAGAAATTGTTCATTTTGACAAATGCACTTTTTCTATATGTTTACTTGCTAAACCTTTTCTAAGCATTTCTAAATTTTATGGTAAAGAAATTTCATCTTCATTACTTAAATAGCTAAACGTATCAATGCTTCGAATCCAACATTGAAGACATTTTAGCCAGTCTCATAGAACTAACGATGTGAGAAGGTGTGAGATGTTTTAAATCCATAACATTCAGTACTTTTGATGTATTAAATGTTGAACTGCAGATTTTTCATCCTGCCAATAACAACCACATCCAAAAGTATTCTACTGGATTCAGATCTGGTCACTGGGAAGGTCAGTGAAGGTAATTGAACTCAGTGTCATGTCCATGAAACCAGTTACATGAAACATTGCTGTATGGTGCATTCTCATGCTGAAGAGGATGCACATGGTCATACAATTATATTCAGATAGGCGTGTGACATGTTTAATCAGTATTAATGTGCTCAAAGTGTTCCAAACAACATTCCCCACACCATTACACCACCTCCACCAGCTTGGACTGTTGACACAAGACAGGTTAGCTTCACAGAGTCACACAGTTAATGCCAAATTCGGACCTACTATCTGTGCTTCTCAGTAGAAATCAAGATTCATCAGGCCAAACTGTGTTTGTCCAGTCTTCAACTGTGCAATTTCGGTAACACTGGCCAGTTTTGTTGTGCCTACTGCAGTGTCAGCTCTCTGTTCTTGTTTGGAAAAATGGAAACCAACATAGCTCTGCTGTTGTAGCTCATCTACCTCAACATTCTGATATCCGTATCTGATCAGCATTATCTGAATTGCTGTAGCCGCTTTGACAATTGCATTGACCGCTCACCAATTAGGTGTTTCCATCAACAGAACTACCACTAACTGGTTGTTATTTCTTAATTGCCCCAATTTCATCATTTGAAATAGACACTAAAAACAGTTATGCAACAGTCAAAATCGCTGCGATGACATTTCATTCTCAATTCTAATGCTTAATATGAACATTACCCAAAGCTTCTATTCGATGTTATACATTGCACTGCTGCCACACTTTGGACAAGTAGGTGTGCAGGTGTTCCCAATTAAGTGTTCAGTGTGTTTTATATATAATACACACATTGAGCACAGATAAGTGTGTGTGTGTGTGTGTGTGTGTGTGTGTGTGCTATAAAAGTTTAGACACACACAGTACACAAAGGGTACATAAAGTTTATGTTTACACTACATACTATATATTCTGTATATATAAGTGTACAGGCTGTCAGTCAGATCATGTATTGATGATACAAACTGCATTTCTGCCACCAGTGCCTTCTGTGGGCATTTTATGTTGAAACTGGCTTAATGAAGCCCTTTCAGGCAGGACGCGCCTTGGTGACACTGTGCTAGCATGACTTTAATGATTTACTTAATTGTAGCTTGCCAGTGTTAGCAGAGGTTTGGCTTGGATGAAAAGAGTTGCAAAGAGTGTGGTGTGTGGGAGGAAATCTTTCCTTAACTTGCTTCTGCTGTGTCGGGAAATGACATGAATAAAACCACATGGCTGAAAATGCAGCATCCGTAATGTGTGGTTGAGGCTTTATAGGGGGAATCCCAATGTCTTGGTTTGTGTACATGTGTTTCTTGCAGTGTTCTATAGGATATGTTTTTTTGTTTCATTATAGTTGCTGAGGTCTGCTGATTACCTGATTTATTGTTATACAATCCCAGAACTGCAAAGACATCCATAGATTTGTACGCTAAGCCTCTATGATACACCATGACCATGCCTATTGTTACAGAAACAGAAATACGATCTTATCTACTTTGGATGACTATATAAAATTGTGTCAAGCTTTTATGCAAATGCTAGAGGTACTGACTTCTTTCTTTTGTGTTGTTTTTTTTCTATTTTAGTATGCATTTTATAATTCTATTTAATCAATTTATAAGTATTTTTACTGTTGGCCTGCCTATAAATACATATATACTTATTTAAAAGAATTGATTTAAGAAATATCCGATTTTAAGAGGCAGTACATGCATAAGAAGGCTTAAGGGCTTTAGGATTAATCATTAAGTGCAATAGTACCTTTAAAAAATCATAAAGGTCTCACACATATGGCCTTGATCTTAAATTTGCCTTGAACTATTCACTAATCTTTTATGGTGAAAGATTTTTTCTTGCAGCAGAGGATTTTTTCGTTTAACATTGCCCTTGCTTGCAACATGGCCCTGTGCACAACATCAGCTTTGCCAGACAAGCAAGACTGAGAGCAGAGTTATTATTATCATGCTTTAAAATGGATAATGAACTATAAAAATCTTGTTTTTGTCTGTTTTTCTTGTATTTCTGCATGGTGCATACACTTAACCTGAGGTTAGAAAGGAGTCTCGACCACTAGCTATACCTCAGCTTATGATAGCTTCTTCCCCAAAACCTGTTCCTAGGAGTAGGCCTATAAAGTAATATTTTGTGCCTATGGTTGGCTGGGATGGGCTCCCCATTATCCTAATAAAATTAAGCAAATGCCCTTTTATCATATGTTTAACTAAAAGAGAATTGGTCATTTAGATATTACAGCAGTTATGATGCATATTTGCACATTATATCAGCCCTGACATATGCGACCTGCTCCAGAGTAATACGGATTAAGTAGGAAATTTGTCATACTAAGATATTGATATATTGGAAAGAGAATTTAATATGCATGAAAATTGACTGAGTTACATCACTTTGTATGTCACTAATCAGGAAATGCTACTTTTGAGAAAAAACGACAGAACGAGTTTCTGAATATCCACATTTGAAACTCCCTAACACCCAAACACTAATTGAGTTCGGCTCTCGACCAATCAGAATGAGCTTCTTAGCAAAAGACTTCTATTTACACTGAGTCATGTCTGTTATGAAGCTTCTCATTGGTTTACTGCTGTATGATTCAGGAAATCCCTTTGGGATTCTGTAAAGTAAGTAGAGTATTGTTTTCCCGAATATGGATAATAAGGAAATACCCTGAGCAATCATTGTTTTACAACAACGTGGGCATGGAACCCTTTCTTAAACAAGTATTTTAGCATAAATGGATGAATTGATGGATGTTTTGTTGGCAATATTGCATTTTCGTCCAGTTAAGACATTTTCTTTTACTTACTTTGGCTCTTACTCAAAACACTACCTTGTGACTTAATTTGTATTATGCTGGAATGGGTCACATATATTTATGAGTAGCTGTATTTTGGCTCTTTAATATCCATTACAGTAGGATACACTAATTAAATTAAGTAAAACAACACAATCAATATAAATTATTAGATTTATTTATTTATTTTTTTTACATTTTTTTCAATTATTTTTCATTAAATAATAAATAATTTCATGCAAGCTACTGTGAAATGCTTTAACCAGTATTACAAAACATTCTATAAGCTACCTAACATTATTCGCTCTGTCCAACACAAATAATTCAAAGAATTAAAACACTCATCACAAACATCCTGGACATGACAACATTCTTTATCCCCTTCATCACTATATTTTTCTGATGAAAAGTTGTATTTGTTTTTTCGTTCTCCAGAACAAGATTCTCCAGACATGCTTGAGTGTGCCCTACTGTAGATCTTTTTAATGGTTTCCTCAGGGTACTTCAGTTTCCTTCCACAGTCCAAAAGTTGCACATTAGGTAAATTGGCAGTTGCAAATTGCCCCTAGATGTGAGTGTCTATGGTTGTGTGTATGTTGGCTTTCCGATGGATCGGTGAGCTGTTCAGGGTGTACTTCGCCTTCACCCAGAGTCAGCTGACATAAGCTCCAGCCTGCCTGCAAGCCTAATAGGATTAAGCAGTTCAGCAAATGAATGAATAATGTTATTTACAAGCAGTATAGCAGACCAGTCACATTGTGCCATTCCTGTGTAATATATAGTAAATTAAAATATACTGCTCAGTAAGTTAAGCATGGAAACATTAAACAAATATTGGTGAGAGCAGTGCAAATGAAAACAGGCATAGTTGTGATCATGTGACATGAGTGTCAAAAGTCAGGTGTTTCTGAGTGGTATAGGGAGTTCTGGCAGGTGTAGTGAAGTGGGAAGGGGAGTGCAAGGGGCAGACTGTGAGGTTGAGCAGGGCCTGGTTGGGACAAAAGACAAGCAGAGTGACAACCAGTTAAATGTCCCAGTGCTTTTATGCTAAATATAAATATCAGCACTCTCAGAACACAATTTGTCCAATCAAACCCATGAGGTAGAACTATTAATATTGTAATTTTATAAAGGTTAGAAGGAACATATTGTAATGTGTTGAGTAAAGGTGTAGCACATGAAAATGATTGCTCTGGTAATGGTTAACAGGAGCAAAGGACAGGAGCATGGAGAGATGTCTGTTAAACACCAATAGCAAGGCAGTGAGCTCTCAACTCCTGCTTATGTAAAATGTCTGTAAAGGCTTTCAGTCACCCAGACTAAGTAAAGCAGTGTTTGTTGAGCACTTGAAGGCACCAGTCCTGTTGAGATTCCAGACAGAAACCACATTAACATCAGCTTTCTCTTGATTTTTCCAGCACTTTGCTTGTAGTCTCCCATTTGTAGTCTCACATAACCTTTTGCTTTTGCTATTGTGATGATACTGATTAGTAGATCTGTTTATGTCAAGTTTTTTTTTTTTTTTGGGGGGGGGCTCAGCTGCAGGTTACAGTTTGAACACTGGGGTATGTTTAATTATTTTAAGTTAAATATTTTGCTTGCATAAATGATTTTCTTCGAGTTTAAATCCCTGCTATGTTAAGGGCTTTTTACTGATCAAGTGAACCTTCCGGTGTGCAGTAGATAAGGGACTGAGTCAGTGTATTTGTAGATGAGGGATTGAGTCAGCATGTCTGTAGAGATCAGCAGGAGAACTTACTCAGAAAGCCAACACAAATTCATTTTCAAAATAATGACATATGCCTAAATTAACCCCTAATTGCTTAAACAAATTTTGATGTGATTAAGCACACAATTACTATTTTGGAGACAGTAGATTGAAGTGTCCTTCCCTGTTCCATGACAAAGGAGGCTGTCTGGGTAAGCCTTTGTATGAAGTTTTGATTCTGTGTCTGTGCTCCTAAAATGGCTTTATTTTATGTCTTCAGTTTTGAAGGCAACATATCTTTTAAAGGTCAATATTCTGACAGTGTTACCATTACAAACATGGCTGACAATACTGCTGTTTGTCTAAGAAATAAGTTAATAACTTGACAACAAAATATCAAATAAAATAAGTTCCATTACACTAAATGAATTTGCTAATGGTTTAAAACCATAATGTACAATTCAATAATTAATGAACTTTGAAGTATAATTGGAATGCCAGACTTTGCACCATGCAATTATAAATTTTAAATGGTATTAGTATATACTACACAGGAATGGTGCTATCTGATTGGTTTACTATCAGGGGATTAAAAAACATTATCCAGAGTGAACAATTCTTGAATCAAAATGAAGGACACTCCCAGTTTCCTTAGTAGTATGCAGCAAACTCTATACTGCATAGGTGCACAGCGTTTACCTCTGCTTGGAGCATATAGAAATCATTTGACCTGCCTCTGAAAGGGTTAAAATATATAAAAACTATAAAAATCTAATTTTACCTTCTTTTATAATTCTACATAGTATATAATTAGACATCATTCTGTTACCTAGCTTCTATGCATTTGCTTGTCTGTCTTGATTATAAATATTTTACAAATTAAACCATTAAAATCTAATTTTGGTGTAAACTTTTTATTGCTTATGTTTCTGTGTAGTATATACTAAACAAATATATGTCTCTGCCTTGGTGGATGCTGCTGAATTGAATTGTCCCCCTTGACTCTTCAGCGATGTTCACTTAACTTCAGCATATAATTGTTAATTATATTACTTCAAAACATTAAGGGCATTTTCACAGTCGCTTAGAGCAATTAGTCCCAAAGGGGTCAAAAATAAAGGTTTTTCATTTGCTAGTTTTTTTAAAGTAGTAATTTATTTAAATGTTGAAGGTTGTTAAAACTTTTAAAATGTTGGATGTTGCATTATTTTCTTGGAAGTTACGGCCTTTGAAAGTATGCATGCCCAAAACAATAAATGTTTTTTAAAAACTGTCATTGTCAATAGTAGTAAGGTTTCAAAGTTAAAACCAGTTAATTTTTTTTTAAAATCAGTTTAAATTTTAATCAGATTATTATAATACAATATTAAAATGTCTGAACTATTCCAAGTGAAGTTCAACTGGAGTTTGAGAACTAGAAAAAAGATTTCGGAGTGGACACTTTTGGACGGACACATATTCACATGCTTGTTTGATCAACATTTCAGAATCTGGTTCAGATATATTTTGCTCTAAAGTTACATACCTAGATGTACTTTATAAAAAGTGAATCTGATTGATACATTTCTTATTATCACAAGAGATAGAAAAGTCGGAGTGGACATTTTGGATGGACGCTTCCTCGCATGTCTTCAGATCTGCCCCGTGCAGAACAAATCAGGGATATTGCCACCAATGCATGATTATGTTAAACGACATCTAATGCTTATCTAATTTTAAATGGAAAATTTTTCATGACAAACATCCTTCTTTGAAATTTTTTTCAGTTGGAATCCTGAGAATTTTTCAAGTGGGAAACTCAAATTTGTCCAAAATGAAGCTTTCTTGTATATTTTCAAGACAAGCTGATACTCTTTTTTAATTTTTTTTTTAAATTTGAAGGTACTCCATACTATTGTGTATTTATTCATATATGAAATTTTACATATGTACAGATTTTGGAACAATAACCCTCATTTTATGTATCCCCAGTGCTCTAGAAGCCTGTCTACAGTAGGGTTTTAACAAATCACATAACTGGTGATTATATTTTCTTGTATAACAGCATGGTCTATTATTAGGTATTTCTATTTTAGTGCTTCTGAAAGGAAAATATATACACCCAATTAACAAAGTGAGTCTGAGTCTGAATATTTCCTTGGTAATGGCCTAGGGCTGATTAAACAAAACAGCGTATGGGTAAAGGATGTTATTTTCATTTATGTAGTCTGTTAAAACTTTTATTAAACCTAGCCAGTATTTACTGCAGCACTGTTTGTTACTCTGCTTTAAAAAGTGAATTGCTTGTGCAGAGTTTTGCGTTTAAGTTTATGGTTTAAATATAAGATGTTTTATCAGGTTTCATATGTAGTAAACAGATGCTGCTGTTACTTTCAATATTTTTCAGAAGGCATAGTTTGCATTCTGCTTTGCCTCCAGATTTGTGGCATATCATGGCATGGTAGCATTCAGTAGCAGATCAACGTACACTAGGCTGATGACATATAGAAGTAGATTAGATATTGGTATTAACAGTGGTGGCTGGTGGTCTGTGAAACAGGGGAAGTACATTTTAGGCTTACATCATAAAATGTGTCAACTTTTGCATCATGTTATTTATATGAAAGTTCTTATGTTTGCCCAGATCACTCTGAGATGATTTCACTAAAATGCAGGCAGTGCCTTCTCTATAATAACACTCCCAGTCAGCCAGCTCACGTCTTCATACCACAAGAGACCAGAAAAGACCAGTTATTTTTTTCTGACTTTTTGGATCAGTCTTTCTTGTTGAAATGTCTTTCTTTCGCATTGTCTGCTGTTATGCACAGCTAGCTAGCAAACTTTTCTAAACCAACAAATATTACTAAACTAAAACAAGGAACAAACTCAAGTGCACTAACTCCATGTATTTATTTACAGTAGGATACGTTCAAATGAAGATACTAAGCTATATTACTAGCAAAAACAGACTTTGAGCAGCAGCTACTTGCTAAAAATCCATTTGGAAGTAAACTTTAAAAGCTTTGATTTTGCTGTGAATCAAAAAAAGCTTCCAGCCGCTTTGCTATTTCCTCCAATCATCGTGCAGCAGCCCAGCGGGGGTTTTTCCAATAAACGTCTCACTTTGTTGCACTAAAACCAGAGTGCATTATGAGTGCCATAGTATTTCAGAAAAGCTGCGCTTCAATGGGTTTTAATGATAAACGCTCCAACGGGAATATAAGAAAAAAATCATTGCAAACAATTATTACTGATTCTGCATGACCTCTCTTGGTAAAATTAATATAAATACAACAGTACATATTGGATGAAATCTTCTGTGACATTTAAGAGGAGGCAGAGCTTTCCTTGTACTCTTTAATCAGGATATTGGATTATTTTTAATAATACAATATATAGGCATGACATCACATGGATACTGGTATCACTACTGATACATCCCTTTTAATTGGCCTTCACTTTGCTGTAGCCTATAGAAACAACATGTTTAGTTTTATGTCTTTATAAATGAGTGAGAAGTGCTTTCTGTGGTACTATAGATGACCAGTACTGTACATATCACACATTTTCAAACGTTGATGCCACAGCATTATTCTTTGCTTGTCACATCCTTAGCACATTAAAGGTGTCTCTGTGAGAAAGTGTGATTTTCATCAGAAATGTATTGCACTTACGTGTACTGAGAGCTTTACATAAGTGTAAATGTGTGAGTCAGTAGGATAATTTGAGACCACGCATGACATAAAGGCCCAGTGTTAACAAGAGAGTTAGATTGCTCACTTTTTCATACAGGAGCACAGGATGTTGTGCCATTTATGGAGCTGCTTGAGGCCAGATTTCATGATGTGCAATACCAGGATAAAAAGGTTTCTTTCTGAGTATGTGCTTGTTTGATGGACTTTTTGAGGCAATGCAAAGTTATTTGGTAGATTTCATTAACTCACCTTTACGTGAGTGCAGTACTAGAAAATCCCAATCAAATATACTTCGATTTTTTTTCCCCATTGCACAGTTGCAGATTCATGAATGTATTCTTTTTTTCTTTCTTCCCTTTTTCCTTTCTTTCTTTCTTTCTATCTTCCTTTCTTTCCTTCTCTTTCTTACATTCCTTCTTACATTACTTCTTTCATTCTTTCTTTTCACTAGGTTTGACAGGAGATCCAACTGACCTAGAAAAGAGGAGAGATGTCTTCGGTCGAAATATTATACCTCCAAAGAAGCCAAAAACTTTCTTACAGTTAGTGTGGGAAGCACTACAAGATGTGACCCTCATCATTCTTGAAATCGCAGCCATAATCAGCTTGGGGCTCTCATTTTATCAGCCACCTGGAGGGGGTAGCGAATGTAAGTACCAGCACCACTTTTGTATTTGAAATTTAAGTGTGGAGTTGTGTATTAGTATTAAGACACCATTTAAACTTTTTTGAAGTTTATCCACTTAGAAACCATTTTGGGTCACACTTTTTGCCTTACTTATTTAATTTGTCATTGCCTGTGTTATTGTCATGCTTGTGTAATATATGCTAATTCAATATATCTCAAAATATCTAATATTAGATGTTGTTCTGTAATGAAATTTGTGCATTAAGTATCTTATTTTTGACATAAAAGCAGAGATGAAAATAAAGAATTAATAAATTATGGCTAGCACCTTACAAGAAGGTCATGGGATCAAGCCAGGGGACATAGCAAGGCATTTCTGTGTACAGTTTGCATGTTCTCCTCGTACTTTTATGGTTCACCCCCTAGTGCTACAGTTTGTCCAGAGTGTACCTGTTTGGAGTTGGTTGGGATGGGCTCCAGCCTTTTGTTGAACCTCCCCCCCAAAAAAAATGAAATCAATAAATGAACAAAGTATTATATGATTGGTCTCCCTACACCTCTGTTTGATAATATTGAGATGTTTTTCTTACATGCGAATCTTAATAATCCCCCCCCCCCATAAATATTTCTGTTAGGGCCTTCGCTCTCAGATGCACGGCTGCAGCACGGGAAACAATGGCTTCTAAGGAGCATTAGTTAATGGAGTGTGTACTCAAGAAATAACCTTTAGGTGAAGGCCATATGTCAGATTCGAAGGCCCTAAAATATTCCTTAGCCTTTAAAGCTAGTGTGTGAGAGAATGCTGAGTCAATGATATTTATCTTATGGACGATATTTCAAATACACCAAAATGGGAAAGCCATATTGAGTAACAGCAAAGTTTGCTGGGATGATTTCCCCCCCTGAAAGTTTACTTTTGCTGAGAAGTAATAATGTCAATCATATGTAAATATGTTATAAATGTGGTCAAAAAGGCAATAATATGCAGTGAAGCACAAATAATCACTTTGGTGGCAGATATTCTTCCATATAGTTTTCTTCTTCTTATATTATTATTCTCTCTTTGCTTATTTCACTTACTGGTTGTTATCCTCCTTTTAACCCATTTGGAAACTTTTATCAATGAAGCATTTTCTCAAAGCATTGGACAGCATTAGTAAAGATTCAGAATTTAAATATTTTTTTTTACGTCCAGCTATGTATATAACAATACACATAGTTTAATATTAGTATAAAAGTTGAGGCAACTTTTCTCAATTCAAAGTGTTTTAAATATGTACTAATTCTGCAGAGGTCAAAATATATTAATGACATTACCTGGTTTAGATTAAAATTATGCATTAAACATTATTTATATACAAAACAGACAAATTCTTTATTGTTGCACATAATAGTGACCATAGAATCACTTAGTTAAACTGTGAATAAAAAAACCTCTGATTGGCTTGTACAATCTCAATTTATTACACTATTCTGTCTGTACTGAGGAAAAGATTTGGAAAAACACACTTTCTCCTCATAAAACATTTGAACAGCTATACAGAAAAATAGCTTTCACTGTATTTTTAAGTCTGGCTAGTCTGCGTTCATTTTTATAATCGTGAAAGTGTCATTGAGAATTACTGCGATACAACTTCACATAATGTTTTTGGCCAAGTGCAGCTGGGTAAGAAATGACCCTGTAAATAATCTTGACATTTTCCCACAATATAACATACTCTTTTTCTTTTATTAAAGTGCCAGAGTTGTACATTTTATGTTTTAATCAGTTTATAAGACCACTTATAATGTGTGCATGTCAAAAACACTTGTAAGTCATTTTATGTGGGTATTTTTCAACCTTTTAATATTGTTTAAAATGAAAACAGACACTGGGACTGACATGCACAGAGGCTGTGCCTCTTTCACTAGGATTGACATGCACACAGGCCATGTCTCCTTCACTAGGACTGTCAAACTCACAAGCCATTCCTCCTTCATTTCAACTGACCAAAGTAAGAAAAGTTAAGAAAAGTTCACCCTCCAATTAAGAAAACTATTTCTCAAAGATAATATATGTAATTATTCTCATAGAAGTTGTACCAATTTACAATTTACATTGACAGATGAGTAATATGGCTATTTATATTGTGCATTTGTTAAAATAAATTTAATGCTTAGTGTTTCAGTGGATTTACAGAGTGGAAGTAAGTCTTGCATCACTTTATTTTTGCTGGTGTTTGCTGTGAGTGATAGGGGAGTGTATGGCATCCCTCCCTCAAATGAGAGCTCGGCCAATTAGCTCCAATGGACTCCTGGTGTGGCTGGCTGCGGCATCAACCTAGATACGAACTTGTGATCTCCAGGGTGATAGTCACGCACCTTGTCAACCGTTGAGAGCTCTTTAAATCCTGGCATATTGACCCTACACACTTCAGTAGTGAAAAAAACACCAGTCCATAGATGTTCAGCTTAAATAAGGCAGGTTTAACTTGCAGGAGGCTCTAATCAGTGATACCTAATCAGCTACATATGATTATTACTAAAAGGACTTGTAGGTGTAGTTAATCTAAAAGGGTACACACTTTTCAGTAAACTGAATAGGTTTTGTAAATTAAGAAAATGACAACATGTAAATGTTTTGTGTCATTTGTTGGAGTGTGACTCATTTATCTGGAGGCACAAAAAGGGTCAAGTATTTGCTTGTTTAAAAAAAAGAAATCTACAGGCTGTTCCAAATTGCCCCTAGTGCTCAGTGTCAGCTGAGCTAGAATCCAGCCTTCCCGTGACCCTAATAGTAGGCTTAAGTGGTTCTGCAAATAAGTAAGTGCAAAAAAAAACATTTTAAAGAATAAATACTATACATTATGGTAACACATTCTAATACCAGTACTAATGTACAGAAACCAAACACGAATGTTGTAAGCAATGAAGGGAAAACACCAAGAGATAAGGTCCACTGAATTGTCTGTATTCCCGCCATGCGCAGCAATACAAGCTGTCAGCCTTCTACGCCTGCTGTGAACAAGGCGACGTACTCTGTCTTGGGGTAAAGCCTGCCATTCCACCTGCAGTGCCTGGACTAGCTGTTGCCGATTTCCAGGCTGAGGCACTCTGTTCCTCACCCGTCTTCCAAGCTGGTCCCACAAATGTTCAGTGGGGTTAAAATCAGCTGCTACCAAGCTGCTAATGGTGTGATGTGAACAGTTCAAGTGGCGTCCAACTTCACAAAAAATGACCCAGGGTTCCACCATTCCAAGAGCACGCAAATGGTCATCATGAGATAGCCGCGGCATGATTGATGAACAGGATTCTGACTGTGGCCTTTTTATAGACCTTAACCAAGCTCCCAAACCCATCCCTTAATTTTGACACCAGAGGTGTGAGCTACCTCACCATAATTTGAAAAGATGAGTTGTAAAGCATATGTATATATATGACACCACACTCCGGTGTAGTACTGATCATTCATTCATTCATTCATTCACCTTCTTCCGCTTGTTCTAAACTAAAATTGGTTGTGCTATCAGCGGGCAAGGGATGGCTTAATTTTTTCGCTGTGAATCACAGTGACGCTAGCCAAAAATGGTTAAACCAAAGCTCGTGCATGTGAAAGTTGGCAGATTGTGTTATGCTGCTGTGTACCTTCATGAGCAGCATTTTTTTAAAAAAAGATTGTGCTATTGATCAAAAGCTTAAGAGCTGAAAACCCAGAACTTCTAATATTCCACTGTAGGGCTTTTGAGGAAAGCTCTTATCACTGGTGTTTGACTGTGTCAAGTTTGTTGATTTTTATAGCCATCCCATGTATGCACACAACTGCATTAGAATGATCCCTAAGTAAGGACTGTAGATTTATCTCCATCAGTGCTGGTGATTTGATGTGTACTTTAAAAAAATGGTTATACATGGTTATAAATGGTTGTAAATGATTATACAGTTATACATTCAGTTGTCGATTTAAATGGAACAACAGGATAAACACCTTCAGAGTGCATTTTTAGATGTTGTAGCAGAGAGGCTAATTTAAGCACTGATCTTTTTTTCTGAGCTGCTTGTCATTAAGAGAAGGCACTGGAAAGTTATTAATATTTTTTTCTTTGTGCTGCACAACACTGCAGAAAGCAAATTGTCAGTGTGCATTGGTGCTGTCCATGGTGCTGAAGTTTGCACAGTGGTTGTTGAAGTGTTACAGCAAAGCAGCAAACACTGAGATGCTAAAGGGAATACAACACACACACACACACACACACATTCACACCTAGGGGTGATTTGGAACAGCCAATCAGCCTACTGTGCATGTTTTTG
>JAQMYF010000023.1:10708275-10730591 GCA_030014195.1 Neosilurus mollespiculum | reverse complement strand
TGAGTGGTTTTAATGTTATGGCTGTTTGATGAGTGGTTTTAATGTTATGGCTGTTTGATGAGTGGTTTTAATGTTATGGCTGATAGATGAGTGGTTTTAATGTTATGGCTGATTGGTGAGTGGTTTTAATGTTATGGCTGATTGGTGAGTGGTTTTAATGTTATGGCTGATAGATGAGTGGTTTTAATGTCATGGCTGATTGGTGAGTGGTTTTAATGTTATGGCTAATAGATGAGTGGTTTTAATGTTATGGCTAATAGATGAGTGGTTTTAATGTCATGGCTGATTGGTGAGTGGTTTTAATGTTATGGCTGTTTGATGAGTGGTTTTAATGTTATGGCTGATTGATGAGTGGTTTTAATGTTATGGCTGATTGGTGAGTGGTTTTAATGTTATGGCTGTTTGATGAGTGGTTTTAATGTTATGGCTGTTTGATGAGTGGTTTTAATGTTATGGCTGATCCGTGATAGTCTGTGGTAATCTCACGCTCAGCACTGAATTCACATCAGATTCATCATCAGATGCCGTACATGGTACAGGAGGCACCGACCCGCATCTGTCCGCACCGTAACGCTTCCTAGTTCCACCTGCCGTCTTTCTCACACTCAGAGCTGCATGAAGAGGTTTTATACGTGTCAGGTTTAATCCTACTGTGATTCGGTCTGAGGTGGGCGGAGTCAAGTCCCCTTCACTAGTAAAACTACAGAAGCGCTTTCCCAAGATGCACTTCTTTCTAATTTAACATCTGCCGAACACTGCTCCGGATGTTTTATGAGTCTGTTGTGGCCAACGCCATCCTGTATGCTGTTGCATGCTGGGGCAGCAGGCTGAGGGTTGCAGACGCAAACAGACGAACCACACTGATCTGCAAGGCCAGTAACGTTGTTGGGACGAAGCTGGACTCTCTGACGGTGGTGTCGGAGAAACGAATGTTGATCGAAATAAAGACAATATTGAATAAAACCTCCCACCCGCTTCACAACCCGCTGATCAGTCACAGGTCACGTTCAGTGAGGGCCTGATACCACCGAAAGGTAAAGCAATTTACAGTGGTGCCCGAAAGCTTGTGAATTTTCTACATTTCTGCATAAATACGATCTTAAACATCATCAGATTTTCACACAAGTTCTAAAAGTAGATCAAGAGAACCCAGTAAAATAAAAGAGACAAAAATATTTGATTTATTGAGGAAAATAATCCAGTATTTCATATCTGTGAGAGGTAAAGGTCTGTGAAGTTCTAGGATTAGCAGGACATTTAAAGGTGAAATAAGAGTCGGGTGTTTTCAGTCAGTGGGACGAATCAGGTGTGAGTGGCGCCCTGTTTAATTTAAAGAACACGGATCTATCCAAGTGTCAACACATGTTTGCGGTACGAACAAAGGAGATTTCTGAGGACCTCAGAATAAGGGTTGTTGATGCTCATCAGGCTGGAAAAGGTTAGAAAACCATCTCTAAAGAGTTTGGACTCCACCAACCCACAGTACGGCAGATTGTGTAGAAATAGAGGAAACCTGAGACCACTGTTACCCTCCCCAAGAGAGATCGACCAACTAAGATCACTCCAAGAGAAAGGTGTGTAAGTGTCAACAAGGTCACAAAGGACCGCAGGGTAGCTTCTAAGCACCTGAAGGCCTCTCACATGAGTTCGCCATCAGGAGAACACTGAACAACAATGGTGTGTGTGGCAGGGTTACAAGGAGAAAACCACTGCTTTCCAAAAAGAACATTACTGCTCATCTGCAGTTTGCTGACGATCACATGGACAAACCAGAAGGCTACAGGGAAAACATCTTGTGGACGGATGAGACCAAAATAGAACTTTTTGGTTTGAATGAGAAGTGTTATGTTTGGAGGAAGGAAAACACTGAATTCCAGCATAAGAACCTTATTCCATCTGTGAAACATGGTGGTGGTAGTATTTTTCCTTTTTTCTTTTTTTTTTTTTTTGGTTGATGGCCGTTTTTGGTGCGCTGGCGGCCATCTTGAAAAAAAAGGGGCCATATTGGAATTTTTTATTTTCTAGCACTTTTTTTCCTCAAATAGTGACTTACAAAGTCTATTCATACCAAATTTCATGGTTGAGTCATCAGCTGATCATTCTGGCCAAAAATCACATTTAGCTGCTTCACTATAAGAAGAGACGAAGTGATATTCAGTGTGTGTGTGTGTGTGTGTGTGTGTGTGTGTGTGTGTGTTTCTCTCTCTGATCTTCACAGGAACATTAATAACAGTGCCGACTATTTAAAACACAGACTATGACTCCATGAACTACTGATTATTTATTTATTTTTCATTCATTTTTTAAGCTTCTTAATCCTAATTAGGGACAGATGACTCGGAGTGAAGGTGGGGTACACCCTGAACAGCTCACCAGACTATCACAGGGTCGACACTCATACAACCATTTAGAAAAGCTTACTGTGCATGTTTTTGGACTGTGGGAGGAAACCGGAGGACCCGGAGGAAACCCACACAAGCAAGGGGAGAACATGCAAACTCCACTCAGAAACACCCCGAGCCCGGGACTCAAACCCGGTTCTTCTCGCTGTGAGGTGGAAGGTGATAACCACTGCACCACGTGCACTTATTTATTTATTTGTTTGTTTAACTGATTTTAAGGACATTTATTTACTGAGAAATATTTTAAACATGTAAACGAACCGGCCCAGACCGGTTTAAACCTGCTGTCATGTAAGCAGGGACGGGAAGGTGAGGGGAGGCTCGGCATTACTTGTGATGATAAAAGGATAAAATGTAGAAAGAGCTGTTCTTTAATCAGTAAAATGTTGTAATCACTGGGAAACTGTGTGTAATAAGAAGAATCGAAGACTGGCAGATGTTACAGAAGGAAGGATGTTTGATCTCAGCAGTCAGTACTTTACTATAATTCAGATATAAATCACTGCTGAGTGCTCTGATTAAACAGTAATAGGTTCAATTCTTTCAAACCACTGCACGACTCAGATATCCTTCACCATCAGTGAGAGATCAGAGCTTAACACGCACAAGCAAATAGTCTGAAAGTTCAGTGTGTGGCGTTGCCTCGGGGAAGAAGCCGGGATTCCATTACTGCATTTAAACGAAGTTAAAACAGCCTGAAACATCTCAGCCGACTCTGGGCGAGGGCGGGGTACAGCGTGAACAGCTCACCAGACCATCGCTGGGCCAACATTCAAACTCACACCTAGGGGCAATTTGGAGCAGCCAATAAGCTGTGCATGTTTTTTGGAATGTGGGAGGAAACCGGGGTACCTGGAGGAAACCCCACACCAGCACAGAGAGAACATGCAAATGCCACACATCTTGAGAATGACTGAAGGTCAGAGTGATAAAATATAATTCATGTATTTTACTGAAATTTGAACATCACAGGAAATTCAACGTTTCTGCGTTTATGATGAACTGGTTTTAAAATTCTTTTGCTTTGAAAACAATTACAAAGAAATCACACAGTTCACATGATAGTAATTTCATTCATATAAAATACAATAACATCACATCAGCAACACTCATAAAATAAACATGAGGTTTAAAGGCCCTCTCTCGGGTGCTGTTTCATCATGGTGTTTATTACAGGTTTATTACAGGTTTATTACATGTACACACCGCCAGGTGAAGATACATGTATTAGAGGGAGCTGTACTCTTCGTCTAATGGATGAGGAGGAGAGAAGGAGAGAGCAGGGATGGAGGGAGAGATGGAGAAAGTGATGGAAGGTGTAGGGGAGAGAGTTCGAGAAGGAGAGTGAGGTGAATGGATGAGAGAGACAGACGGTGAGGGAGAGAGAGAGGGAGGAGTGGGATTTTGAAGAGATGGAGGGGCAGGTGGGAACAAGGGAATGGGAGACGGCGGGCAGAAGTATGGAGAGAGCGGGGAGAGAGGGGGAGCTGGAGGAGGGAAAGGAGGGGGAATGGAAGGAGGAGGGGGAGGAACCGGGGGACAATAGAACGGTGTCATGGGGAGGAAGTCAGGCTTTGGCTTCGTCCCAAACATCAGCACTTTCTTGGTGTAATTATTCAGAGTGGAAACTCCAGCGCCCATACAGCAGGTGAAGGCAACCCAGGCCACGCTGACACACACACACACACACACACACACACACACACACACACACACACACAGAGAGAGGGAGAGAGAGAGAGAGAGAGAGAGAGAGACAACAAGCAGAAACACATCAAAGTTAGGCTACAGTATAGATAGGCTAAAACAGCAGAACAACCCAATGAGTTCCATTTCTATCAACCACTCAAGTTCACTGAAACTGGACAGTTGTATATTGGGAAAAGAAGACTTTTTTTTTCATTTTAAGTCCAGTGTCTTCTGTGATGCTGGGTAGCTTAGTAGAGAGTTAGCTTCCAATTAATCATTGAGGACTTACACACATATAACAAAGGTTAGTACACCTGGTCTGATCCCACAGAAGAATTACTGTAGCACAAACTGCTGTAACTCTTAATGCTGGCTTTGATAACAAGGTCTATTGCTGTTTAATGTGTATGGGACTGTCTAGGAACAGACAGGTCAATAGATAGATAGATAGATAGATAGATAGATAGATAGATAGATAGATAGATAGATGGATGGATGGATGGATGGATGGATGGATGGATGGATTATAAGATTGAGTTTACTAGATTATTATAATAATATAGAATTAATAATATAAAATTTCTGATAGAGTTTGACTTTTGTTTTATTATTGCATAATGAAATAATGAAAATTATTAATTTAAATTAAATTTAAAATAATGTGTATGATGCATACATAGCTGTGATATTCATGTGCTTATGGAAGAGATAAAAAGAGACACAAATAAATATGTGATCCTTAACTTTTGTATGGGTAAAATTGCATATAATGTAAAATAGCAGTGATTATGGCCCTTCTCTCACATTTTTGTAGCATGTGGCACTGCAAATGCTGGAGCAGAAGATGAAGGAGAAGCGGAGGCAGGGTGGATTGAAGGAGCCGCCATTTTGCTCTCAGTGGTCTGTGTGGTGCTCGTCACTGCATTTAATGACTGGAGTAAAGAGAAGCAGTTTCGTGGCTTGCAGAGCCGCATTGAACAAGAGCAGAAGTTCCAGGTCGTGCGAGGAAGTCAAGTCATCCAACTTCCTGTTGCAGACCTTGTGGTGGGAGATATTGCACAAATAAAATATGGTATGTATGTATGTATGTATGTATGTATGTATGTAGGCACATTTATTCTAACCACATACTAATGATCATATATCAGTAGAGTAAAGGTATTGATTAAGATAAAGTCAATACACTAAACAATTATTAATAATGTCACGTGACACATGGTTGGTCTATCAGTATTATACCTATTGTCAAATTGCATTAAGTCAGGTCTTGTAATAAACTGTATAAATTATATTTATCAAGCTATTGTTGAAGAATTCATCTGACCTACACTCTATACCACCACAATTAGTGTTTATTAATCTAGGACAAAGTTCGTCCAATAATTCTGAACCCTGAACCCATTTTCTAATAATTTCACTGACTTTCCATTCCACACCCATGCATTGGGCCACTTTTGTGTTTTTTGTTGCAATGTATGTTTTCACCTGAGATGATTGCAAGCCGGGCAATACAGTGGTTAGTACATCCACCTCACTGCAAGAAGGTCCTGTGTTCGAGTTCTGGGCTCAGGCGATTCTTTGTGGAGTGTTCTTGCTCTGCATGCGTGGGTTTCCTCCAGGTACTCTGGTTTCCTCCGCACATCAGGTTTACTGGCTGTTCCAAATTGCCCCTAGGTGTGACTGTGAGTGCTAATTGGTGTGTTTGTTGGCCCTGCGATGGTCTGCCGAGTTGTTCAATGTGTACCCTGCCTTTGCTCAATCTGAGATTGGCTCCAGCCTGTCCGTGATCCTAATGGTCGGCTTAGGTGGTTTGGCAAATAAGTGTGATGAGTGAGTGGTTGCCCCCTGCAGAAAGTATTTTCTGGAACAAACATCATTTCACACTCACATTCACAGCTAGGGGCAATTTTTAATAGCAACTTAGCATGTCTTTGGACTGTGGGAGGAAACTGAAGCACCTGGAGTAAACCTATGCAAACATGTGTAGAACACACAAACTCTACACAGAAATGCCATTGCCAGCCACTGAGCTCAAGCCCAGAACCTTCTTGCTGTGAGGTGACAATGCTAAGCATTATTCCACGGTGCCACGGTGCCCTCTAGACACAATAACCCATCTTTAATATAATGTAAATGTATAGTTATCAGGATGTTACTTAGTGGAAGTCAATTTGGCTATATTTTATACCATTAAATTTCATGAGCGATGAGGTTTTTCCATTAGTTCAACTAATTCCTATGTATTTCCCAAGCTATTGATTAAATAGAATTAATCTTGACCATATTTTATTTCACAAGAGTTACTACTTATTAATGTGGGACAGGATTGATCCACTAAATCTAGTTCATATGCATTTCCCTGATAAAGTACACAGTAAAGTCCTCAGTGTTGAATGAGCACCCTATAGTGTTTATCTATGTTCAATCAGACTCAAATGAACACTCTGGGTGTTCATTTAACATGAAGTATTCTACTGTGGTGTAACATACAGGTATGTTTAGATAGGTACATACACTCACCACGGACATGAATGTCATGACATATTGGACTTACAATGATTTCTTCGAACTAGACTTTTTATGAGACAGAATGACTGTACTGTGCAAAAGATTTAGGAACATGCAAAGAAATGCTGTAAAGCAAATATCATATGCCTAATATTTATATATAAATAATTACATTGGATGTTTCTTTAGAAAAATATCTATCAAGCACAAGTAAACAGTAATAAATGAAACAAAGTCGATATCTGGTGTGATGACCCTTTGCTTTAAAAATATAGTAGACTGTGGTACAGGGTTTACAAGGTAAGGAGCGGCAATATTTACTGAGAATCTTGCAACCCTGCCACAGTTCTCCCATAGATTTTGATGTCACACTTTCTTCTTTATTTGCATGCATAACCCAGCAACCTTCATTATATTTTTGTCTGAGAAGTGGTAATATGATGCTTTCTTTACTGACATACAATTTCTTTTCTGCAACATGTAATTTTGTGCATTTTGTGGAAAACGAATGTTTTTAAAAGTAAAAATTTTGTACTGACTTGCCAATGTATCAGTCATAAAATAAACATCTATAGCAAAGTTTATACTAAAAATATAATTCTTTATGTTTCCTGAAATCAAGATTGTACATTAATGGTAAAGGTATATATTTTACCATTGGGTATATTTCCCTTAGCAAGTTTCACCCTTGACCAATACAGATTAAGTCGCAAGGTAGTTTTGAGTAAGAGCCAAAGTAAGTTGAAAATGGCTTACCTGTATAAAAATGCAATATCGCCAAAATACATCCTTCGAAGCACAATCTTCGACATGACCAAGCTCAAATATTCATACACATACACAGTAAG
This sequence comes from Neosilurus mollespiculum, assembly GCA_030014195.1. NCBI lineage: Eukaryota > Metazoa > Chordata > Actinopteri > Siluriformes > Plotosidae > Neosilurus > Neosilurus mollespiculum. The sequence goes on along the minus strand of JAQMYF010000023.1, from coordinate 10,723,144 downwards.
GTTAGGACATTCCAAATGCTTGTTATTCTGCTGTATCCTTTCCAGAAACAACTTTTATGTGGCGTTCTTGCCCAGTTGAAACCCTCAGTTGTGTCCAAGCTTCAAATGTTTAAGATCATGCTGAAGAATTTTAAGGTTCCCCTTGTATTATTTCATCCACTTTGTGCAATGCTCTAGTTGCACTTTGTAAAAAAAAAAAAAAAGCCAAGAGCATGATGCTACCACCGACATGCTTTACATTTGTACCGTGTTGTTCTTACAATGTTGATTTAAGAAAAGCTAAGGTAAGTGTTAAGGGTGTGTTGTACCATCAAAAACATCTAACTTTTAACTGTATATATAACAAGTAATGAATAAGCAGAATGTATTTGTCCTGTACTTTATACCTTTAGTAAATGCATATTAACATGGGATGATGTTGGTCAATATATATTAGCATGGGATGGAGATTGGGAGAAAATTAATTGGGAGTATGTTTGATGGTCATGGTGATTAGTATTGTCATAGATCTGAATGTATCTTTTTCAAGGTGATCTGCTTCCAACGGATGGAATATTGATACAAGGCAACGATTTGAAAATTGACGAGAGCTCTCTTACGGGAGAATCAGATCACGTGCGGAAATCTGCAGACAAAGATCCCATGCTCCTCTCTGGTGAGAAGTATAATTGACATATCCTTAAAGTAACATTATGAAACATTTACCTGTAAAGCAGCCTTCACACTGTAACAAATTGGCACAGTATACCACTGTATGGACAATTTTTGGACTTTGCTGCCATACGTTGAAATTCCTGTATGTTGTTGTTTGTGCCATTCATTGGAACTTTTTGTGCATGCATGTATGATGACAAGCAGCCCGTACACAGGGTGAAAGCTCTATATGCACTATTATTATTATACTATATTCATTTGAAGTAAGATTGCGGTTGGTTACCGGTTTGGTCTCATTCATCCACCCCAAGCAAGTTACTTTCTTAGTGGACTTCTTGCTCATCATCCACACTCTTGAGCTTGAGTTCTTTCTTCAAGGCCATGAGCCTCTTGTGCTTCCCTGTTGGTACTATTGAGGATGCAGAGGCAGTTAAGACATTGGATGGACCAGGAGAGACATTTGTGTTGGAGGCTGGTGAAAAGTTGGGACTGGGAGACCTGGATCTTGAGGCTTTGTGAGATGCAGCTGCTGCATCAGGTGAAGGTGTGGGTGGTAGAGATGGGGCCTTGCATGTTTGCCTGAGGGATGGCTGCTTCTTCTGGGGCACCTGCTCCAACACAAACGTTTTGGGTATCTTTAGGACTCGCACAGTTTAAGTCAGTGCACAAATGTTTTATAACTGCATACAAACGTGACGTGATATTCATACGGAGAAAGCACACACAGCTCATTTCCAAATATTAAAACATCTGTTAACATTCTTTAATATTCATTCAGCATTTGCTCTGATTTGTTAATGACAAGCTATCAAACCGTTTGGCTTTTGTTTTGATTTCATTTCATTCATTGTCATTTTGTTCTGTCAAGCCTTTGGGAATCAATTTATCGGGAATTTTGTGCGGATTTGTACATGTTCAGTCATGTTTGTGTCTTCAATTCGTTATTGTGTGAAGGCTGCATGAACAATACTCATACGCATGGTAGCTGTACTACGTTTGGTGCAGATATTCTTTGCACTTAATTAAGCAGGATTTGTTGCTCACTAGTTGATTACTAGTTTAATTAGCATGAATCTAATGTCATGTTACTGAAGTAAATATAATGACAATACATAATATAACATAGTAACATAGTATACATTGTAAGTTGAAATCAGTTATGCAAAAATACTGTAACATTCAAATGCATTATTATTACTATTGCTAATATAATATGCACAATCAGAACTACCCCTTTACCAGATACTGAGATATTATGTACTAGGAGTTGTAGTACTAGTACACTAAAATGAAGAGGAGTCCTGTGTGAAATCAGAAACAAGTACAGATAAACATGGAGAATGTTTAAAATATGGTATCATGGTAATATTGTAAACCATGACAAAAGATTACCTTATTATAATGTTATAAAACATGTAATACTGATACATTATATGAATTAAAAAGGGTATGTGGAAACCTGAGATTTGCACTCTCATGGGTTTTTTCCCTAACCATTGCCACAAATGCAGAAGCACACAATTGTCTTGAATGTCCTTGTGTGCTGTAGCATTAACACGGGCCTTTACTGGAAGTGAGGGTCCCAAACCTGTTCCAGAATTACAGTGCACCTGTGAACAAAGTCCCATAAACTCATGGTTTTTCAAGGTGGGAGTGGTAGACATCTAGTGAGTCCACAGAGCCCTGAACCTGACCCCAGAGCTCACCTATTGAATGCAGCCTTACTAAAGCCATTGATTCTAAATGGACAAATCTTCCAAAATCTATTGGAAAGCCTTCACAAAAGGATAGAGTTTATGATAGAAGCGAAGGGGTGATTGAACCCAGAATAGGATTTTCAACAATCGCATATGGGTGTGATTGGGCCAATGTCCACATATTCTTGCCCATATAATGTACAAGGACCAAAATAAGTAATTTTAAAGCAAACCACAGACCCTACTGTACATTTCCACTTGTTTCTACGTGAACTTTTTATTTACTGCCCCAAAAGTCAATTCACAATTTAAGCACATTAGTTTTATTTCTCTGGTCTGATCTCCATTAACTTTAAAAAGAAGACAGTGAGAAAGTAATCTGACCCTAAAGCAACCCAGCAGTATTTATATTATTATCTTTATTGAGTGCCAGTCCTGTGTTTTCTGTGTTCAGGTGATTTCAAACCGCACTTTGCTTTTTCCATCACCAGCTTTCTGACCAACTAGCACAAAAAATGTTCTTGCATTTTTAACTGGCTTATTTAACTGCATGCAGTCTAAAACCAAACCAAATACCAAACCATTCACAAAGAATAATTTACACATTCATGCAGGCAAATGGACTAATAGGTAAACTCTTTGAGAGGCAGTAGAATGTAATTCACACTGCACGCTTGATAATTCACTACCTCACAAAGTAAAAACGGCATCTTTTGTTGCTTGTTAGTGTATGTGTAAATACAGCCTTGTTTATCATTACTTATGTCTGGCTTCACAGGTACTCATGTGATGGAGGGCTCGGGCCGGATGGTGGTCACAGCTGTTGGTGTGAACTCTCAGAGCGGAATTATCTTTACCTTGCTTGGGGCTGGAGGAGAAGAGGAAGAGAAGAAAGAGAAAAAAGGTAAAACGTGTTCCTTATATCCTTTAAAAGGCTGGTTTGTGTTTCGCCTTAAGTTAATGTGCAACTGATTGTGCACATCTGCATACCAAATGTCACTACTTTAAAATCATTAAAATAGCCCTTTTCCTTGCAACACTGAGTTCAAAGTGAAAAATCTTATTTATACTATTACTAAAAAAGATACTATGGTCAGTTGTAGCACTGAACTGCACAAGGCAAAATTTACCAGTGAATTTCCTACATCTGAAAATACTGTACTAGCTTTGCATTAAAGGTGCCCATTCACTAGTGAGTATCCTATGTGTATTATCTTTAATTGTCAGTTCATTTTGAGTGAGTACAAAGGTTTTGCAGCAAAATCACCGCAACTCATGGGCTTAGTGTCTCTTAATCACCTCATCTGTTTAGGTTCTGTGTCTGCGTACAATAACAATAAGACCATGTGACCAGAGGAATGATCTTATGCATACGAGATAACTTGGCAGTGCAACACAGATTAGCAGAATGTGGAAAAATCCAAGATCAAGTTTTAAGAAACACAAAAGGCTTACGATTTAAAAAAACAACAACAATAAAACCCCACCAAACTTAAAAGAAATAAAACAAGCATAATGCTTAACTCTCCTCTCCCCCTCTTGCTGTCTTTTAGTCTCTTAGTCTCTCTCTCTCTCTCTCTCTCTCTCTTTCTCTTTCTTTCTCTCTCTCTCTCTCTCTCTCACACACACACACACACACACACACACAGAGAGAGAGAGAGAGAGACACAGACATATGGAAAGTTACTTCAAGCTTAATGATTTTTTACTGCTTTCAGTGTCAGTGATGATGCTGATGGCTGCCATTTTCTTGTGGTGATAGATCTGTGCTTTTGCCTTTCCTCAAGATGGCAATGTTGACTAATACCATTGTGCCCACTGCAAAGGTCATTGACACTTGTGTACAGGAGAAAGCAAATTGTTTCAGAAAGACATTTGGGCCAATTCAATTTTAATTCCAAAAGATAACAGTGTATTTTATGTTTATTTAATATACCGGTTAAGTGAATGGGCACCTTTAGGTCTGCTAAATGTATAGTACGATGCTTTCTGATTGATCTTAAAAACAAAATATAATGCAGTATAATGAAAGTATGTTTGGTTATTGCTGATGTGTAAGATTCACACTACAATTGAAATAAACAAATTTTCACCATGCTACACACAGTATACAATAATTTAGGTGAGGTTTCAGTTTATTTTAGAACAACACTTTAAATGCAACAGCAGTTGTTATGATGGATTACACACACAGCCTGCAGACTACTAATAATATTAATTTGTAACATGGAAAATGAACTGGTATAAAGGAATCAGTAAGTAAATCTGAGTGATATCAAAATCAGAACAAGTTTGATATGTTCTAGCATGTGGAATATTTTTTACGGTGGTTAAAAATGGATAAAATGTTGGAAGTACTTTGTGACAGTGTGTTGACATACAGTGCTTTTACACTTAACTGACAGGTAACAAGCCTGTAATCAGGTAGGTTATATCTAGCTAAGTTGAATGTTGCAACAGAACTCATGATGAACTAGATGTAATTTTAATCCAAATTTAAAGACATACTATAAAGTATACATGGACAGATTAAAGGTTACCAAATGCTATTAAAGCTGATTATTTATATGAACAGAAACAATTTTATCAAATGAACCAGACGAGATTTTTATTGGTCTGAAACAGGAGCATTTGATTGGATATTACCCAGTAGACCACAAAGCATTGACTGGTTAGTGTTTTTACCAGATTAAAGTATCCACAGATGACAGATTTGTTTTTTTTTTAATTTTATATTTATTTATTGATTTTTTTTTTTTAGACATTTTCCAAATCTTATAAGTTAGTGATTGCTGATTGTGTGTAAAATCAATTTTAACCAATATAACAGTTTTTGTATACAGCTAAAAAGTTACCTACCCTAGCTTTATGTTTGTTTATGTTCTGCAAAGTTTTTTTTTCTTAAAAAACAACAACAATAAAAAAACCCTTTTAGAATTTTTCTATACACATATTTTTGGTATATAGGCGCATCATTTTTTTCCACATACCTTTCCAAAAACAGCAAGATAAAACAGGCTGTTTAGTGTCATTTTGTACATGTAATAGGAAGCATTATAAATTTTAACTCAATCCATGACTCCTCTGTCTGGCCCTTGGTATGAATAGCCTTCACTCATGCTTTCACCGCACTCAAGACCATCTGAATGTACTCTCATTTAGTCAGTTTTTTGTGGCCCAGGGTCCCAAAAAAAAAAAAGGGTGTGAAATTCCCCAAAGTGTTAAACTGTTGTTTGTGTCCAGTACTTTAATTTGAAGCCCACTAGGTTCTGAGGTCAGTCTTTTAGTACAGTGAGACAAAATAAGTTTTGTCCAGTTTTAATTGCTTATGTCTTTTGCACAATTAGGAACCTTTACCTTGCTATTACCTTGTCAAAGTTAAGATTAATAATGTGAAATAATGTAGCCATAATAACACTAATAAAAACAATTCAATTATTTATTGATTTATAATAGTTAAGAAAATTGTTATGACTCTCTTTTGGAAACATGTGGAATTGTATATGTTTTCTCATAAACCAATATAATTTGTTTATGCTGCACCATTGTGAGGTCATTCTTTGTAAACTATACCTCATGGTGTAATGTACAGTGAAAAATCCTTCCATATGCAGAATGGAAGACCAATGTAAATTGCTAATGCTTTTGTACACGTGCGAGGCCTTATGTTCTTGTTATTTTGTAAACCATAACACAGGTCAGGCAATGGAAGATGGCCGACAGCTAGCAGGTAGAGTATTGCTCTGTTTCCCCTGGACCCCACTTTATCCCAGGAATAAAGAAGTTACCCCTTAATCTTTTTTTAATACCCTTTCCCCATCCTCAGCCCAGCATCAATCACAGCAATTCTCTACTTAAAAAGAAAAGCTTTCCTAGTGCATCTTTTTAAGTTCGTAGATGCATTCCATCCATACGCCTGCATAGACCAGCTGAGCAATGGGTTGACCAAATCTTAATAAAATCTAGATAGATCATAGATCAACTAGGGTCTAGATTTATTTTAGGAGTTCGTTATACCTGTGCTTCTGATGCTTTGATTAGCACCAGAAGTTCATCCATTTTTTGGGTGAATCTTGTAGATGTTTGATGTTACAACCACAGTGGTGTATAAATATGTACATTCAGCTACAGAATTATTGGTACCCTTCATGAAAATTATTGACCAAGAATAACAAATACATTGATACATTTTGAGGTGCTGCATTTTCATTTTAACACATTTTTCTAAGTAATGCAGTTTTCTTAAGGGGTGATCACACTAGAGATGCGATAAAAAAGCGACTGATGCAAATAGATTTTTTTTTTTTTGTGAATTTTGATACATATCGCGGCTTAAATAAGTATATCATACAGAAGTCGCACGACAGTTTTTGCGACTGATTTGCAAGTCATTTGCGATTGGTTTGTGGCTGTTTGGTGAGAAAAAGTGAATCTTCTGTTGTAAATCATGTCATGTCAAGTCATGTTTTGCTCCAAACCATTCACTTTTTATATGAACAAAACGCTAATAAAATACGAATGATGACAAAATACATGGAATATGGTGGATGCCAGCAAGTCTCATTTTGTCTTTTCAGACTTTTGTCAAATTTTCCACATAGAAGTCTCCAATTTGTCGTTTTTCCTTGCAAATGAAAAATGAATACAACAAAACAACAAATTTTCGACATGTACAGACTATTTGAGAGGAGTTTGAGATTACTCTGCATCAGAGCATCCTTTTGCAATGAGTTCACGAACAAAGCAACCAAAATGTGATGCTGCGAATGTCGCGAGACACATTTTGAGAACATTTTTAGAATGAAAAGTGACAGCTGCGAATTACCATACCACCTATCGCACCTCTAGTGTGATCACCCCTAAGCTATGCAGCCCTTGCTTTCAATAGAGTCCAAATCTAGAGTCTTCTTTGTTCATAGCAAAACACTGATATTGTGTCCTGCATACATTTCTGGGTTAGGTAAGGTAAGGAAAGTCTTTTAGGCTTTTACTTTAGTGGCGCATCAGGCCAGTGCTTATCCCTGGCCTTCACAGTGTGAAGGGACTAGGAGATCAACTCCCCCGGAATGGGATGCTAGTCCATCGCAAGTTACCTTCCCAGTAATTTTTACTGGTACCCATTTATACTGCTGGGTGGACAGAGGCACACTTGTGGTTAAGACCTTGCCCAGGGGTCTTAGCACGGTGGGGGTCTAACGGGGATTTGAACCCACAACCCCCGATCATGAGCCCAGGACCCTAACCACTACGGGTCAAACTGGGTTTGAGGCTTGTACCCGGCAAAAGCATTTTTGTGTTGAGTTTGTATGTTCTCCCTGTGCTTGCGTAGGTTTCCTTCTAAAACCTAAAGCTGTGCACGTTAGGCTCACTTGAATATTCTTAATTACCCCTAGGTGTGAATGTTAGTGTCGAAATATGTGTGTATACTGGCCCTGCGATGGTCTGATGGGCTCTTCAGAGTGTACCCACCTTCACCTAGAATTGGGTGGAATGGACTCCAGCCTCCCCCATTAAAGAATAAATAAAGAATAAAGTGGTTTGAAACATAAAATAAACATGGAATAAAATTCTAATGGTGCCATTAACTGTGAAAAATGTGGTTAAAACAACACACTTTCTTAATATAATAAATCGTAAATATTTACAAAGGTTATAGCTTCTCATAATTTTAGTGTCAGATTAAGTTTATTAATCCTATTATCTGGGTGCCAATGATTCTGTAGCTGACTGAAGTTATCATAAAAACCACAAAAGCCTCTGGATTAAGGTTTTTTGATTCTCTAGAATCAATATAATGTGTTTATATCACATGATGTACAAAATATAATAGGTGGCTATTTAAAACATTAATCACTTTATGTGAGTCATCTTGCCTGTGTAATAAGTACTTTGTTTTTTAAAACCAATAATTGACAGCAAACTGTAGTATTTACCAAGCTGACACTGGTCTGGTCTCTGAAATCTGGTCAATCCTCATTTTTTTGTGCCATTGATCTTGATGTTGTTCTGTGCTTCAGTTTTGTTTTGTGTTTACCCATGTGATATGTAATGTGTCTTATGTTATGTTTTAAACGTGTTACCCATTGTTGACATCATTCCCTTTGACCAGAAGTCTTCAGTTTTATCTGTAAAGAGGCGGTGTGTTTGCCGCGTTTCATTGCAGCCAAATAGGAGACACACTTGCTAGCAGAATGGAGACTATGATGAACTGCTTGAACAAGTCAGTCAGGTGTGGCTCCTGCCCGGTTGAAATGAAAACCTGCAGCTGCCCTGTCTGTTTGCGGATAAGACTGAAGATTTAGACTATTTATTTGAAAGCTGCATATTAAAACTATACGAAACCGTGGTTATGATACTTTTAACCATGTTATTTTTGTCCACTGTTATTTATTGATTTATTTTTTGCCCGTTTGGTACTCGCTAGACTGCTCCCATCCTTCCTCCCACCCCATCGCAACTATAGCCACCGATGGTGCTGCAGGTGCAAATGCCCCTGGTAATGCCACCCTAGTCAATGGTAGGTTGAGAAAACCTATGTTGCTCCTTTATGGCTTCATCCATCTATTTGTCTCTGCCTTTTTCTCCTTTTTTCTCCTTCCGTCTTTTGCAGACAGCCGTCCTGCTGCATGCCACCCTGATTTTGTGAACTCCTCCTTTTTTCCTCCTTGTCTATAATACTTCATTTTTGTGTAATGATAGATATCTGGATATTTGTACTCTAAAGTGTTACACTAAAGGTGGATTTTGAGCAGCAAGCCAAAAATGTATCTAATTCAACTAGATGAGTTCAACTGTAGACTTGTGCGGCAGGACTTAGGTTAATAGTGCTTTTTGATTTATTAATCTGCAGAAAATGCAACTTTATTGAATTTGCTGAGTGACAAGTAAGGGGTTAATATGGCCAGAGCTTGATTAGAGCCTGAAATCAAGACTGATCTTGTTGTTTCATGTCCTTAACTACATTCATCTGTATTAATCACCTAAAAGACAAAATAATTTTTGGTTAGTCATTGTGCCTTTGTCCCAGTTTTCCTAGCACTAAATGGCCTCAGATTATATCAGTGTTTACATACACTAAGGAAGTCAGAAATGAGTAATCATATCATGCTATGTTCCACCTGTCCTTCTTCAACACCTAGCACTCAACAAAAAGAAAATGCTGAGTCAGCTTGGCTCCCTGTTACGGCAATACTAAATAGAAAGGACTGTCTCCTCCTTCGCTGTTGTACATAACATACAAAATGTATGAGTGTGTGTGTGTGTGTGTGTGTGTTCATGTATATACAGCCATGGAAAAAATTTAAGCGTCCACTTTTATAAGATATTCCATCATTTTAATTGATAATATATCATGGCCAATCTATGAATTTTTCAGCCCACCCTTGTATATTCATTCCATCTAGCTGAGTGGCAGTTTGTCAAGAGCTATCCATACAGGGTGGCAGGGATGAAGCTGGCTTCTTATTTGGATTTTCTCTTCCACCTGAAATGGTCAAGGTTTCATGAGTTTGTGCCTGTAGATTGTGCCATGAAGCACACTAATATCACATACAGTTTCCTATACCATTGTCTTTCTATTGCCAAAATTAAAAAAAGCTGCCAGTTTTGCACATATGTAAATGTGTATAAAGATTTTTTATTTTTAATTAGGTTTTTTTATGGAGCTCCTGAGCGGAGCACCAACGGCATGGAACATGATTTAGATGATTGTCCTGTGTCCACGCCACCGGAAAACCAATAAGGTTGCCACACTGCTGAGTTTCCTCCCACAGTCCAAAGACATCCACATTAGGCAAAATGTCTCTTCCAAACTGTGAATGGTTGTGTGTCCCTCGGCCCTGTTGTGGACTGGCAAGCTCTTCAGGGTGTTCCCTGCCTTCACCCAGAGTTGGCTGAGATAGGTTCAAGTTGCCCCACGATCCTACTAGGATTAGGTTAGGAAAAAGAAGAAAGAAGAAGAAGATTAAGAGACAATATTCACAACAAAAATATGCACAGTGGCAGTGTTAAAACTCTGTAATTCCAACAAATTATCAAAAAGTTTAGGAAAAAACAGAATTATAAGAAAAAACAACCCACTAAAACATCTGTGAAGTTGGCGCCTTCATTTAATCTGTTTATGTTGTAAAAGGTTTTTAAAATAAAACAGTCCACTGTTAATTTTGACACGACAAACAAACCAATTGTCTTTTTATATGATCTCACATGTTTATGTGACGTAACACTCATAGTTAATTGATAACAAACATTACCATTTACACCATCTTATCCAGGCAGCACAGTTGCCTCACAGCAAGAAGGTCCCGGGTTCTCCGCATTCTTGCATGGGTTTCCTCTGGGTACTTTGGTTTCCTCCCACAGTCCAAAAACATGCACAGTAGGCTGATTAGCGGTTCAAAATTGCCCCAAGGTGTGAGAGTGAGTGTGAATGGTTGTATGTGTTGGCCCTTCAATGGCCTGGTGAGCTGTTCAGGGTGTACTTTGCCTTCGCCCAGAGTTGACTGAGGTGGGCGCCAGTCTCCCTGCAACCCAAATTAGGATTAAGCGGCTTAAAAAATGAATAAATGAATTAACTGTCTTATCCAGTTGTCTCATGTCTAGACTCAAGCAGGTACCAACTATGGTATCTTTCTATTGTACCAAAACATCCAGGACTTTGTTTCCAATGAGCACAAGAATGCCTGCATATGTAACCTCGTTTTATGTTACTAAAACCTTAATTTCACAACACAATTATTTATACTTTAAATACTACGTTTTTCATCCATGGCATGTCTCAGTAATATATTTCCCATATGCTTACAGTGAATTTATGGGTCTTTATACTATTGCTCTAAATTGCCATATTAATACTTCAGATGAATGAGTGTTCCAGCATTGGGGCAGTTCATAAAATAGCTGCTAATGTAGATTTAAATAAGCAAGGGCCTTTGATTGGATAATTACTGCAGTGATTAATGTTTAAGCTGGCAACATGGTATTTAACCATAACTGATGCTGTGAGTACTTTCTTGTTTCTTAAACATGTACTGTGTATTGGAAGACATATCCTGTGGTCATGGGGAAGTACAATTTCATTGGCCTGCATCAAAGTATAGATCATATATCAATATATAAGATAAAACAATAAATGGGATTGTGATTGGAGATCATGTAAACTTTTGGTGAAGTTGAATCCTTCAAAAAAATTGACAGTAGAACTCACAGCTATGTTTCATATGGAAAGTAAGAGCAATTTACAAACACACACACACACACACACACACACACACACACACACACACACACACAGTTTGATGAGAACTCAGGGAATTGGGACTAAACAACTGTGTGACCAGAAGAAAACAACTTGTTAGTAGGACTAATCATAATAAAAGGCTACAGTTTGCTAGGGAGCATAACGATCGAATTATGAAGCATTGGAAAAGGTCATGAGATCAGATGAGTCACTACACTATTACACTATTTCAGAGCAAATGGGTGTTCGGGTAAGTACATAATGCATAGTGGCCACTGTAACAAACCTCTTCGGGGTTGCTTCAGTTAGTCAGCTTAAAGGTCAGCCACGATATGTGCCAATAAAATGGAGTCAGCTGATGACCTGAATGTACTGAATGACCAAATTATCCCATCAATGGACTTTATATATAGGAATTTATATAAAATTAAGGCTCAAAAATGTAATAGTGGTTCAGATAGCACAAGGAATCATTTTCCCACATGAGTTGGCAGCACAGAGTCCCGACTGAAAGTGTTTGGATTATGCTGGAGAAGACTTTTCTTTTGCACTGATTTAACTCTCTCATGCCCAACACAAGATCTCTGAGCAAAATTAATACAACTCTAGTCTGAAACAAGAGTGTGAAATTGCATCAGATTATTGAAACAGTGCCACAACAAATGCATACTGAAATCAAAGCTTAAATCAGTTAAAAAAATATATAACAGTACGCAAAGATTTTTTCAATTTTTTATTTTTACCAGGGCAGTGTAGATATAATTTATATTTGTGACACATTCATGCAAGGCTAGAGCAGAACATGTCAGGTGAAATAAACTAAACAGGGGATTGTTAGTGTTTAAGTAAATTTTATTTAATTATTTATTTTTTGTTTGTATTCTCTTACTTTCCTGTTTTAATGCTTAATCTCCCTCCATCTGTGGCATTGCATGCCCATCCTCTTGTCCGTCTCTCCTGCATGTCCTGTGTGATCATGTACTGTTGCTCTGTCCCTCACTATTGTAATGTTTGTGTGTTTTATATGTTCATGGAATATCTGAACAGCTTTTTCTGTGCAGTTGTTGTCTTAAACTCTTGGTCATAATGGAACAGTACCTTTTCATCAGACATGAGAACCATCAACTTGGAACAACTTTTGTCATTCAAGCAAACTGTCAAAAGTCTCTGCTTTTAGGACAGAATTATGGTCATCTGTGGCAGGAAAGAAGATACTAAACCTTAAACCCCAAAGACTTAAACTTGCTCATCTTTTTTTCTGCCACTAAAAATTTGAGAACAACATATTATTCCTGCATTTTATGTAAAAATCTGTGAAACTGGTACTTATTTTCCCCTTTTCACCGACATGGAGCTGGTTCTGGTTCAAGGAACCAATTATCGAGAATTTTCATAGTGCAGACTGCAGAGCTTTGAAAATCTCTTTATCATATCTGGTTTAAACAACACAAAGATATAGTGTAAAGCACCATAATGTTCCCAGATTGATACACCTACAATAATACACAATTTTACTAGACAAGCCTAGATACAAAATTATCAGTTTGGGAGGGCTAGCCATTACCGATTTCCCTTTTAGCTTGAATGGCCGCACACTGCTAGATAACTAAATACATATTGTATTGAATGTCACTTTTAATGATAAGATGAGAGGAATGGCATCCTTGGCATGAATGATGGGTAATTATGCAGTCTTTAAGTCCCAACAAATTTGGTTATATCTGGATTTAAACTAGACTAGCATTTTGGACTGCATAATTAACCAATCATTCATGCCAAGGATGCCATTCATCTCATTTTATCATTAAAAGTTGCATTCAATATGTATTTACACTATGTGAAAGTTGCAGACTACTGTGTATTTACTGATGTAAAAAAAAAATATACATATATTAATTCACAACTCATTATACTACTTATCTATTGGTTTTATACTGAACATGTAGTTGCCCAAAGGAATTTTCGTTAATGTTAACAAAGCATCAGCCATAGAGATTTTATAGTTTCATACCCTCTTTACTTCATTCATTTTCTTTGTTTATAGATTACACAGATCTCATGATGTTAATTTTTGTTATTTGGACAACAGTGTCCTTTAAACATGTTTAACAATACAGTTATTGTGTATGACTGCAGTGTGGCTCTGTATGAGCTTTTTGTAAACAGTGTACTTGTGATTTCACCTAAGGAAACATTCTATAACATCAGTGGAACCAATTCGACTTAATTATTCACTTAGTTATTTATTGTCAGGTTAAACCAATCTAACATGAATTGGTTCTGAATCAGACAGTGGCTCCATGTCGGCTGAAAATTGTTAAAGCATTTAACCCCCAAGGCAGAATAGTTAGTGCTTTTACCTTTGATGATTAAATTTTTTTAAATTACTTTTAAACATCATATGGTAGAGCCATCACACAAAAATCCCACACTGTACTTCAGCACATCATTATGATACAACTGTGTGTTATGTATGTTAATGTCACTGAGATGTTGACGAAATGTTCATCTTTTGTCTTCCTTTTTTATTTTGATTTCACTGTTGTGTCCCTGTGATGGATGTTTTTTGTCTGCTCTGTGTTATTTTTGTTCCATGTCTTGTATGTCTCCATCATAGGTAAAATGCAGGATGGAAATATGGAGAACAACCAGACCAAAGGTAACCTACTTTTACTTTGAGCTCTCACAGCTGGTTTATTTCCTCTGTTTTACTCCGACCCACTGCCACTGTTATTCCACTGCCACTGCGCCCATTATTCAGACGTGTGTTTTCAGTGTTGTCGCTACTCAGTCTGTCTGCTGTTCCTTCAAAGTGTGTCAGGATCACTTGATTATCTAAATGATCAGATTTTTGTCTCACTCTGTCTAAAAATTTATTTATTCTAAAACTTCTCTGTGGTTATAAATAAGTGCAAAGCATGTTTTAGGGGTTACATCCGTAGATAACATCCAACTGAATGAAAGTATTGAGGTAAAGTATGGCTAATAAACAAAAGCACTTAAAATACCAATTTTCAGAAAGTAACGCAAATTTTATTTTTGACATTTTCTTATCATGAATGAACTTCAAACCATATGGAAGGGTTTAGCTAATGAAGAAATTAAAAAAATATAGTGATGCACTGATGATTATACAGGGGCAGCACGGTGGCGTAGTGGATAGCACGTCCGCCTCACAGCAAGAAGGTCCTGGGTTCGATTCCCAGCTCTGGCGTTTCTGTGTGGAGTTTGCATGTTCTCCCTGTGCTTGCGTGGGTTTCCTCCGGGTACTCCGGTTTCC
>JAQMYF010000023.1:10696774-10707563 GCA_030014195.1 Neosilurus mollespiculum | reverse complement strand
TATATACTATGGGGAAAAGAAATAAAGGTAAGAAGTTTATATTTACATGTTTTAGCCATGACAGTGACAGGTCAAGGTCAGCCTGCTCATTCAGACCTTTGTAGTTTCACTTAAACAGAAGTAAGCCACACATAGTAAAGGTTATTTAGTATATAATATGGGGAAAACAGACAAAAACTAGCTTTTTATACTTTGTTTTTCATTTTAAGGCGTGATAATGAAGATTCCACCTGTTCCGTGTGACCCTGACAAACTGTGAGCATCCGTCATTTAGACTCAAGCACTGTCTACTCGAAATAATGTTGTTTTTTTTAATTCAGAGATATTAGAAGAATCAGATTGTGCTATTCCAGTGTAGTATATTAATTCTAATCGTTAAATTTGGATATTTTTATTTATATATATTTCATGTGGAAATGATTTAGACATGCACTTGTTCTAGTTCCAAACTTTATCCTTCTAGTAGAAAACTAAAGAGCCCTCAAACACCAAACTTGTTTTCTGATCCGAGCTCCTGATTTCTGCTTGTGTTTCAAGCAAAGAAATGTTGTGCACATTCAATTTTGACTAAATTATTTTTGAGTTATTTCTTTATTAAGCAAAATCCTTGCCAAGCCAATGAAGTGATATTGCCTTATTATAAGGCCATATTATAAGTGCAGGAGTGACGTAGAGATATTTTGTGCAGAGCATATAGAAAATGGGGTTAGAGTCTACAGTTCATGCATACTTTTCTAATTCTCTTGCCTCAAAATTAAAAGCACAGAATTGTCTATAATATCTTTTTGTGCTGTTACATCAGGATTTTACTTCACCGCTCTTATCAAAACATCAAACATCTTCCAACTTGACAGTGCCCTTGTGCACAAAGCAAGGTAATTAAAGGCATTATTTTGACCTGCACAGATCCCTGCCCATGACCTTAACTGAACAACATTAACTACGTGAAGTGTGTTCCTATGTGGCATCACTCCCTGACTTCAGGCATGCTGTTGTGGCTAAATGGGCACTTCCCCATAGCCACACTACAAAATCTATTATAAAGCATTCCTGATAAAGTGGAGGTTAATATAACAGCAAACTGGGACTAAATCTGAAATGGGATGTTCAAGTATAGAGTATATGGATATGAAGATCAGGAATCCACAAACATTTGACCATATAGTGTACAGTGGGTTTCATAATTCACCAAACAGTGTAATATTAGGATAGGTCCTGGTAATCCATAGTCTGTGTACATTTTGGAGTTTGACTTAAATTGTAATTTTTATTTATTTATTTATTTATTTTTCATTTTCAGACTGAAGTCTCCTTGTGAATTTTGCTCTCCAATAACCCTTTCTGAATCTTTTAAAGTGTCTGGTCTGAATTTGAGCTGTCTTGTCTTCTTGTATTACCTGGCATGTGATTCATTACCAGGTATTTACATATCCTTAAATGAATGGTTTGGCAAAAGAACTCAATGTCTACCTTTGCTAATTATATTCAGGGGTGCTACTGAGGAGTAGTGGTTAGCTGGTCAGGCTCACAACAAGAAGATCCTGGGTTCAAGTCCTGTTCTTGAGCGTTTCTGTGTGGAGTTTACATGTTCTTGCGTGGGTTTCCTCCGGGTACTCTGGTTTTCTCCCACCATCCAAAGAAATGCACATTAACCTAATTGGCTGTTCCAAATTGCCCCTAGGTGTGAGTGTGAATGGTTGTATGTGTGTTTGCCCTGCAATGGTCTGGTGAGTTGTTCAGGATGTAACCAGCCTTCTCCCAGTTGAGGTAGGCACCAGCTTCTTTGTGACCCTAGTAGGACTCAGCAGTTCAGCAAATGAGTGAGTGAGTAATTATATTTATTCAGCCAGGACATTTTGAATGTCTGTGTTTTTGCCTTTGAGGCAAGGAGACTGATGCAGACTAAAACATAATTGTAGCCTTTGTCATCCCAAGTCTTTTCCATAAATAAATGTGGTATACTCATTTACCATATATAAAAACTAAACTGAATGAGTTTTGAGGCATATCTCCCTGTGTATATGAAAATCTTGGGTAAAAGAGGCTTTAATTAGGTACATTTTTCTCATAGCTACAATGCAACTCTCGGGAAGCAAATATCTGAAATAAAACATTCCTTGTCTGAATAACCACTGGGGAAACTGGAATTTTTTTTTTTCATGAATCGTTATTTTAATTTGCATATAAATTAAAATAGAAAGTTTGCTCATATTATTTCCATTTAAATTAAAATCTTCCATTTCCTATAATTAAATTTAATCCTTAATAATTTAGCAAGTGAATTAAAAGCTACAGATTTTAACTGTAAATATAAGTTCCCATAGTATTATTTAAATTGAAACAAATTTAAAAATCTGAATTATGGTCTATATTATTTATTTAAGTCTTGTTCATGCTGTCTGGTTGCAGTAAAAAACTTGTACTGGTTATTATAATCAGGAGAACTGTGACTCAGTGGTTCTGAGATTAGTCTGACCTTCACAGTGACGTTTCACCCTCTTTGATTATTACAGTGAAGAAGCAGGACGGAGCAGCAGCAATGGAGATGCAGCCACTGAAAAGTGCAGAGGGTGGAGAAGCTGATGAGAAGGAGAAAAAAAAATCCAACGTATCAAAAAAAGAGAAGTCTGTACTACAGGGCAAGCTGACAAAGCTGGCTGTTCAGATCGGCAAAGCAGGTGCCTTTTACATTTTTACAGATCAAATGAAATTGGGGAAATCCTTTTATTTACCTTTTAAACCTCATGGTACGATCTAAAGGCTAATAGAAATTTCCTGCTATTAGTTGTTATTAGATAACACAGCTATATTTTATCTATTTTTCAAGATTGCAGTGTAAATGAACTCTATGGATACCTTTATATAGAATAATCTTTTAATCTTTTTCAAAACATTCCAAACATTCTTATGGTTATACACAACTCCTAAGACACAGAGTGGATTTTTATCATCCCCAGCAATCGATGTCCTTACTGTTTTGTTGAATGTATGAACAAGATATGTTATTTGTAAGTTATATGTTTAATCCACTCTAACAATGATTGAATGAATGAAGTATTAGCTGATCACAGTAGATGTTGTGTCGATCCCTCAGGTTTGGTGATGTCTGCCATCACGGTCATCATCCTGGTGCTCTACTTTGCCATTGACAACTTTGTCCTCCAGAAGAGGCCCTGGCTTCCAGAGTGCACTCCCATTTACATTCAGTATTTTGTTAAATTCTTCATCATTGGCGTCACAGTGCTGGTGGTGGCTGTTCCGGAAGGACTGCCACTAGCTGTTACTATATCCTTGGCCTACTCTGTCAAGGTAAAGCATTGATTCGTTTATAGATTTCACCTAGTGCTTCGGTATATGCGTGGTTTATGTAGGCTTTACAGAGGGTATAGAAAAGAATCAAAATATAACATTATGTTGCTTTGCAGCCTGAAATGAAAATACACATACTTTCACCCCAGATGTATTCACTCCGTGCAACCAATAAGAGCCAAGTGACTGATATAATAGCAACATTTCAGAAGAAAAAAAAAAAAAACAGTGAGAAATTACTGAGGTTAAAGGACCATCCCTCTTTTTTAAATACTTGTAAACTTAATTCAGTTTAACTTCTTTATTGCACACCAAACTATTTGGCTTTCACCTGTAATCAACTATTTGGTCTCAACGCCAAACAATATGTCTGGTGGAAAGTCACTACAGCTTACCATCCAGGGAACTCCATACCTACAGCAAAGCATGGTGGTGGTAGCCTCCTTTTGTGGGAGTGTTTTTTCTGCAGTAGGGGTTGGTACATTTGTCAAAGATAGAAAGAAAAATGGAGGGGACAAAATATCGTCAAATTTGAGGAAAATCCTCTGCTCTCTACCAAAAAGTTTGCAATTGGGAAAAAGTTTCACCTTCCAACATGACAATGGCCCGAAGGCCACAGCAAAGTTGAAAACACAGTGGCTAAAGGAGAAAAAGGTTAATGTTCCCTGTTTGGCCTAGTCAAAGCCCAGTCTTAACCTTGTCAAAAATCTGTGTAATGTGTAGAAGATTGCAGTCCACCACCGATCATTTACAAGTTTTGTAAAGAAGAGTGGGCAAATATTGGACAATCTAAATGTGCACCATTGTTAGAGGAATATCTCAACAAACATATGGCTGTATTTGAAGCAAAAGATGGTTCGATAAAGTAATGACAAGGGGGGGGGAGTTCGTGTTAAGGATCCTTTAACCATCTCAGTGATTGTTTTTTATTTTACATTTTTTAAATATATCTGACCTGGTGTTGTTATCTTTCACTTGGCTATAATTGTTGTGTTGAGTTAATAAAACAATAATTTGTGTACATTAAAGGCTCCAAAAAAGTGAATATTTTGAGGGGGGGGGGGGGTGTTCTATAATCACGGTATATAATTAGAAACTATTTTTTAATGTAGCATTTAACTGCTGTTGTAGCAGGTAGTACAGTTTTCCTGAATTTATTATCTGTGCTTTTCTCTGAATTTTAACTTATGTGCCATTGAATGTTTGTAGAAAATGATGAAGGATAATAACTTGGTACGTCATCTGGATGCCTGCGAGACCATGGGCAATGCAACTGCTATCTGCTCAGATAAAACTGGCACTTTAACAACTAACAGAATGACAGCAGTGCAAGTGTACGTTGGCGATGTTCATTACAAAACCATCCCTGAACCGAGTTCAGTGCCGCTGAAAACCCTCGACCTTCTGGTCAATTCCATATCAATCAATAGTGCTTATACTACGAAAATTCTGGTAAGATGCAAATCTGTTCTTCTACTTGTCAAAGGCAGTTACAGAAAATGCTTGTTAACGACAAAAGCCACCCTAAACTTTCATCTAGAAAGTCAGATTCACCAGACACATTAATGATGCCTCGCATCTTGTGTGTCTCAGACTATTCCTTATTTTGCATGACCTCCATTTGCATATGGAAACATAGTGTTATATAGTATTTGTTGTTTGTCATATGAGCAACACTAATTAGTAATACTAATTAATAAGTTTTCCACTAAGATTTTAACTGCCCTTCTTTCTGACAAATGCATTTAGCTCACAGTTTCCCAACATAGCTGGGAGGCACACTGGACATGGAGGACAAATACTTAAAATATATACTTTAAACTTTTAATAAACTGAGATGAAACTATGACACACCTATACAGATATTAGATTTCAATTTACAAGGTATTATCAACCAACATGTTTTTAAAACCTGGAAATGATGAATTAAAATCTTACCTGTGATGTGATTCTATATGTTGATGTATTTACTTTCAAAACAGGAGGAGACTGTAATGAAGTGCTTAACTACAAACAACAGTTATTATCATTCTAGATGTGCTGCACCACTGCTATATCTAAGCACACTTGACATTAGCTTGGTGAACTTGCCAGATATGGAGAGCACTGAAGAGATGTTACAATAGATTTTATTTAACTGAGGAGGATTTCTCGCCACCTCCTTTACCAACCTATACTGTACATGGTTGAGGCTTGGTTGACTGAGAGAACTGCAAGGTTGTCACTGCGAGACATCTGATATTACTGAATGGTAGTCCAAATGGTGTATAAAATGGATCCATGTTTGGATCCTTGAACAGAACCAGTTTAGTGAAATCCTTCTCTGAAGAGGATTTGTCACAGAGCTGGCACAAAATAGACTTGCACAAAGTCAGAAATGAATAGACACAAAGCCAAAAATGATACGTGGACATGAAATTCCAAGAGAGTGATAATTGGAGAAACCCAAGAGCAGTACAGGAAAGCGGTACAGGTACACCCACAAAAAAAAGATCTGTATCAGTGCAAGGTTCAGGGTCTTCTAAGGTTCCTCAGTGTGGAAAATTTAAAGGAGTATCTTCAAAGTAGTCGTTTCTATGATTCTGTTAACAGAATTAATTATTTTCAAAATACAACAGCTATTTCTTGTGTGATCTGAACAAATAGTGTGAAATGAACATGTAATATCTGTTGGGGGCATGCAGGCCTTCCCTAAATAGGACTGCCTGGTTGTATGGTTAGCTGCTGAAGTAATCCTTGATGCAAGGTTTGAGATTTACAGTGACCATCTCAACCCTGCCTTCTTCCTCTGAGCCTGGGCGAAGAGTAAAAAAGAGCATTCTTGCTTTAGGTTGAGCACTCTTCTTTTGTCCAGCAGAACCAAACGTGGAGACAAAGAGTGACCAAGACGTCCAGCAAGACCTGCAGGATGTAGATTTTGTGTCAGGGATTTGTCCCTTAGCCTTTGCTCCTTCCTGCGCTATGCACAAGGTAGAGCAGGTGGGTTAGTGAGTGCCAGACCAGTGGGCCTGCACACTACACCTTACTGGGTCCCAACCTGCTCCAGTCAGAATGGTAACAACCAGGACGTCCGGCCCAGACACTGTACCTATAGCTATCCTCCTGCCCAGCTGAGTTATACTGCTGGGCAGTCGGTCCCACCTCCTGTTAGCCTGCAAGCCAACTTAGTAAGCATTACCTAAACAAACTCTACTTTATTGCCAGTGGTTACCTGGCTGTTTAACGAGTGTACAGGTAGAAGTACATGGTTTGGTGGGGTCAGGGAGCTAGCCATCATGCATGCCACCGTTTCAACCATTCCAGCGCTTCATCTGTGTAATATCTGTACATACTTAACTAAATAAAGAATCCACTTATAAAATATAGTGTGTGTTCCCCTAAATTACAATGTGGCCTGATAAATTGCCCAGCTGGACCACAGCAGGATGTTTAATACTGTTTTAATAGGGCAAAACTAGTTGAATTCCTGCAGGCACTAACACTAAAACTAAAATGAAATGGATAATTTGAACCACTGTCCCTGGATGTATTGCAAATTAAGCTGCACATTAATTAATCCTTTTCAGACTCGCATTTAAAAATCAATATGAATGTACTTTAAATTAGGGAAAAGCTTCAAGCAATAAAATGTGGAAGTAGTTGTTACTTTTGCTCCAGACACACAGAATGCCTTGTTAACATGGGAGATGGCCTGCACATGGCAGCCCTCACACCAAACAGCACTAATTGGAATCATCACTTAGCAGCCATCTGTTTTGCAATTTAGAGTTTCATGTTTTGTCTTGGGAGACTAAGGGTTTTTTTAAATACTTTCATGTTTCACATTATCTGTTTGATTCAAATAATAACTTTCGAGACACTGAATTGTTAAGAAATGTGAGACTGATTTTGTGTGTCTCAAATGAGCAGTTCTGGGCTCTTTATGCATGTTTCTGTCTCTGTTTGTGTCTGCATTTGAATCTCTCACTCTACCTGGAGAATACATTCTTCTAGCTGCAAAACACATTTTAGCTTCTAGGAATGCATTAAAGATCAGATATTATACCCATTTTAAAACCTTTATTTTTCTTTTCGGACACCAGAAGAGCACCAAAGTACAATTCCCAAGACAAAAAAAAAATAATAAAATAAAAAATCTAAGTTCTTCAGGAAGCTGCTTTCCCACCTGCTCTTAAAATGCTGGTTTTGAATCCATGGATACTTCTGCTCAATGTGCCTACTCTACTCTTATTGGTCACCTTTCTGAAGTTTTTCCAGAGGCTACAGAGCCCTGCTATGCCCTGTTGCCGGCAAAGAATGGGTCTATCTCCATGCATGGGGATGGAGAGGGGAAAGGCCAGCTAGAAGGCCCAGCATGCTGTAGTGTGTCCAAAAATATATCTATAAAATAATAATCATGATTTGACAAAAAACTTGTGTTTTTATGGCCAACTCAAACTGCCCAGAGAGAGAACTTATACATGGATTAACCTCATTATTTGACACTCTGGTGTCATCTATTCAACACTGTAACAAAAGTTATGGCCAAAAAACATTGAAAAAGCATAATATCTTCCCTTTAAGTGCAGGTATGATGCGATTTTATATACATTGTTTCCTACTTCTAATATCCATGGATTGAGATTGTATGGAGTCGCCCTAGCAGCAGGATAGCATTCACTTATATAACACATCTCTGGTGAGAAAAAGAGAGATAAGAAACCTCTGAAAATACCACACAAAATAAATACTTTCATATTTATATCATTTGAACTGTATGTTTAATTTAGTCTGTGGTCAGCAAAAGCTTTTTTGCTTCTTTCATGGACAGATTCTACCTCTTGTTTTAATGTGACCTTCAGTACATGGCCTGTTCTTCACCCACCAGACAGTATACAACATACAACATTTACAATCTTCCATTATAATGCCAAACAAAGTGGTGTGTCTTTCCCAATAAATTAAACAATCTAATTTATACACAATACCATTGACACAGAAGATGAAGGCGGACTTATTTTAATAAATATATCCTCCATCAACAGTACAGAATCATATTAAATAAATCATAATTAAATAAAACTATTGCCCAAAACACTAATGACTCATCCTTTTTCCATTCTTTTTTCATGCATCTTTTTAACCCTTCAGATTTGGCATTTTAATTGGTGGTGACTTTAATACAATCATTAATCCATATGTAGAAAAATAATGACTAATCATACAATACACTAAACTGGCAGTTCAGAGAAATAATTAAAGAATTAATTCCCTAAAATTACCAAAGGGAAAAACTTTTGATGAATAATTTACATTCTCATCAGCAGCTCATGACCTAAGCTGCTATACAGATTTCTTTAACAGTAGAAATCTGACATTTCAATCAAAAGAGGCATCCAGAGCGGCACAGCAGCATTGTGGTTAGAGCTTTCACCTCACAGCAACAAGGTCCTGGGTTTAAGCCCTGTGCTCAGCAAGGGCTTTTTTGTGTGGAGTTTGCATGTTCTCCCTGTGCATGCACAGGTTTCCTCTACACAGTCGAAAGCCATTCACATTAGGCTGATTGCGGTGGTCTGCTGGGATGGGTTCCAGCCTTCCTGCAACCCTAAGAAAGGATTAAACAGTTTGGAAAATTAAATGAATTAATCATAATAGGCTTCTTTTAATAGAAAAAAAAATCTTTCTGAAAGATGTAGTAAGAGTGAAAGTAATATCTTGCGGATCTGAACTCTAAATTATGAGAGAAAAAGCTTTACATAATTAGAAAGCCAGTAACTGAACATGGGCGGCACGGTAGCATAGTAGCAACTTTTCCGCCTCACAGCAAGAAAGTCCAGGGTTCAAGTCTGGGCTTGGAGAGGGCATTTCTGTGAGGAATTTGCATGTTCTCCCTGTGCTTGTGTGGGTTTTCTCCAGGTATTCAGTTTCCTCCCACAGTCCATAGACATGCACATTAGGCCAATTGGCTGTTCCAAATTGCCCTTGTGTTGGCTTCTGTGCAGGGTATACCATGGCTTCACCCAGTTTTGGCTGAGATAGGCTCCAGCCTCCCCTCCACCCTAGTAGGAGTATGCCGAATATTTTAATAGCAATTTTAATATAGTAATAAATCTGTAAAATGTGTAGCTAACCTCCTTAGATGAAATACTCCTAATAAAAAAACTGTACTTGTAATCAAGAACTTGGCAGGAAAACCCTTACAATCTTTCAAAGATCTAGGATCAGTCTTATCCACAGAGAAACAATGTGGGTGCAGGTTTGCATTCCAACCAAGCAAACCCACACCTTAATCCACCTCTTTAATCTGTTCTTCTTGGCCTTCAATTTGCTAGCAGGTGTGGCACCTGCTTGGTTGGAACTGAAATATCTTACCACACTGGCCCCTTGCAGATATGGCAAGTAAACCTTCTGTCTCTTTCCACTGTATTTGTTACTATTAAGATTGCATTTTTTGTGTTATGTGCAAACATTCCGGATAATTTTTTGGTTCCTTTTGGTAACTTACATATATAATTTAAAAGACCTGCAGATAACTACCACAGAGGGCTTTTCTGTATTACAGTACATGCACATAGTTGAGCATGCTCCCAGAGAATGACTGTCAGGTGTATTTCATGTTGTATCTGCCCAACTATTGCATAACTTAAACGAATAAGCTACAGTTGCCACTTGCTACATGTAAGTAGATTCCCATTGTTATCATTAGGAATTCATTTAATGGTTCAACTGCTATTTGAATCTGGAGATACTGTAAGGGTTGGCAATGCTTGCATGCTGATACTCTGACCTGTATGGGATGTACTAAACTACCTGGTGTGTTGATCACAAGTTTCCCAAGTCAGTGACCTCTGACTAGAGAAATCAGCTGAAACCATGGTGTCACTCTGACTACACCCCATAAATTTTTGATTATAGACTGGGTGTATCTATGCAGACACCATGTGTTTTTAAATGTGGCAGTGCTTAAGGTCAAGTTGTGCATACAAATGAGCAAATGTTCCATTATTGTCCTGCTGAGCCAGTATCAGTTATGTGCTTGTTATTAAATGCTTTTTAGTTGGTGAGGACCTTATGGCTAGGTCTCTGTGCTTGCATGGAAAGACTAGCCCTCTGGATTTCCAAAAAAAAAAAAAAAGCCTGGATTGTCCCGTTATTTGATCTTTTTGATCCAGTGAATACATAGTATTTACCTACAGAAGCACAGTTGTGTAGTGGTTAGCACATCCACCTTACAATAAGTTCTGCGTTTGGGTCCCAGGCTCAGCGAAGGTGTTTCTGTGTGGTTTCTGTGTGGATTTTTGAGTGTTTAGTTACGTTTTGGTTTGGGTAAACCACTGATATAAATTTCATTTTAATAGGATAAGTAATTATTAACAATATTTTCTTTTCTGAATTAGAAATTCTGACTACAAATTTTAACATGCGGGCAGCACGGTGGCGTAGTGGTTAGCACGTCCGCCTCACAGCAAGAAGGTCCTGGGTTCGATTCCCAGCTCGGGCG
>JAQMYF010000023.1:10659385-10687342 GCA_030014195.1 Neosilurus mollespiculum | reverse complement strand
ACACATGTGTGTGTGTAAGCCAAACTTGAAGTGAAACTTGAAACATAACTTGGAATGAGGCTGCATCCATGTTGATACGTAGCTCTTTTTTTTTTCTTTTTAAAAATCAGGGTCTGACATTCAAACTGTCAGCCAAAATGCACACAGATGTGGATTAGCCTTGAATTTTAAATGTCACACCTTCATTCTTACCTTAAGCATGAGGGGGCAAGATCCTAGGACTTATTGGTAAATGTGGGCAAATCAAAAGTGCTTAGTTTAATGTTTTCAAAAGACAATTTTAATGCAAGTGGGAGAATGCAGCCGTTGGAGAGTAATTAGAGAGAGGTGGGAGGTATTGCAGGGATTTTATCTTCTGGTACGAACTGTCTGGATAGGGAACATAATTTTTACTAGGTGTTGGAGCATCCATCCAAATTCTTTTTGTCCAACACCCTCTTGAGGCTTCCACACATATACCAAAAAGAAAAAATCCTATGGTGGTGGTCTAAGATTACTCATAGATCACAAATATGGGTTCCTGATATTCGACCATAGAGGAGCTGCTTCAGGATACTCCCCATGGTTGTTGAGGATTAGTGTAATCCTCAATGTTGTGCTGTCCCAGTAGTGTCCCAGCTCTGACACTTAATTGAAGGGGTGAGAACAAAAAAAAAAGGCCCTTACATATGAAGTGGAGCAAATTAACAAAACCAGACATGAATATAACCCCATTGTTGCAGAAACCTGAGATGGTCATTTCATGCTAGTCACCTGGGAATTAAGTATTTTAGTTGGTTGATTGAAACCTCGTTTTTGCTGTTACTTGGTACCCTAAACATTAGTTTTGTACTCAAAATGTGAATTAACCTGACCCCTACAGTTCTTTCAGGTCACAGTCATGTGATCCTCACACTGTCATCTTTATTGGGCCCAACCAGTCTATTCCGTTGTTTTATGTGTAGCCCATATATTTTGTACCAAATGATACTTGGAAACATACCTATGAAACTTAACTGTAAAAACACCTAAGCTTCACCCCACAATGTGTTGTTATAAATCACGATTGATGTGTTGTTATAAATCACGGTGGCTCAGGCTACCTCTGTCTATCAGATGTGGATCAACTGTGGCACTCTGGGAAACTGAGCGGGGAAAATAGACTTTTAAAAGGACATGGGTTGGCCAACCTGCAGTGCCAGACATAAACATATGTATTTTGCATGTATAAATTAAATATAATTTTTGTATTAGATTTTGTCCTTCAATATGTATAACAATTTACATGTATAACAATGTGTATGAATTTATTATAAGTATATTTCATCAAATGAATATTTTACACACACACACATATATATATATATATATATATATATATATATATATATACACACACACACACACACACACACACACACACACACACATATATGTATACATATTTAATAAATACATGGTGTCAGTTATTAAGGAAATTAAGACAGTGATCATAACCAGAGGTATTTTTGTTAATTAAACTGCTGCAGTAATCAAAGTGTTAGAGCAAGAACTTTAACATGTTGATGACTGTAGCAGTGTAATTAACTAAAGATACCTCTGGTTACAATTACTGCTGTAAGACAGAGGGTCCTATTTTAATAGTTTTAGCCCAAGTTTGAAATAAATGGCAAAAGCACATTTAGGGCAGGTCCAATCCCACTTTTGCTAGTTTTACAGTTGAACAAATGGTCGCACTGCCAGGCAGATGTTTCAGACGGGTTTAACTTAGTCTCTTAATTAAACATTAATTAAGTATTAAAGTATTAAGATTAAAGTTCCAGATAGGTTCGAAGGACCAAACCACACCAGTGAGCCTTCATCACCCATAATACTTAGCAACCAAAATAATTGCATTTTGTTCAGATTGCTAGTGTAATTTCTCAGCATCCTCTTAAGAGTTACGCTAGATTTACACCCATGCTCATACTAGCAGGCAAAGGCTGTAACACCACAATGATGACTTTGGTATTTAAAGTTGTGTTTCATTTATGTTTGCTGTGTCTCAAACTGTCCCATTGGCTAATTTTGTGCATGTCGTCTGTAGGTTGAACAAGAGCGCATTGATAAGGTTTGGCCCAAGCTGCGGGTGTTAGCACGGTCCTCTCCAACAGATAAACACACACTTGTTAAAGGTGAGAAAATGTGCATTATCTGTTAAATATTTTGAAATGTTCTGGTAACATATGTATTTTTTTTTTTAAAAACAAACAAACAGTATTGTGCGTTTCAGGAGAGAATAACTGACTTGAAATTATTTAAACCATATTATTTAGTTTTACTTTTCTTTAAAATATTCTCTTGCCTTTACTGGTGGAGCAAATGTAGTCCAAGGGTTATACTTGAACACTTGTGTTTACTATCTAAGTTTTATTGAATGCATTTGTGATAATTAATAGGTGGCACAGTGGTGTAGTGGGTAGCACTTCCGCCTCACAGCAGGAAGTTCTTGGGTTTGAGCCCCAGGCTCGTTGAGGGCGTTTCTGTGTGGAGTTTGCATGTTCTCCCTGTGCCTGCATGAGTTTCCTCTGGGTGCTCCAGTGTTCTTCCACAGTCCAAAGACATGGGCATTAGGCTGACTGTATGGACTGCCCTTAAGGGTGAATGTGAGTGTGAATGGTTGTGTGTGTGTTGGCCCTGTGATGGAATGGCAAGCTGTTCAGGGTGTACCCTGCCTTTTGCATGAAGTCAGCTGGGATGGGCTCCCCGCAACCCTATTAATGTGGATCAGAAAATGAAATGATAATTAATCGTCTGAATTCATCATTAAAACTGACTAGTACATGACAACAATGACAACCAAATTTCATAAGATTTTTACTTCAGTTCAAATATGTGGACTTATTTTTAAAATAAAACAATGCAGTTATTATGTATTTAGTTAATATTTACTGCCAGTTGTTTTATTAACATTACTTGTAATATATTAACATTAATACAGGAGTGTTAATGTTGATATTCATGATTTATTGTTTACTAATTTATTGCCAACAATGCTCTAATGTAAAGTGTTAACGAAGCCATTCAATGTGGCATACAGAACTGTAATATTTAGGACAATGCAAAGCACCATTTGTGAATTGTGCTGCAAATGATATTACACAGTTTGAACATGCTTATGATTTTTATAGACTGTTTTTTATAGAATAATTTTAGTAATGGTGCAATTTGCTAATGTAGCAATACAATTAGGTAGATACAATAATATGTAACAATGATGCATGCCTTCTATAGATGAATCAGATGATGATGGTGATGATGCTGATGATTGCTTATATTGTAATGATGCTGTCTCTCAGGTATAATTGACAGCACGCTGGTGGAACAGAGGCAGGTTGTGGCTGTAACAGGCGACGGCACCAACGATGGACCTGCTCTAAAAAAGGCGGATGTTGGCTTTGCCATGGTACATTCCACCTCAGCCATAAACACAGTTTCATCCATAGCCAACCCAGTTGCTCAGTTTTGTTTTTTTGTAGGAGAGGAAAATCAGGTTGCTATGTTGTAATCCATCCTCTGAGTGTTAGTATTCTTCTGTGGCACCCAAATTCAAGCTGTCCTCATTTCCCAACTAACGTCACAATGACACACAGCATCACACCATTTTGTGTCCTCCAGATGGAAAAAAAGTGCAGCGGTGCCCCCTAATGTGCACTTTGAGCAGTGGATTGCTTCATATAATAACAGGATCAATTATCCGTTAATGTCAGTTCTGTATATTGTTGCATTTCTTCTGTAAACAGTTATATTGTGTGTTTTTATCGTTACATGACAACAAATTTAAGACTTTAGATCCATGTTCTTGCTTAGCAAATCAAAACATTACATAGTTTTTCTACTTTCACATGTTTTGAGAAAATACCTCCAGGCTTCACAACCACATTATGCAAGTATTATAAACATACTTGCAAAGGCAGTCCTATTTTTATGGCTGCCCTATAGATGAGCCACTTTTAAGCGTATTGTCTGTTTGCTTCACCTTTTTTTGTTAAGCAGTACCCATGTTCAAACAAAAACCACATAAAAAAATATGCCTGGGGAATGTGGGAAC
Organism: Neosilurus mollespiculum; assembly: GCA_030014195.1. Lineage (NCBI taxonomy): Eukaryota > Metazoa > Chordata > Actinopteri > Siluriformes > Plotosidae > Neosilurus > Neosilurus mollespiculum. The sequence continues at coordinate 10,683,273 of JAQMYF010000023.1, read as the reverse complement.
GGGCACAGATTTGACAGATAGGTTCTCTTTCTTAGAAGCACTATGAGGAAATCAAGTTTTGTTTTGTAGTTGTTTTGTCTTGAGTGATTGGTGTGTTTATACCTGCCAAACTGCCTTTATCATGCAGATAAGCACACCATGAAACTAATTAAGCTGAAGCATGAGAACATGAAGCAGAAACACAAAAGGAAGTACTCTGTAGCACTCCTGTTAAGTATCATTCAGGTGTCAGAATATTATGTAGCAATATGAAGAGTGTATGTCTCTTTGACATATGTGCCCAACGTAGCCTGAGAAATCAAATAATCTCTCTCTCTCTCTCTCTCTCTCTCTCTCTCTTTCTCTCTCTCTCTCTCTCTCTCTCTCTCTCTCTCTCTCTCTCTCTCTCTCTCTGTCTCTCTCTCTCTCTCTCTCTCTCTCTCTCTCTCTCTCTCTCTCTGTGTGTGTGTGTGTTTCTCCCTCTCTTTCCTTCTCTCTCTCTTTCATACTGGTCGAGATATCTGAAGGACATTACAGAAATATTTTGATGGCTAAATGTAATTAGAAGTTTTCTAAAATCTAAATCATTTTAATTGCAGGGAATTGCAGGCACAGATGTGGCCAAGGAGGCCTCAGACATCATCCTGACAGATGACAACTTCAGCAGTATCGTGAAAGCAGTCATGTGGGGACGCAACGTTTATGATAGCATCTCCAAGTTCCTGCAGTTCCAACTCACTGTTAATGTGGTGGCTGTGATTGTGGCATTTACTGGAGCTTGCATTACACAGGTTATACTGATATTCAATACACCATAGGACAGGATGGGCTATATATTGCATTTCACTTGCACTTACAGAAGGGGTTTTGCTGACTTTTTAAACTGATGATCACTGGTGCTCAGTAAGCCTCAAGGTCAGTGGATGGGACTGAACTGAATAGTGTCCTCAACGTTCCACCTTTAGGACAACATCTACTGTGCCTTTGACAAATAATTGTTTTAGAATTTACCACACGGGATGATAAAAATCAAACAAGATGAGCATTGTGTAATGGCTTCTTTTAAAATCATTCAAAGTTTTAGTATATACTTCACAGAAACATAAGAAAAGCAAACCTAAAGAATTTTTATCGGGTTTTTTTTTCTATGATTAAAGCATGACAATGATGGCTGTGCCTGCTTCAAGTGACTGTGACAAACTGTGAGTGTTTGCCAGCCATTTTGATCCAAGTATTACATACTTGGGATGATTATTATTTATTCGCCTTAGCCTTGGTGGAAGATGCCAAACACTTCCCAAGAAGAACCATCAAGGGGACTATTCAATTAGGTGACATCCACTGAGCCTGATGTGAATACTTTTTTTAGTATATCATACACAGGAACATGAGCAAAAAAGTTTTAGTATATATTATGCAGAAACATACAAAAGCAAACCCAAAAGATATTTTTATAGATCATTTTTACAAATTTTAACCATTACAGAAGCAGCTCAGGTGAGCAGAGATAAGCAGTGCATAGCTAACGGCATCTTTTTATAGCCTACTCATTCAGGGATCTAGAATTCTAGTGGATCAGTAGAAAGTCTTAAGAAATACTTATTGTTTTTAAACTTTTGCATTTTTGTCATAACTTATTAAGATAATTTCTCATCTGTAATTCACTAATTAAAAGACATGCTCTTAACATGGCTACATTAATAGAATCCATATTATTACTGGGACAATGCTAATGACCCAGTTTCCGCTCCCTATAATAACTTTGCTGAATTTCCTTGAGGAACACTGGCCTAATAAAATCAAGGCAAAGTCTATTTCTAATATAAAATGAATTGCAAACCATTTTATCAATATACTATAAGAATTTACCAAAAAGTAATGCCTCCTCTGCCACGACTTTACTAATTAATGGAACAATTTAGATAGACTTTAACCTGAAGTTTCCTGTACACGAAGCTTCTGTTGAACATAGCCCCATTTATTAATTAGCTTTCTGACCCATGACTTAATCCATTTTGGTTAATGTCTGGGTAGTGAATAATGACATGTGTGGTCTTGCATTATCTTGAAGAAGCTGTGTGGAATGAATGTCTTCATGTGGCCTTTTCTTCCTCATGGCCCTCTTCAGCTTCTGAACTGTAATAATTTAGATTTCTCAGTTGAGTGTGTGATGCTTATACAAAAACTATAAATAATGCCCTGTGTGTCCCATAACATTGTTGTCATCATTCTGTGTCATTCTGGCAGACTTACATTTTTTGAGACGTGGGGAACAACTATAGCACCTTTACTTGGACGGAACCTTATGCTCTTAGTTATACGACAGCCTATGTGGTTACAGATTTTTCAGACTTGATTCAGGAAGCAATTCAGAATTTTTCCAAACGGGATTTGATACTTGGGTTTGGCAATATCGTCATCATCATCATCATCATCTTCTTCTTCCACTTGTTCCGGGGTCGGGTCGTGGGGGCAGCAGCCTAAGCAGTGAGGTCCAGATGTCCCTCTCCCCAGGCACTTCCTCCAGCTCTTTCGGTGGGACGCTGAGGCGTTCCCAGACTAGCTGAAAGACGTAGTCCCTCCAGTGTGTTCTGGGTGGACCTTGTGGTCTCTTCCCGGTTGGACATGCCCAAAACACCACACCAGGGAGGCGTTCAGGAGGCATTCTAATCAGATGCCCGAGCCACCTCAACTGGCTCTGAGCTCCTCCAGGATGACAGAACTTCTCACCCCATCTCTAAAGGAGATCCCTGCCACCCTGCGGAGGAAGCTCATTTCAGCTGCTTGTATTCGTGATCTTGTTCTTTCAGTTACTACCCAAAGCTCGTGATCATAGGTGAGGATAGGAACATAAATCGAGAGCTTAGCCTTCCGGCTCAGCTCCCTCTTCACCACAACGGACCGGTACAAGCTCTGCTTTACAGCAGAGGCTACACCGATCCGCCTGTCGATCTCTCACTCCATCCCTCCCTCACTCATGAACAAGACCCCTAGATACTTGCCCCAATGCCCCAAGTGGAGGAGTTCAGGTTTGACAATAGTGTAAATGAATTTAAGTCATGTTGACTATGTTTAACAGTAGATTTGTGTACAGGAAACTTCAGGGTATAAGCTATGTAACTTTTGCTTTGATCTCTTCCTTTATATATTTATAAGATGTGCTGACTGAAGAGGCATTACTTTTTGATCCACTCTTACATATACCCTTCAGTATAGACTGTTGACATTATCTGCAGATTCACTGACATAAGCATGGTGAAAACTTTCAAACTTCACCCAGAAGTGCCCTGGCTGAGCCAGTGACTCAAAACCAGGACCTTCTCGCTGTGCTGCAGACACCACAGTTCTGCCCATGATCAAAATCTCTAAAGCCATTTTACTACACCCATCAGTGCCATATACATTGTCTTGATATTCTTAAAATAGATCACTTGAATATTTGACCGATTTGTTGTATCAATGGATCAATATTTCAAGGATAAGAACGTCTTTGTAGTTCCATATCAAGTGTTCCATAACCAGATTCGAATAGAAATGTTTTACAGCTGATGACAATAATCACAATTATTTCTGACATTACTGTAACAGACAGCATAACCTCACATCAGAATTATATCATGCGTTCTGTCACTGCCTGTCTGGATAGGATCTTCCTGTTTTTTAGGCTTCCTGGTTAAAGAGAAGGGTACATGCAATAGTTTCTAATAACAGTCCTGGATGCTTATATCATTATTCCACCAGGCCATTGGGTAATTAACACAAAACCACATTATATCTCTGAACTAATTCTACTCCATTTCTATCAGGATTCTCCGCTGAAAGCTGTTCAGATGTTATGGGTGAATCTTATCATGGACACTTTTGCATCCTTGGCTTTGGCCACAGAACCTCCAACTGAATCACTGCTTATGAGAAAACCATATGGTCGCAACAAGCCACTCATCTCCAGCACCATGACCAAGAACATCCTGGGTCATGGCATCTACCAGCTTATCATCATTTTCAGCCTACTGTTTGTTGGTATGACTTACTTATAGCAATTGCATATATTTTATATTGATCTGATAATTCTCTAAGTACATGCCTTCTGAAATACCAGCTGAAATCTGAAGGAGATAAGCTGTGTTCAAGCATTACCCAGAAATTCTGAATATATTGAACTTTTACTGCGCACACACACACACACACACACACACACACACACACAATAATAATTACTGATTACATAACCACATTTGTGTAGGTGAGAAGCTCTTTGACATCGACAGTGGCAGGAATGCACCTCTGCACTCGCCTCCATCTGAACATTACACCATCATCTTCAACACCTTTGTAATGATGCAGCTCTTCAATGAGATCAACGCCCGCAAGATTCACGGCGAGAGGAATGTGTTTGATGGCATTTTCAGAAACCCGATCTTCTGCTCGATTGTTCTGGGCACTTTAGTGATTCAGGTAGTTACCAACAGAAATATAGTTAATGTTCATGTTGTTTACAGTTATTGTTACAAATTGTTCTGTAAAGTTTAGGTATTGAAAACTACATAGCTAACAGATCCCTATTATGTACGTATGAAGTGTGTCAAATTTGTTGCATTAATATACTAAAACCAAGAAACTGAAGTAAAACATTTTAGTATCGCCATAAAAATTCATTTAGTATTCATTATGTATCAAGTCAGTTATTTATGGATTTAAAGTGCACTTTATGGCTAATAGTTTGTGGATACCTGACCATCATGCCATGTGGTCCTTCGTCCAACTCTTTCCAAAAAATTTACATGCTGTAGCATTAAAGTTTTAATAATTATTAATAAAGTGTTTGCAATGTTTCACAAAAGTTCTGATCCTTAGATGAATTGTACCTATTAACAAGCAACAGTGTGAATAGAGAGGTGAAAAGAAGCAAACATTACTCTGGGAATTTGATACCAGAAGGAAAATCTGAAACTGTACATAGAGATAATCAGAAGAGGGGGAAAAAAGGCTTCTGTGACACAACTCTATAACTGATTGGTTTCTTCTGTGTTTCAGGTTATTATTGTGCAGTTTGGTGGGAAACCCTTTAGTTGCTCTCCTCTCGATATTGAAAAGTGGATGTGGTGTGTGTTCTTCGGGCTTGGAGAGCTTGTCTGGGGACAGGTATCTTTCACTTTCATTCAAAGACACCGGGACACTAAGATTTCAGTTAATAGTGTGCAAAATGCTTTGTTCATTACCTTGACCTCAACATTTATTTTTTTTTATCATAGATTAATTCTAATTGTTAATTGTTCTAATCACTCAGGCCTTGATTCTCCTTGCCAAAAAAACGCAAGTTATATGGTTTTCTTTCCTCAAATTAAGTTCATGACATACATGCCATGAAGGATGTTATGTGCTTCAGGTGGAGCAAATGCCAAAATCTGGGCTTGTTTTACGTAAATGCCATCCACACACATACTACTTTTGATTTGATCAGTTTTTCAGCTGTGCCCTTATGAAGGCTGTGGTAAATCAAGTCGTAAAGGAATATTTAAAATCAATGGTAGGCCTACATTTAATATTATATATGGAAAATTAAGTTAAGTAAAATGTAACCCTATACTGCATTGTTCTATAGAGAGAAAATGTTTTACATCACACTGTGTTGTGAACAAATATGGTAAATTTGTTTACTACTTAATTAAAACTGGAATTAACCCCCCCCTCCTGCATGCTTTGCATTTGCTTGTGCTCCTGTGAGGGTGGGAAAGTCAAAGCGATGCTTTCCAGGTGCAAACAGTATTTCGATCTTGTCTGGATACACTGGGGCTCACTAACTCGTTGTAAATCCAGCAATTTCATCGTCCACCTGTGCTAGATTCCTGACTGGTCCTCAGCAAAATACAAATTCCACACATCAAACATATCTTTATACTGCACTGAGTGCACATTTCATTTGGTAAGCTATATTTACTTTACTCAATTATCTCAGAGATGGCACAGTGGCGTATTGGTTAGCATGTCTGCCTCACAGCAAGAAGGTCCAGGGCTTGAGCCCCGTGCTTGGGAATTTCTGTGTGAAGTTAGCATGTTCTTTGTGTGCATGCTCCATGTACTTCGGTTTCCTCCCATAGTCTAAAGACACGCACATTAGGCTAACTGGCTATTTCATATTGCCCCTAGGTATGAATGTGGGTGTGAATGGTTGTGTGTGTTGGCCCTGCAATGTTCTGGTGAGCTGTTCAGGGTGTACTCCACCTTTGCTTAGTGTTGAGTGAGCTCAGTGAGTTCCAGCTTCACCGTGACCCTAGCAGGGCTTAGCGGTTTGGCAAATGAGAGAGTGAGAATGAATTATCTCAGAAGAGAAGTTAGGAATGGTGTCTCATGGTGTAAATTTTCCATGGTTTAAATTTTGACATTTATATTGTAAAAGAAAAATTTACTATAGTCCACCATATTCCACATATTTCTGACAGCCAGCAGAGTCTACTTTTATTTTAAATTAACCATGCCTTCTTCATTGTGAACCTCCATGTATTGGGCATGATCAGAGCACATAGGAAAGAATGTGCGCAGATGAAATGCGTGTAACTGGAAGCATGCAATAAATGATTTAAGTGAGACTGGGAGAATTGAAACCTATATAAAAAACTTGTGTCACAAGTAGTTCAAACTCAAATCAGACTGTAGTTATGGTACATTACGGTATATTATCAATATGGTACCAACCTGTGATCCCTTGATGTGATCCAGGTAATATCGTCCATCCCAAACAGTAAGCTGAGGTTCCTGAGAGGTGCTGGTCAGCTCACTCATAAGGACGATGTACCAGAGGAGGAACTGAATGAGGATCAGGAGGAAATTGACCATGCTGAGAGAGAGTTACGACGAGGACAAATCCTCTGGTTCCGTGGTCTCAGCAGAATCCAGACTCAGGTGTGAAGCACAGAGACACAGCAGTAATTTTAAAGAAACTTATTTCTGTACTTTCTATTATGGCTTAAACAGTCATGCCTTGTCTTCACTGACACATTTAATTTTATAGTAAGTAAAGCTTTATTGCTGTCCTTAGTTTTATTCTATTTTGATCAATTTTGCATTCATTTATTTATTTTGGGGAAGCCGGAAAAACAAAAACAAACAAAATACAGATTAACCAGACTCCAGTTAATATTAAGGTAGAAAATGTGGATACTATATTTAGTGGAAGAATGGGTGCCAGTTTGTGGACCCCACCGAAGTTTGACTTCAGGCAGTAAAAGTTAAAATGAATTATTTTATATCGGTTTGTGAAATATTCAGTTTTCCATTTTTATGAAGTAGAGTATTTCTGTATGTGTCTGAGTGTGAGTGTGAGAGAGATTTGTTTCTCCAAATATCAGTCTTAATTTTGGGTAAACGTGGTTTCTGTTTTTACACTGGAGATGTTTTAAACGTACAATTACACATTTTTGCTTAATTTTGCAACCCTGGTATTCAATGTCACTCTGTAAACACTGTTGAAAGTATTACATGAACCTCTAGGCACCTACTTAAGCATACAAAGAATTAATTATAATTATTAAAAATTATATATGAACATACTGTAAAAGAATGAAATATTTGTGAACTGCAGGATATAGATATGTATTTTGCTTTGCTTTTACTAATTTCTTATGTTAGTGTTGTTTCCTTCAGATCGCAGGTATTGAACACCTTTGGACTCACTTTCTTCTGCCATCATTACACTGTGCACTTATGCCACCCTTTAAATAAAAGTCAGCTGAAGACTTTTGAAATCCTTTTGAAATTTTTAACCATGCTGTGAAATAGCTGACTTTGCGTGGAAACATTCTGCCTTCAAACCTAAAGCTCCAAACCAGCACTGAAATGTAGATTATTTGATGCATGTATTGTCTGTACCCTTGTTGCAGATCGAGGTTGTGAACACGTTCAAGAGTGGAACTTCGTTTCAGGGAGCATTGAGGCGCCAGTCCTCCACCACCAGCCAGAATCAGGATGTAACCAATATTTCTAGTCCTAGTCACATGTCCTTGTCCAATGCCCTTTCCTCTCCTACCAGCACTGCTGCTGTACCTGCTGGCCGTGAGTGTCTACTTACTGTGTGCTTGTCTCAGATGCCCTCTGAGGAATTTGTAATTAGACCAAAAACAAACAAACAAACAAACAAACATACAAACAAAAATCCCAATAAACAAACAACAAAATAGACATATTATAGACCAAGTACAGTTGACTAATTTGAAAAGCAGTTATATCTAAATACTACATATAACCCATGGTCCAAAAGTCCACTAATATTACATTTGACTTCAATAATTGCATTTTTGTATTCTGATCAAATTTGAATTCCTCTTTCCTGTAATTAAAATATATCTGAATATCCTATTTAGAAAAACCATTTGCTTTACTCAAAATTGTTGAATGAAATTACCATCACTAAGTTCTCTTCTGTGCTAATATGGTTTATATTAAGGCTATAAAGTGATTAACTAAACTAAGCTAATTAATTACATGCTCTTTGAATAATTCAGCTAAATTAATTTTATGCATACATTTTTGCAGTAAACACGTCATATATGTATATTGAACTCAAAATAAGCAGATTTTCATTTGTCCAAGCATAGCCCAGGTCGTGACATCACTGGTTTTCGGTTATAAGCGAGGGGCGCGAGGAAGAGGAGGAGGAATATGGAAAGGAAACACGTTGTTGCTGAAACAACATCTAAACAACAAATCATTTAAATTATTTTACATTATGTGAAATCCTTATTTTTTCCTGAATCACTGATTTATTTATTTTTTGGCTCGAAAAGAAATGCATGCGTAATGCTCTTTTAGAGATCACAGAATTGTCATGTCAGTAGGCTAAAGTATTTTTAGCAAACAAGGAGTTTTCCAGTGTTTCTATTGATTTTTTTTTTAGGAAGCATCAGGGCAATAATTAGGAAACACAACTCACAAAAACCATGTAAGGAGCTTTTTGTCAGTGCCTAAATTAATATATTACAGTAGGTCACTAGATAGTCTACAGCAGCAGTGTGTTGGCCCTGTGATAGACTGGCAAGCTGTTTAGGGTGTAACCCACCCTCGCACATAACCAACGGCTGAGAAAGGCTTCAGCCTTACACCCTAGAAGGATTGGGCAGTTTGGCAAATAAATGAATGAATTACTATCTTTTTTCCTGGTATGGAAATATACACTAAAATACACCCAAAATATTATTTTTTTTTTTTTACTTTTAAGTAATAAATCAATGTTTTCCTCATTCGTGCAGTGGAGGGTTAAAGATACAATATTTAAAGCAGATTTTCAATAGTAATTCAATTATACTGTAAAGAGTGCATTTACTCCTATCATCAGAGGGCAACTTTGACTATCTTTTCTGTCTTTCTGCTATTTTCAGATGTTCTTTTCTTGCTTCCTTGTAACTGTACATAAATTAATCACTTTACCCACCCTTCCTCAGAGGAGTTCTTGTCTCAATGTTTATGTGTTTGTCTCCCTCAGAGTGCTAATCGCCTTGGAGGGAGGGTGCAGCCTACGGCGTGAATTTCAGGTTGTGAGTCCCCCATCCGCTGTCCGTTGCTAAGTTGATGTAAACTAATAACCTCCTGCAATAAACAAACTCACCAGGCTACGTAAACATTCAAGTATAAGCCGACAATATGTTCAACTAGACATGTTTAAAGCAGTGTTTTGTGATTACTTCTTGTGATTACGTTATTATTATTCTTATAATAATTATTATAACTATTATTATTACTATTGTGACTATTTTTTTTCTGCACAGCTTTGAAGATGTGTGAAGAAAGTGTCTTCATCATAGTCTTGTCCTGTCTAGTCTATGTGTAAATCTGAGCCTAACGAGGCCCATTCTGTCTCGTGGCTTCACGGTGTCAAGTCTTGCTGAACTGTAGGCTAATTTTTCATTGCTGTTATTCATTTTCCATATATTTTCTGTGTGTTGGCTTTATTGCCTCTTGTTAGTTTTCCGTATGACATGAAAGGAAATAGTAAGAGTCCAATCAGGGTCAAATTGGACAGTTTGGTAACAGCATTTTTTTAGTAGTGGGTTAATGGAAGGGTATGCACTACATTTTTTTTTATTTAATTCCGGATGTTTTAAGTCAGTGTTTGATGGATGCAGTCAACACCTTATGACCATATCCTTTAAAAGGCATTCCGTGCAATATGCTTGTCCTTATTCCCATTCTTATCTTGCCAAGAAGCAAAAGTAGTGACACTAAGGTACTAAGAGCACACAAATGTCCTTGTAAAAAGCTGAATGTGTTGGCATGTACATATGTGAGCAAAAATTTGGTATTGTTTAGTTGGTATTCACTGAGACATGATGCCTATTGGGATGCAAGAATCACTTCAAGAAAAGTGCCGCAGGGAAGTGTAGCATCCAGCATGGCTGCTAGGAAAAGGCAGGTGTTTAGATAAAACAATGGACCATACTGCTTTTGAGTGTTTAATTTAATACAATAGCTGTTAGGAACAATGCAACAGTATGATGAAAAGTAGAGATTGGGGAATGTGACACCCATGTAGAGACAGACTCTGATATACTTTTAGTCACTACAACAAATTGCTTAAGCTTGACTGATCTTGGAGAAGAGTCTTGTCCTTCAGAATGCCCACTTATGCAACATGCTGATGAACAGAGAATAAAAAACTGTACAGAAGTGATAAACGTGCTCAAAACCAGCATGTTTGATCCGCCATTCAACAAATCAATGCAAGAGGACACATCCATGAACCATAGTATCACCACAAGGCAAGAGGTAGACTATTCCATCGTGGAGGAGTCGTATAAAGGCTTTCAAGAGTTTAGAAATATTTTCAACTGGTTTAAGAGCATCTGAAATAGCTGCTGTGGAAACAGCAGGGCAGAAATCAAACCCATTAATAAAAAGACCAAGTAGTAATGCACAAGAGACTGTACTTCTACTGTAGTTGTTTTGTAAGTATAGACGATTTATTCGTTCTCTACTGTTAAAGTTTCACATCCAGACAGTTATAAATACATGAAAATACTGCAGTAAAAATCAAGACCTACATTATACGTAATACATAAATATGTAACTATATTCTCTAGATGTTTATTGATTTTGTTTATCAAACACTTGTAAAATGGATATATGTCAGGGATGTGCACAGACTGTCTGAGGCACAAATAGTGGAATACTGAAATTCCTGTTTGGGTATTTATTACACTCTACACTCACAATAAGTGAGCACAAACAATATGGAAAAGAAAAGCCATATATTGGAACAGTTTATGAGGAACAACATCTTTCCCAGAGCCTTACCCTCCATCACACTCCTCTCTGTCCATACTAATACTGGTTTCATGGACTGTAGGCTTTTATAATTTATATTTATATTCTATACACAGTTGGTACGTGATGTGGTGGTTAGCACTTCAGCCTCACAGCAAGTAGGTCCTGGGTTCGAGTCCTGTGCCTGGTGAGGGTGTTTCTGTGTAGAGTTTGCATGTTCTCCCAGTTCTTGTGTGGGTTTTCTCTGGGTGCTCTGGTTTTCTACCACAGTCCAAAGACATGCACATTAGACTAAATGGATATTCTGGGTTGTCCCAAGGTGTGAATTGTTGTGCATCTGTGTTGGCCCTGTGATGTTTTGGGGAATTGGCTTATTATTTCTATTTATTATTTCACAAGAACACCTGTGTTGTTGAGGAAAGTATAATTGTAGTGGCAAAATTATACTTGATTGTGTTAAATTATGCCAGATATTTTTCTCCTCTTCAAGCGGTTAATGGGGCATCTGTTCATTAACTTTTGTGGATATTCAGATTACCCAGATGGTACATTCTGAATATATACTATCAAGATCTGATTATTTAATGGTCATTAAGCCTATAGAGTAGACCTTGATGGTGTCCATTTCTGCATAGCTACAGTCACACCCAGAAACAAGACAGTTTGTCTTAGCAAACGTGACCAAGAATTTGTGGCCTATACTTGAGTGTTTACACAAAAACGCATGGCGTTGTCAAGAGAATAGACAGTCTGTTCCTGTCTTTTCTTACTCAATGTGCAGTGTGTGTGTCTATGTGTGTCTGTCTGTGTGTGTGTGTGTGCGTGTGTGTCTGTGTGTATGTTTCTGTGTGTGCTTGTGTTTGTTTTAAGTGTCTTTACATAGTGTTGTCCTGAGCTGCATGTTATCATTGTGTTGTACTGGTGCTTGATGTATTGCCATTGTGTTGTGGCTCTATGCTTTTTGAAGCATAGAACATACCGGCTCATTTTTTCGTCTCAGCCATCTCTCCGTATCCTGTGCTTGTGTCAGCTCATTTGATGTTCTCATCCTGGGTCTGAAATCTTATCTTTTCCTCTTACCTTTTTTTTAACTATATAAAACTGCATGTGTGTTTTTCCCTTTGGAAATTAACAAAAATTGTCTCTAGGTATACAACAGACCGGATCTCACTGTATACCATATTCTGTGCTGGCTTTTTTTATTTTTTTTATTTTTTTTTACAGTTCTTTTACCTGTTTGTGTTTGAGCTCTCGTTTGAATTGATCTTTCAAACGTGGTGCAACAAATGTCTTAGTGCACGATAGAGTAGTGGATTTGGGAATGCCTCTCTGAGTTTAGAAGCTGCAGATTTTGGCGGTTCCTGTGGCCTTCTCTCATTCTTATCTTCCCACATGTATAATTTCTCATTACGAAAATGAACTCATTTATATAAATCTCTGTCCTTTCACAGATCCGTGTGGTGAATGCTTTCCGTAGCTCACTGTATGAAGGCCTGGAAAAACCTGAATCTCGAACCTCCATTCACAACTTCATGACACATCCTGAGTTTAGAATAGAGGATTCAACACCTCACATCCCACTCATAGATGACACTGATATAGATGATGAAGCAGCCAGGAAGAATTCGAGCCAGCCATCATCTCCCAACAAGAACAACAATGCTATCGACAGTGGCATAAACCTCACTACCGACACAAGTAAATCTGCTGCTTCATCCAGTCCTGGGAGCCCCCTTCATAGTCTGGAGACTTCGCTCTAGCCCTAAATGCCTGGGAAAATCTAATAAAATCCTCACACAGGACGATACACGATATAGAGCCAACGAGCACAAATGTATGGCTGACTGAACGTGTGGTCCGAAGCGTGTTTTTTCCTTAATCTTCTCCACTGATGCTTTTAGGAGATCGAAAGTTTAAATGGAACATTTTCTGGATCGACTTGAAAAACAGAAACGGGCCACTCCCTTTTCCTGAGAACGCGAAGGACCACAGTGGGAATTATTTAAACTGAATTCAGCTACTCTAACTGCTTCTCCTGCATGAATGTACATTACCTGAGTTTTTATTTTGAAAATGATTTGATTTGAATTCTTGGATTTAATTTGGTGGGAAGTGAAGTGGGCTGCAACTATTACGACTCTGATTCACTGATCTCTGAGTATCGTGTGTGGCATGTACCTAACTGTATAGATTTATTTGGTTAATGAATAAATTGTGTATCAAGGTTGCAGGGCTCGACTTGCACAAGTAGATTTTGCACCTGTTGGAAAAAGAAGAACCTATGGAAAAATAGCATTTCGTAAAAATACTATATATAATATACATAAATATATAAATATATACAGAGTTTATCTTTGTTGGCATGTTGCCTTGTTTCTGCTTCAATGACTAACTACTTTAACTTATTTATGTCCTAAAGAGAATGTAATTTGTTTACAAAAAAAAAAAAAAACATAGATATGTCCTTTTGTTCATTTTTTTAAACAATAGGGTTTAAACCCATATGGCAGACATAGTTGGAAAAGCTCAAGCTGTCAGATACATGCCTCTAGGTGTTTTAATATGATCCATGTGCTGGATTTGCCTGCTATTTTGTCATATAATGTAGATATTTTTAGAAGATTATAAAAGAAACCAAAATATAGTGGGATTATATAATTAACATGGCATCTTAGTACTATATGATTGTTGGGATGAGCTCTGAATGGTTTCCTCCTTCAATAACCTGCCCCAAACTTGGACTTTAAGAAGGTTTAACTTCTATAAAAAGCTTGTTTTCATTTTTTTTTACATTCACTGCTTGGAAATGAAACTTTATGGTTTGTCATGAATATGAGCATCCATTTCAGGTTGGACTGGAAAGATATAGTTTAGAAAAACTGCATATTTAACACAAACATGGTTTTTCTGTGTTACCATCACAGGCTGCAGATTGTTTTGGATTTTATGTTCTAAAGGATGTAATTAATTTATTATTTGGCACTATGGAAATCAGAGTTGTGTTGGTAATCTTGTGATATATTGTACTGATTCATCTTTTTTATTTCTAGATTTATTTTCTTTGAAAGAAAAAACATGGCAGCAGAGCAGATAATATTTTGAACAACGAAAAATCAAATGAAAGTAAGGGGAACAAAAAAAAAGGAAAAACAAACAAACAAAAAAAAAACAACAAAACGGAATGTGGCTTTTGACTTTTTCTAAGATGAAAAAATTATACATATATGATCATTTTTCTGCACTATCCAGATATGAATGAATTTCTGTGGTGTAAATTTAGATGTGCTTCTGTGTGTTTAAAATCAAAGCTTGTCTTCCTGCAGTCAGTAAAATATACTCTAGCATCTCAACAGTATTTAGTAGTTATTAACTATTTATTGTGCTATAGAGAGGACAACATGAAATAAAGGCACATTTACAGGAGAAACTGATCTCACTGAGATCGCTAAAATTCTCCTATATTACTATCTCGTAAATTGGAACTATGGGGAAGCATGATCATATGCTTAATATGCAAGCTAATCTCACTTTCCTCTGATCCTGACCTGTTTCTTTTTAATCTTTTTTCACAGTTTGTTTCCTCATCATGAGATGGTGCATAAGCTTTAATTGTTAGCTCAGGCATGCGTAACAAATTTCAATATAAAACGGTCCTAATATCAGAATTCTGTAACTCCCTGTTATTATGTAATTTATTTCAGAGCAACTTCTGCCAACACTGTCCGCAGTTCTTTGTTACAGTTTCATTTCTAATGGTGAATGTGAATGAAAATGGTAAGTACTTTGTATACAGAAGGAACTGGACACCATTTTAGAGTTACAACAATTCCATTGCCCTGCAAAAAAAACAAAAAACAAAACAAAAAAAACAAAACCAAAAAAAAGACAATACAGTTTAATAACCTTATCCCATTCCATTAACTGGTTTTAAGCATTCTAATAATTCTGAATAATATTTCTTGCAATACATCAGCTTCTATGTACTGTACTTAGCAGCATGCATTTTGTGGAACAAAGAAGATAACATGCCACTGATACTTTTGGCACTCTAGCAATTTATGGGTAAATAATAAGTGTTATCTTGTTTAATGATTTTTTTAAATCTATACAATAATTGTAAATAAAGAATTCAATGTCCTGTTCATTTAATACTATGCAAAACGTCATGCTTTCTGATTGTCACCCACCTCGTCTTAGAGTGTGTTTTGCTGGAATGTTTGTGGTATCAAAAAAAAGTCAGTAAATGATGTAATGTAAATGGATTTTCTAGGCTTGAAAAAAAGCGAAGAACTGTGACTCTTGTTGCTTGACTGTCCATACCACAACTTCAGGCAGCAGCACAAGTGGAAAATCAAAAACAAAAACAAAAAACAAACAAACAAAAAAAAAAAACAAACAAAAAAGAAAAACCCCCAGAACTTAATAAATTCCCAGCACAGCATGAACCAGAACAGTGTCTAATCCAAAGTTTTGGAGTCTTGTGTGATGCTTTCCTCTCTTTCTCTTTCTCTCTCTCTCTATCTCTCTCTCTCTCTCTTTCTCTCTCTCTCTCTCCCTCCCTCTCTCTCTCTGTGTGTGTGTGTGTGTGTTGCCATTTTCACAACTGCCCAACAGCTAGGCAGAGATAGAGGTGCCTCTTAAGGGCCTATTGGAAACCACATTTGCCCATGTGCACGCTGCACATTGCTGATGCACAGGTAACGTTAGAGGGCAGTTAAATGCGCTAGCTGCTCAACTCTGTATACAGGTGCAAACAACCTCTTATTGCTCAATGATAGGGAGTTTGAATGTGCTTTTTGGGAACTGCAAATGGTGATAAAGCAATAAACCTGAATAAATGAGTGAAAAAAATCAAGTTCTTGACAGGTGTACTGCTCAATACATTTAAGTAACTAACATTGATTTAATGGGCTCTGTGGCATGCAGGAAAATACTGAGCAGGCCACCTGATCTCCATGAATCAAGATGGCAAGAGGAAAAGCTTTAAAATCTAAAAAAAAAAAGATGTTTAATTTCTAAGGTAAAAAAACCACTGCATGGCAAGTTATGTTTCAATATGGGAAGTGACCAAAGTAATTTGCATTTGAAGGTATGACTTAACTGTGTCTGTTATGCATTAGATATGTAAGAGAAAAAGATTTAGAAAAAACATTTCTGAAGAAATGCTACAAATGGCTCATATGGCTACTTTTTCTTCTGTTTGTTATCTTAGATTACCATCATTCATTTTATATTACATTGTCTATTTGAAAGTTTCTACTCTTAAGCTATTAAGAAGATCTAGGCAATTCTCAAATGAAACAGTTATTTCTCCATATATAAGATCTTCAGGCACATTCAGTGAAAGTTGTGGGAGTCAGTCTTGGTGCAAGTAGGTTTGTATCACAATTTAATACCTTGTTAACTTTGACCACCTAAAAATACAGTCATATGAAAAAACAAAGACATCACATAGTAACTGTTAATTTTTTTTTTTTTTTTTTTTTTGAACAGGCAAACATTTTACCCTATTTGACACATTGCCTACAGATAAATAAAGATATGCTTCAACAAATGACATATAAAATTAACATTTTGAAGTAATTTTTATAATTTAAAAGGGAAAAATATGCTACCTTCTATTCATCACTCCTTCGGGTTCAAAAGGTTATCAGATGTTCCAGATTAGGTGCTACTGATTAGAACCTCCTGCTAGTGGAACCTGTGTTATTTAAACCTGACATCTTGAGTGTGATGTTTTTTGTACCATTGAGGTGTGTGGTGTCATCATCCCAAGATCTAAAGAATACCTTAAAGGAAGTCAAGATTATTTTTAACAATCATCTTTAAGTTGCCAATATAGTCCTGGTAAGAATCGTTTGCAAAAACTTAAATTAAATTGTTTTTTTTTTAATAAAATGAAAATGAATTAGAACTGTTTCATGCTCAGAATTTTGTGGCCATTCATTTTATCATGAATATAACGCAAAATGTTTGGCTTCTTACTTCTGGTTGTTTTGATTGGTTGGTAAGAATGCAGACTTTAAGCCTACTAAAATGATAGTAGAGTGAATAACCACCCATGACCTTCTCCAGGCAGTTATTCAAGGTTTGAATGTGCTATGGACCGCACTGGTAAGCGTTCACTATTGGTAAAGTGCTATTGTGTTGGCAGAGTTGTACTGAAGTGTGTGCTGTACTGAGATTGTGTATGTTTATTAAGTGGAGGAGCTGGAGCCCCCTAGGGTGAAATCTCTCAAAACCAACAGGTGCTGTTCCAAGGCTCCACACATTGAGTGGGTAACTTAATGCTAGCTAATGTCTGTCTATCTAGTCTCTCCACTTGTTTCTCTATTCATTCTGTTTGTCTCTCTATTGTTTTTCTGTCTAAGTAAACTAAAGGGTAATTTTATTAAAACTATGTTACAGTGTGTGTGAAGGGTGCAGTGTGTGTTGGTGTGTGTTTACTTGAGAATACATTTCAGAATTTTGCCCATGGACCGCAAATATAAAAATCTAGCACAAAATAAAGCAATATAATAACATATGCTCATTCATCAGCTTTAAAGTATCTTGACCAGTCACTACAGGGAAGTAAAGTTCCATGCAGCAAATTGTCCCATTTAGTAGACATACTGACAAGCACTCACAACCTCTCCTCCTTCTTCTTTTAGGGGCTGCCGCAGCAGTTCATTCTTGTCCGTTTTGCTCTGTCCTCTGCATCACTTTCGTCCTGCTAATCACCTGCATGCCCTCCCTCACCACATCGATGATGGCCTTCCTCTTCTTCTACTAGGCAGTTCCATAGTCAACATTCTTCTACAAATATACCATTCCTCCCTCCTCTGCACATGCCCAAATCATCTCAATCTGGCCTCTCTCACTTTATCCCCAATCACTTTTACAGATGCTGTCCCTCTAACATATTTGTTTCTTATTCTGTCCATTCATATCACTTCCCGAGGAAACTGCAGCATCTTCATCTCTGCCACTTCCAAGCTGCCTCCAGTCTTTCAATTTGTGCTCTCCAAACCATAAAGCTGATCGCAATATTGTTTTATAATCCTTTCCCTTCACTCTTACAGATACCCTTCTATAACAAATCACTCCAGTCTCTCTTCTCTACCCATTCCACCCTGCTTGCACTCTCTTCTTGACTTCAAGCCACACAACCACACTATTCATTCCCTTGGATAGTTGAGTTCAACGGGTATGAAGGTGGACTCAGCAAAGCATTGTAAAATGCAAATAGGGCACAGTAAGACATGTAAAACCCTGCTGGTCATCCACTTCATCTCAGTTTTTTAGCAACACACTGCTCACCTTTATGGCATGAGGAATGGACTAGAAAAGGTGTTCCAAATATTGCCTGCCTCAAATTTACTCTATTTTTACCAGCTAACTGCGGCTGGTGGGATCCAGCAGCTACAGTAAGCATATCAAAGTGAAGAAAATGAAGAAAAGATTCTTTGGTGCATGGAATATGTGCACTCTCATAGACAACGCCCAAGCCAACAGACCTGAAAGGAGAACTGCACTCATGGCCAGAGAACTAGGGAGATACAAAGTGGACATTGCCACACTTAGTGAGACATGGCTTGTAGAGGTAGGACAGCTCAAGGAGACTGGAGCAGGTTACCTGTTGTTCTGGCTTGAACGAGCTGTAGGAGACCATAACGAAGCTAGCATTGGGTTCACAGTGAAGGATGATTTGGTCTGCAAGCTTAGCAGCCTTCCACAAAGCATCAATGACAGATTCATTATCATGAAGCTATGAAGCTCCTGGGAAGCAGGCAACAATCATCAGTGCCTATGCACGCATACTATGACCAAGCCTGATGACATATTTTGCAGTTTGTACTAAGCATGAACTTTTGATCACGAACACTGTATTCTGCCTCTCTGCACTGTATTCTGCCTCTCTGCACTCAAAGTATCTTATCGACTAGGTCGTCATCAGAAACAAGGATAGGCAGGATATTCCTGTGACCAAGTCTATGTGTGGTGCTAACTGCTGGACTGACCATTGGCTCATCATCTCCAAGATGAAAATCAGCATTCTCCAGAAGTGCCAGCCCCAGGGAAATTCAGCACATAAGCACCTTAGCGTTTTCCTGCTAGAGAAGCCCACAATCTGTGAAAAATTGACAACTGCACTGAATAAACATTTACAACACCTCTAGATCACAGACGATGTTGAAGACAGCTGAAAATCTTTACGTGACACTGTCTATTTCAAAGCGTACGAGACTCTGGGCCCCACCAAATGCAAACACAAAGACTGGAAATACTGAACCACAACAAAAACAAAAAAATGAAATCATCTAGCAGTTAGAAGAAAAATACAAACTACATAAAGCTTACTTCAGCAACTACTCTCTGCAAAGAAAGCTGCTCTCAGTAACATCTGCAGTACTGTTCAGTGAGATGCAGAGGATGGAGAGGCTCAGTAAGAAGGCAGATGAGATTCAGCAGTATGCTTACCAGAATAGAATGAAAATCTTTTATGATGATGTCAAGACAGTGTACGGTCCCAAGCCAGCCGGATCCTCTTCTTTGTTGAGTGCTGATGGAACAAAGCTCCTCACAGTGGACAGAAAAATGGCTGAGCACTCTGAGGCCTTCCTTAACAGGTTGTCCCACATCAGTGGGGAAGCAATCAACAGGTTGCCATGAGTCAATATAAACCATGGCATGAACAACCCACCCAAAGTACAAAGTACCTTCCCCAAAGTACAGAAAGTCACACATAAGTAGTCAAGAGCCAAAGCTCCAGGGAGTAATGCCATATCAGAAGAAGTATACAAGCATGGATGGCCACTTCCTATCTTTTCAATACTATGTGGTCACAGGAGACACCCCTACAAGGGAAGGGGAATTACCCATCCTGTGACAACCACAGAGGCATTTCCCTACTTTGCAATGCAGGAAATTCTCCTCAATCACCTCACTGAGCACCTCAGACACCTTGAACAGGGCTTACTTCCAGAGAGCCAGTATGGCATAAGGAAGGGGGCAAGAAACAATTGACAAGATGTTTACTGCATGCCAATTGCAGGAGAAATGCCAGGAACAGAATGTCGGCCTGTACACTACATTCGTCTATCTTACAAAAGCCTGCAACGCTGTTAGTCTGGAGGGCCTCTGGAAAATAAGTAGCAAGTTTCAATGTCCAGAGAGGTTTATCCAGATGCTTTGTCAATTCCATGATTGGATGCAGGCCCATATCTTTGAGAATGGAGAATCATCTACTCTTTTCTCAGTCACAAATGGAGTGAAACAGGGCTGTATGTTAGTTCCAATACTATTCAGCATGATGTTTACAGCAATGCTGACGAAGGCCTTCCAGGAGTCCGAACTTGGCATTGGCATCAGGTACAGAACAGATGGAGAGATTTTTAACCTGAGCTGACTTCAGGCCAAGACTAAGGTTCATGTTGACAAGCTTTGATTCTGCCCTTAATTCTTGTAGCTCTGAACAAATGCAGCACTTAATGGACTTGTTTTTCACAGCTTGCACGAACTTCGGATTAACGATCAACACCTAAAAAACAGAAGTGATGTATCAGCCTGCTCCAGAAAAAGCTTACCAATAACCCACTGTAGCAGTGAATGATCAGAAACTCAAAAACTGGGAAGCTCTCTCTCTTCTGCCTTTGGCCATCTGCACTTGTCGCATGCAAGGGGGTGAGCCTTACAACCAAATTAGCTTTTGCTAAACTCTTGGGATAGATGAGACGGTCCTCAGCTTACGGGATATTGGGATAGATGAGACGGTTGGGATAGATAAGACGGTCCTCTTCCCCTAGGAAGGATTAACTACAACTATCCCTTTAGGATGGATTCCACTACTCTTTCCTATAACTTCATGGTGTGACCCATCAACTTTATGCTCTGCACATCTCCCTTGTTCTTGAAAATTGGTACAAGAACTCTTCATGCCACTCTTCATGCATCCTCTTACCTTCCAAAAACTTCACCACTATCAGGCCTAAATATCTCCATGCCACTGGTATATCCACTGGTATATCATCTAGGCCAGGGGTGCCCAATCCTGTTCCTGGTGTTCTACCTTCCGGAAGACTTTCACTCCAACACTAATTATGCCCACCATCCAATCATCTAATTAAGACTTAAATGAAGGAAATGATGGAAATGAAGACTTAAAGCAATGGTTGGATTTCCCAGATGGGCTCCATTAGGGTTGGAGTTAAAATCTTTAGGAAGGTAGATCACCAGGAACAGGATTGGGCACCCCTGATCTAGGCCAACTGCCTTTTCACTCTTCATAGCTGCTCTTACATCATTTTTACTTATCCCTTATACTTCCTGGTTCACTATCCTCCAATCATCTCTTTCTCTCTCTAATTTTTTTCATACGTCAGCTTCTCAAAACACTTTTTTTTACATCCCTAACACACTCTTACTTGTCAGCACATGATTATGTGCATTCTTTGTCACCCAAGCTTGTATTACATCTTTCCCTGCTTGAACCCTTTTTGCCTGACCACTCATAAAAAATTTTCTCCTTCCTTTGTGTTAAGATTTTCATACAATTATATCCCTCTTCTTTAGCTTTTGCCACCTCTCTCTTCACCTTGCACTGCATTTTTTTTTGTACTCCTCTCTACTTTCTTCCTCACTCCCACTTTGACTTGAACAAACTTAACATTTCTTCTCACTGTCTCTGGATTTGTCTTCCTTCTTTTCTTCTTCTCCTAGTAGTCCGGTTTCTGCCAATACCTTGTTTTCCGCTCCTGAGTGGTGCATTTACAAGGTGCACGACTGTCAACCTGGAGATCGCAAGTTCTAATCCAGGTTGATGCCACAGCCATCTGTGACTGGGAGTCCATGGGAGCTAAATGGCCGAGCTCTCACAGGAGGGGGGGATGGCATACCCTCACTTCCCTGTCACTCACAGCGATCACCAGCCAATCATGGTATAAAATAAAAACGATTCAAGTTATTTGGTTCTCATTGTTTCTTTTATCTTTGACAGTTTTAGTTTTGGAACTACAGTACATTTCTAACATTTCTCAAAAACATATAAACATGCAAAGAGCAAAACAAAAACACAAGTTCAGTGAAGAAAAGCCCCATGCTGATTTAATTAAGTAAAAAACTGCTCACTAAACTGTTCACTAAATTAAACACCAGAGGGTGGCATGGAGACAGAAATGTAAACCTCTGGACCCAGGTATTTACAACAATCTACCAAAGGCTCTGTTTTCTGTCTACAAATTAAATGCAAATACTATTCTCATTGGCAATAAAATTGATTAGACTCCAACAGATACAGTATATTTGCTAGTTAGATATTGTACTTCTGTTTATATTTTCAAATGTTAACTTAAATATTGGCCAAAGAGTCTTGTGATGAGAAGGAACAAAACTTTGGTCAGCGATATGAATTAAAATGCTTTTAATATGGTATTAAACGGTTTATGACACTTTACAGTAGCACTGATATTGTGTAATAAACATTTGATGCCTTGTTTTCAAAACAGCAGAGACATTTACTTGTTTATATCAACAGCAATACCTATACCAGCATGACACCCATTAACATGTCAATCACTGCTGTGCTGAGAATGGTCCACCATTCAAAATAGTGTCTGCTTAGCAGTGCACCTAAATGATTCCAATACCATGAGGATGAGCATAGGCAGTTTTTAATTTTGTGACAAATTAGGGAGGTAGTGCTCTTACCTCACAGCAAGAAAATACTGGATTTGAACCCCGTGGTCAGCAAGTGCATTCCTGTGTGAAGCTAGCACGTTCTTCCTGTGCTTGCATGTGTTTCCTCTGGATGGTCTGGTTTCCTCCCCCAATTCAAAGACATGTACTTTAGGCTAATTGGCTATTCCAGATTACCACTAATGTGACTGTTGGTATGAATGGTTGTTCCTGTGTTGCGGTGGAATGTCAGGCTGTTCAGGGTGTACCTTGCCTTCCACCTAGAGCCAGCTGTGATTCTCTCCACCTCTGGGACCCCAAACAGCATTAGTGGTACAGAGAATGAATAAATGAATAAATGACTGAATGAATGATTTCCAGTGTTGAATTTGCAGTTGGCAGCAGTTTATATGAACTCTCAATATGTGTTCCAAAGGCACGCTAATGCAAGTAAACATTAACTGTTGATTTGATTCTTCTCAGAAATGATAGGTCTTGTGGGGGGTTCCTGCTATGCAGAGTACCTACCAAATATCCTCTAAGGATGGGCAACCAGTGAACTGGCAAGAGTGCAATGGGTGTCCAAGGTTCATTGATGCGCAAAGGTAGTAGATCTCGTCTGATCTCATGGAAGAGCTACTGTAGCACAAACTTGTGAAACTGTTAATTCTAGCTATATTAGAACGATATCAGAACATAGTGCATTGCTGGACTTGTGTCTCAGATTTCTTGTCAATATGACTTATGGAATTAAGGTTGTGGTTTTTTTACTGTATTCTTTGGGCCTTAGTTACTGCAGCATCATCTGGTCCATCGAGGTCATGTTTCTTGGAAAGCACAGACACATCACTTTAAGTTATTAGGTCAGGTGTCATGTTTCTACCTCATGTGTCAGCCATATTGGCAGGTGCATTCTAAGAAGTGTAGTCTCTCTCTCTCTCTCTCTTTCTCTCTCTCTCTCTCTCTCTCTCTCTCTCTCTCTCTCTCTCTCTCTCTCTCTC
>JAQMYF010000023.1:10640754-10657157 GCA_030014195.1 Neosilurus mollespiculum | reverse complement strand
TTTTCTTAATGTGTAGTGAATTTTTAAAACCTATCAGTTCATTTGGTTTTATGTTTATTTAGAAAACAAAAATGCCTAAAATAGATAAAATACACAATGGGTTTTTCATTACACATTGCTGCCTCATGGCATCAAGGTCCCCAGGCCATGTGGGTGTCTATGGGTTCAGCCGTCTCTAAATTGTCCCTAGGTATAAATCATTGTTAATGTGTGTGCATGATGACCAGAGATGGACTGATGTGTGTTTCCTGACTCTGAATCAACTGCAACCCTGTCCAGTATAAAAAGGTTATTGAAACTAAATGAATGAATGAAAATACCTAAAATGTTCCGCACCTCTATAAAAAAAAATTTGCTAGTGAGCAATGAACATTAAAATTCTTGTGCTTGAAATATTTAAATGTGGGTTTAAGAAGGGTATGCTCCTAGAGCTGTTGCAATGAGGGGTCAAATAGTGGTTAAGGGTCACAGCTGAGACCATAATGATTAGCACAGAAGTAGTGAAAAGCTTGGCTAGTTAAGAGTCCATAAGATGATACATGTGATGGTGCTGACAGCAGTACTGGGTTAAAGCTTTGGCAGAGGTGACAGAGCTATACAGAGTAAAGAGCTAAAGCACTGCTGCAACACTTTCTTTAGATTGAAATGGAGTGAAATAGTATGTTGATAAAATGAAATTAAAGCTAAAGTGAAATGAAAGGCAAGCCTAACTAACTCTCCTGTTACACACGAACATATGCATATTTTCATAATCATGTGGTTTTTACTTATATTTTCAAAGTTGGAATCTGATAAAAATCCATTTGATAGTTTGCAATAGCCTGTTTGAAAAGGCTGCTGTCTCACTCTCACTAGAGCACAAAATAGCGAGAGTAGCAAGTGAATCTCCCATTACATACATATATAGATATTAAACTAACAAATTAGATATAAATTAATGAACTTCTGAATAAAATAAAAGTAGACACATTTGCAGTTCATACGTTAATACATTAATATGCAAATGATTTCATATTGCTGACAGACTTTTCACTACTTTTCTCATTACAATGAAGCCCCTGTGTGCAGAGAAATTGATCCATTTTATTCTTTAAATTTGGATTTATTCTGGATTTAATACATAAAAAAAAGTCAGTGTAAGGCACATATGACTCAATATGTGCAAACAATCTTCTTGTAATTTTAGATGCCCTGCCCCATAAGAATTTTACCACTTTGATTGGTCAACACAGCTAAACATTCCTAGGATTCACTAAACTGAGACTTATACATATGCACTGTGCTTTATACGTTCAAGTTGAGAATCAAGTTAAGCTTGAAGAAACTCTTCACTTCTACATCACTTCTGTAACAGTAGCAGTGTAACCATTTTTCTAGCAACTTTTGCCAACACTACTGCTGGACATTATGATCCTTACTGAAGAACAAGGCATGTTATGGTCCATGAGAGTCCACCATTAAAACAACAAACAATAATGGTGTACAAAGGATTGCAGAGAGGAACCACTGATCGTCATAAACAACATTGCTGGCCCTCTACATTTTACTAAAGATCACATGGACATGCCAGAAGGTTCTTTCTTGTTAAGTCTAACATCAACAGCCACGTAAAGAGCCAAAGCTGATTGGAGATTGCAAATAAAGTAGGAAAATTTGGTGAATTTTTAGGCATTTTTATACAGTTATTGACAAAAGTTTTGTCGCATGTGTGCCTGATACTGACAACAGCTGATAACTTCAGTTCTGATTAACTGATTTTCATCAACAATGCCTTACATTAATCCTACAAGTATACAGATTGTTTTGTGAAAGCAACAGGAAATTTATTTATACTTTTTACAGCTAATAAAAGTCAAAAATATCCATTCTAGGCTGGACAAAAAGACTTGTCGCAATCATGTAACATCAAATTCTGGATCAAAGTAATTATTAAAATTAGTAAAATATAATTATGGGTGTTAATGGTGGGTTTATGCATAGCAACGCCTAGTAAGCAATTCCTAACTACCCACATCCCGAATAAACTGTCTAAATGGTGAAAAACATTGCAGTAAAGAGTATGATTTATGTAATAAATGATAGAGCACAATATGGAATTGTAATGAACATGCTTCCTCTCAGGCAGAGCCACAGCCACCTCTGGGTCCTGAAGCGGTCCCAGTTGCTAGGCAACATCTATGGAGGCGCAATCAGTGCAAACGTGCAACACCTGGCTCTGCTCCTTTATAAGCACGCTGAAAGCACAGACATTGATTTATATTCTGCTGGTTGTTTTAAAAATAAAATAGTAGTAATAATAACAATAATGCAGCAAATGAAAATATATTTTTGTAAAGAAAATACATTTCTGTTGTTGATAAAGCTTTTTTTGTGTGTGTGTGTGTTTGATGAAGAATAGAGAAAGGACTATTGTTTCTGTGCCTACAAGAATTTCCACTTCTTAGTCAGACACCTCCTGTGTAGCTCAGGCTGCTCAGGGGGTTTAGCAAAGTGAGCTGAGACCTGAATTTGAGTCCTGCCTACTGTCACTTAAACAGTAAATCATTTCTTCCTGCCACACATTAGTTTACACCTATAATTACGTGTCTCCGAAGGAGATCATAACAGAAATGATAGAGGTTTTTCTATCTTTGCGCAATACACTCCGATCTGACTGGTCTGTGACTAGGCAGCCCTATTAGTAGTAAGTTGCAATGCACTGTGATTCCGACTCTTTGTTGGGATCAGGCCAGATGTACTAGCTTTCACTCCCCATATGCATCAGTGAGCTTTGGGCACCAATGACACTAGCCTGTTCACTGGCTGTCCTTCCTTGGACCACCTTTGGTAGATACTTACTGCTAAAGACCAGGAACACCCAACAAGACCTGCCATTTTGGAAAAGACTTTAACTTTCAAAATTTAGCCTGGGCTGATCAGTCACTTTTTCAACAAATGCTTGTCTACAGTTATGCCTTAGTAACAGTGATTTAGAAACGTTTTCATCTGGCAGCATTTAGCTGTTTTTTGGACACATGGATGCTGGTCAGTTCACCCAGCGTCAGCTGTGATCACCATGACCCTAGAACAACCCTGACAGGTAGTTGGTCAGAACAATCTAGGTTTGTTTAATAATAAGCTTAATATTTTAGTCTCGTTTGTTTAATTAGGTTCACTTGATCTATTTATAGGACTGAAAATCTGGTCATGTTTTAAATCATATGAAGGAACTATGAAGCACCATATAAAAATGAATATGCAAGTTGTTCATGGTAGATTGTTCCTTTAGTTGATAATCTCTTTGATATGCAAAGTGGCATGCATTTGTGTTTTTTTTTTTTTTTTTTTTTGGAGGGGGGGGGGTTGTTTTTTTTGGGGGGGGGGATACAGTTAATATTAAATTCTCACAGACATTTAAACAAACGTATTAGATAATTTGCAGTGAACTCCTGCAGTAATATTTGACTACATAAACTTTTATTTATTATAGCAAGTGGCATACAGACATTGTAAGCTATTTTTTGTTACAAAAATTGCTTACTTTAAAGTAATCTATAAATATACTTGTATGTATCAAAATAGAGCAATGATCCACTGTAGTGAAACTAATTAGGTGTTGATTATTGCAAGAATAGCCTTGACCTTATCCAGGACACTGCAGGACGGCTGATGTCATGATGCCACCTACCGAGCTCAAGCTGTCCCTATCTTACCTCATGCTGTACTCGGAGCCATGGACAGACTGTATTTGTACTTTTTTTTTTTTTTTTAACTTCCTCCTTCTACTCACCCATTCATCGACCCTTCCATTCCTGTATCCACCTGTCCTTCTGTTCCTCTCTCTTACATAACTATGTACACACAGGACCTTATGAATTTTCTGCTTTTTTTCTTTTCATCATTTATCCATCTCTGTTTCATCCATCCATTCATACTTATCCATGTTTACTATTGTCTTTTACCCCATACACATAAAATAGGGCATTTTTTTACTTTGTTTGCTTTTACTTTTTTAAATTATTATTTAATCAATTCATTAATCCATCCACATTTTATTTTATTTTATGTCAGACAATACATTTAGAAATACATCGTAATTTTCATTTACTTTGTTTTACTTTGTCAGTATTTTTGTCATTATGGCTCCATGAAAAAAACACAACCAATTTTAATAACCTAACTGATGATGCCAAACTAACCAATTATATTTTACAACTCCAATCAGAAAAGGTTGGCAGAGAATGTTGAAATTGTAATTAACAATGAAACTATTTGCCAATCCACGTTATCCTACTAGGGTCGTGGGGAGACTCTCAGTCAACTCTGGATGAAGGTGGGGTACTCCCTGAACAACTCACCGGTCCACCACAGGGCAACGCACACTCATACTCACACCTATGGGCAATTTGGCCTAATAACAGCTAATTAGCCTAATGTGCATGTCTTTGGACTGGGGGAGGAAACCAGTGAAACACAGGGAGAATATGCGAACTCCACTCCCTCGCTGAATTGTTAAACTAAATGAAATACAAAGCTTCTGAAAACATTCACCCATTTAATTATTTTATCAAGTCACAGGCAGTGGATTCGAACTGTTACATTTTATTTATTTAAAAAAAGAAGGCAAGGCCTGTACCTTTTCTTGTTTCTTACAATAGGGGGTGGACAACCCGATTTCAGGAGATACACTGCCCCCTATTTGTTCAGAGTGTAGAGTATGAGTTCATCAGGTGAAAAGTTCTTACACATAGCATCTTAAATTATAGCTGTTACATTTGTAGCCAGCAGTTTGTTTTAGGTTCACTCACTCACTTACTGAAATACTTAAACCTGTACACCCTAAACAGCTTATCAGACCATCGCAGGGCCAACACACACAAAACCATCCACACTCACACTCCTACCGAGGGGTGATTTGGAGCAGCCAATTAGCCTAATGTGCATGTCGTTGAACTGTGGGAGGAATCCTGAGTACCCAGAGGAAACCTGTGCAAGCATGGGGAGAATATAAAAACTCTGCACAGAAATGCCCTTGGCAAGCCCAGGACTCAAACCCAGAACCTTCTTGCTGTGACGCGGACATGCTTGTTTAAAATTCGTTATAATATATTATAATGTAAATAAATGAATTATAATATATTGCCATTTCATTGAAAGACAAGTGAATTCTTGTCGGAATTATTTTTTTGGTTCTCACTGCCAACAATCGCATTGTTCAACACATTTTCACCAAAAAATGATAGAGCAGTTTTTTACTTCTTTTTATTAGGAGTCCTTTTAGACAAAAGTGGTGGTGTATAATCTTCACTTCACACTACTGTAGATTTGATGCCAATCGTAGGTGTACACCCTAGACAGGTCACTAATTATAGAGCAGATAATATATAAATACAGTGGTGCCATCGTTTATATTATTTTACAAAAAGAAAGTAATGGGTTCAAACCTGGCAGTCAACTGGGGCCTTTCTGTGTGGATTTTGCACCTTCTTCCTGTGCTTGTGAGAGTTTCTTCCAGAGCCTCTGGTTTTATTCCACAGTCTACAGACATTCTGGCAATTTTTGACAATTGGGTCAACTGGCTACTAAATTGTCGAAGGTGTAAATGTGAGTGTGAAGGGCTGCTTGCTTATACTTATACTAACTTATACTACTCTCAGAGCTGGTTTTATCAAAAAAAATTTATATGTTCTTACCGATCAGATTTGAGAATCCAACAGTGCTTTCATATAAAGAAATCTTAATTTATTCATTAATTTTCCAAACCACTTAATCTTACTAGTGTTGCAAGGAAGCTGAGGCCTCACACTCACACCCAGGGACAATTTGGTAGAAACCCATGGGGAGAACATGTAAACTCCCTTGCATGAAAAAACTCTCTTGCCAAGCCTGGGACTCAAACCCAGGACTTTCTTTCTGTGATGCAGATGTGCTAACCACTATTACGATATTATGAAACAATATTATGAGTGAAAGTATTAATTACAATACACAATATTTATATGAATGATTATAAGCACATGCTTTGTCTAAACTGGTACATAGCCTAAATTATTTGGGTAATGAAAACACATGGACTGATTATTTCCAGACTCTTTTAGAGGATTTGGGACACTACCGGTCACAGACCCATGGGACTTGTTCCATTGAAAACTAGGCTGGTAATCAAGCAAACAAACTTCTACACTATGTAACCAGTGTGTTGTATATGTGTGCAAGACATAAAAATGCCTCTTGTTAGGTAACTGCAAGTGGTTTGGTGAGATGAATTCAGAGTGCATCCTGAAGGATGTGCCATGTTCATTAAAACTTCAATCCATTGAAATGCATTTCATTTCAACATATCATTTACATAGACCCACTCATACACACAGTAGTTTTATATGTACTACATTATTGCTGATATGCATCTCAGCACATCACTCTGAGCTCACATCAGAAAGGAAAGGCAATGGAGGACAGCTTGGTAGCAAAATAAAGTGATGTCCTTGTATCCTAGCAACCTTTTCATCGCATCTTGTCTCCAGTCCCGCTGGAACGATAGTATTAGTTCCCCATTGACTCACATACACTGGTCAAATAGTAAAATAAAGACCTTTTGCCTGTTTTTGGTTGTCAAATATGGGTTAATTCTTTGAAAAGAATAAAAGTGTGCTTAATTCATATAACAGGCCTGGTCATATCTACACCAATCAACCATAAGATTAAAGTCTTTTGCCTATAATTGTGTGCTCCCTACTTGGGTTGTGAAACTGGCTATAAACCATCATGACATGGGCTCCACAAGATCTTTGAGAGTGTGCTGTGGTATTTTGCAGCAGATCCTTTATTTCCAGTTATTTATGAGGTGGGGCCTTCATGGTTTGGACTTGTTTGTTCAGAACATCCCATAAATGGGAAATTTGGAGGCCAATTTTCCTCAGTCCATTCCTGAACACATTTTTGCAGTTTAGCAGGGTGCATTACTTGCTGAAAGAGGCCACACCATTAGGGAACACCATTGCCAAAAAGGGGTGTACTTGGTCTGAAACAATGTATGGGTAGATAGGTGTCAACGTAGCTTCAACACGAATCGTAAGACCCTAGGATTACCAGCAGAACATTGCCCAGAACACTGCATGTGGTGGCTTGCCTTTTCCACATAGTCCAGTCTACCTTTTTCTATTTTTCATTGTCCAGTTTTGATGCTCACCTGCCCACTGTAGGCACTTTCAATGTTGGACAATGGTCAAGCACGTGCACTCTGATCTGCAGCTTTGCTGCGTCATATCTGCAGCAATCTACAATGCCAACTGTATGACTCCTATGTCTATCATAGACAGCATTCAATTTTTCAGTATGTACTTTTTTTTTCTTTAGGATCAGACCACATGGGCTAGTCTTTACTCCCATGTCAGTGAGCTCTACCTATCCATAAATCTGTTCCTGGTTCATCATTTGTCCTTTTTGGACCACTTTTTGTACCACAGACAGACCTGTAGTTTTGGAGATGCACTGCCGAAATCGTCTAGCTGTGATAATTTGGCCTTCGTCAAAGTGATCCTTATGCTTGTTGATTTTTTCCTGCTTTCAACACATCAACATCATCTGACATGATGTGGGGTATATTAGGCAGCAGTGTGTGATTGATGTGTATGTGATTGATACCCCACATCATATTTGATGCCACTGTAATGAAATGAAGTCACCGTTATTTAATTTTCCTCACAGTTATTTTAAAGTAAGACGGCACAGTGGTGTAGTAGTTAGCATGTCCGCCTCACAGCAAGAAGGCCCTGAGTCCGGGGCTGTAAGTGAGTGGTTTTAAAGTTATGGCTGATAGTTGTATGTTTATGCATGGTTTGAGAATACATGTGAATAGTTCAGTAATACATTTTGTATGGTGTAAGCTTCCCTTGTGCATGCTTCAGTATGATTTGAGAAAGGTTTAAAATATTTGAGTATAATTTGTTTTGTATAAATATATACATTTGATGTAGTTTTAACACAGTTTTGGTTATTTGACCATGATTTATGAATGGTTTGAATGGGATGCATGCCTTAGCATTGTTTGAGAATTACCAGTATGTTTTTTTAAACATATTTATTCATATGCATAAAAGTCATATTAGGAGACTCCTGTTCAAGAGCACAAGTGCAAGCATCACCCTAGTTGGACTCCACTGAGCTCAGTATTTGCCAGCGTCTTTGGTGGCCACTCTCTGTATGTGGTGTCCTACTTCTTTTGCGTTCAAATGACGAATGACCCTTATCTGAATGCTGCATAGTGACCAGGTCAGTCTTTTCCATAGCACAGTGAACACTTAGGGAACTCCCAGTTTCCTGCAATCCATGTAATTCTTCTTGCTAAGAGACAAGTCACTACTTGAAGCTGGTTGTTATCCAGAGTTAGTGGTCTGCTTTACAATTAGGAAAAAGGCTCTGAGAAATAAAGCAACTCATTGTGATAGTACACAATCAGCTCATGTCACATTAAACATATAAAATTACATAAAATAAGAACCTACCAATATTAAGAGTAGCCAAGAGATTAATATCGATTTTTGTGTCAAACACATGTCAAAACTTTAGAGATTTTTGGTTTTGGTGTATTTTATTTCTGCTTCTCAGTTTAATTCACACTAACTTCATTCTTATGATGGTCTGCAGTGGACTGCTGCCCCATCCTGGGTGTCTTCAGGCCTTGCACACAAGTTCCAGGTATAATGCTCTAATGCTGACCAGTGTAAAGAGGTTACTTAAGATACATGAATGACAGAGTGACAAAATTAATTATGATCACATCTCAGTAATGGGCAGCAGGGTGGCCTGTGGCATAGTGGTTAGCAAGTCAGCCTCGCTGCAAGAAGGTCCTGGGTTTGAGTCCTGAGACCAGCAATGGCACTACTATGTGCAGTTTCCATGTTCTCCCGTGCTTGTTTGGGTTTCTTCTGGGTACCCCAGTCTCCTTGCACAGTCCAAATTGCCCCTAGGTGTGAGTGTGAATGGTTGTTTGTGTGTGTGTGTGTGTGTGTGTGTGTGTGTGTGTGTATTGGCCCTGTGATGGACTGGCAAGCTGTTCGGGGTGTACTCCACCAGCCTCTCTATAACCCTAGTAGGAAAAAGCAGTTTGGAAAATGAACAAAAGAATGACGAATCTTGACATTTTGCAACAAATAAACATTTGTTTAGACTTGAATATTCACACTGATGGTGTTTAAGACTATTTAACTGATGCTTTGACAGATATGCCGCCTTTACCTGTAGACTGCTGCTTGTTAGAAGAGAATTTGCCCTTTAAAAGACACTTTTTAACCCCCTATTCCACCAAAACCTATAAATGATTTGATTATTCGATAGTATTCTTTGTGCTCATACTGAGTGTGTCCTCTCAACAAATGCTAAGTCATATGGGGGTCCATTTAAGCTTGAATGTGGTTAAAAAACCACCTGCTTGACACAGTTTCCCAAATTTCAACCCAAATGTCATAGCTAAAAGAAGAACCCCCTGCCGGGTGTGCAGTGTGTGGCCAGAGTAAGAGTGAGCTAAATGAGTGTGGTGGTGTAAAGGAGGATGCGAGTCCCGTTACCAGATGGCTCTTTTCCAACGAGAGACGTTCTGAGATCAGCCACAGGAACCGGAGCTCAACAACAGCAAGAACAGCAAACCCGTCCATCTTTCTGCAACAAACCCAGCCGAAACCTTACACACAGAGACCTTTATTCCCCTTTTTTTAATCCATCTTTTATTCCGGTTTAAGGGACTTGGATTGAATTGCCTTTGGGGTTGAGACTGATAACAGGTGATCAGCCAAGGATTTACTGCTCGACCTCAGATTGGTGAGAAAAAAAAACCCATCTTCATAGGATGCAGATCATTCAGTAGGTTATTGTTATTATAAGCTTTTAATCAGAGATAAATGTGCGCACCATGTTGGCCGCATGGCTTGTATTATAGCCACACACTGGTTAACTAAATGTGCGTCTTTGATGCGCTTTTGCGCCTGGTGCGTGTGCGTGTGCGTGCGTGTGTGCGGGCTGCGCGCGCGCGTGGGTGCGTGTGTGTGTGTGTGTGTGTGTGTGTGTGTCTGAGTTTCGTCGCGAGACGTTTCGGAGTCGGGTTCGAGTTTCTCCTCGCATGCACCGTCTTGGATCTTGCGCTTTACCCGCTTTTCGCTCGCAGGCTGTTGGGAGGTGATGACAGCCGATAAGCCCGTGCCCATGGTGAACGGGAGGCACGCGGAAGACGCCGAGGCTCCGCACGCGAGCCCCGTGCACGAGCGCGGCCAGTGGGGCAGCAAGGTGGAGTTCGTGCTGTCGGTGGCTGGAGAGATCATCGGACTCGGCAACGTGTGGAGGTTCCCGTATCTCTGCTACAAGAATGGAGGAGGTGAGGCGCTTCAGACTGTCCATTCATCAGCATTGAGGCAAAAATATCTACCTTTTTTATTTTGTGCCAAAATCCTTAAAGATGCACTGATACAGACCCCAAAGCACCTGTCAGATTGCACTCCATTCCAGAAATGATGCCTACCCGGTATAATCTACTGTTCATTAACAAATCACTGCAGCAATGATTCCAACTTTCCAAAGAGGTTCTGCTTGGAACTTTTTCCAACCATAACCTTAGAAGAGGTTGGTTTGTTTGTGTATTGCCATTTAATGCTAGTTGACCAGTTGGGGGACTGGATAACTATGATAACATACTGAACTATGAATGGCACATGTGTGGTGTAGTGGTTAGCATGTCCATCTCGC
Source organism: Neosilurus mollespiculum (assembly GCA_030014195.1). NCBI lineage: Eukaryota > Metazoa > Chordata > Actinopteri > Siluriformes > Plotosidae > Neosilurus > Neosilurus mollespiculum. Next base: position 10,646,444 of record JAQMYF010000023.1, on the reverse strand, counting down.
AGCAAGAAGATCCTGGTTTCGAGTCCCCGGCTCGGCAAGGGTGTTGCGGTGGGTTTTGCATGTTTGTCCCGATGCTCGCTTGGGTTTCCTCCGGGTTCACTGGTTTCCTCCCACAGTCCAAAGACATGCACATTAGGCTAATTAGTTGTTCCAGATTGCCCCTAGGTATGAGTGTGTCTGAGAATGGTTGGATATGATGGACTGGCCAGTTGTTCAGAGTTTACCCTGCCTGTACCCAGAGTCAGCTGAGATAGGCTCCAGCCTCCTCGCAACTCAAGTAGGATTAAGCGGTTCAGCAAATGGATGGATGAATAAAGGCATTTACTCACTGCTAGCATGTTCTGAGGTGCGAAAACTTTACTTCTGTGAGTTGAAAGGGTTTTAGGAAGATCATAATAGATTTTCAACTCTATAATTTGTCAGTGGTTTTATAAATTATCTTTGCCATCCCGTCTGGACGCATGTTCACACTATTGTTTTGGCAACTGTATATAGTCCGACTACAGCTTTACAATCATTTTGAATATTACTAGTTTTAGTTGAAATTTTAGTGGATAACAAAGCGCATAGTGATAGAAAAAAATAAGTTCTACAAAGACCATGCTTTTACCTTACAGAAATATAACTTGTACTGTGCTCTTAAGCCATGAGTTGTTATAAGAAATGCTCACACAGATTTCCCAAAGCCAGACTAGCATTTTGCACTTTTAGCAAAAACAATTCTAGCTTTCTTATGAAAACATTCACAGTCCTACATTTTTTGGTTAAAGCTTTTTATGCATAACAAAAGGGATTCCTGGAAAACCTTTTAAAGTCTTACATCTTTGAAGAGTATGGTCAGATTTTTTCAGAAGAACCAGAAAGCTTCAAATTTGTATAGTCCAAGAAGCAAAATTTTCTAAAACCGTAACATTAAAAAGTTTTCCATTTCCCTGAAAACCTAAATAAACCTTTATCTAGCAGAAGCAAGGCTTTGTTCATGACTACTAGTTAGCATGTTTCGAAGTTAATGAAAGCATCGCATGCTTACCTGAAATCACAGTATTTGCCAAGTAGTAGCATTTCTTACGTTAAATCAAACAACTCTCTCACTCACTCACTCATTTGCCAAACCATTTAATCCTACTAGGGGCTGGAGCCTATCTCAGCCGACACTGGATGAAGGTGGGGTACACCCTGAACAGCTTGCCAGACCATTGCAACCCAACACATCACCATTCACACTTACCTAGACACACTCACAAGCAGCCAGTTTGCTTAATATGCATGTCCTTGAACTGTGGGAGGAAACCAGAGTTCCTGGAGGAAAACCATGTAAGCACAGGGTGAACATTCAAACTCCACACAGAAACATCTAAGCCTGTGACTCAAACCCAGGACCTTTATTTTGTGCCAATGTGCACCCCTAAGTCAAACTAATATATTTCAATTTGAAATGATCATCACTACAGTCATTTTTTATTCATGCAGTGAAGCCAAATTTTGGTAACATTTAGGACAGTGTCCTATTGATAATCTATATTTATGGCATTTGTCAGATGATTAAATCCAGAATTACTTATCCAAATGACTTTTATCTCATTTATAAAACTGAGCAAATGAGTCTTAACGGCCTTGCTCAAGGGCCCAGCAGTGGCAGCGTGAAAGTACTGGGGCTTAAACTCGAAACTTTCTGATCAGTGACCCAAAGCCTTAACCAATGAGCCACCAATATCCACAATATTCTTTAAATGAAATGCATAATGTGTCTGTTTAAATTACCGTATCATTTCATGCAGTGGAGCAATAACTAACTAAAGTTATTTATTTTAAAGTAATAGTGTCCAGGATTCATATTTGTTCATACTGACTGACAGACCAAAAATTGTCCTACTCCGAGCAACGAAGGCACCTGGTGATGCTTTCAGCCATCTGTAATAAAACGATACAGCCTCTACAACACCTTGTGTTCTCTTAAAGTGAGCACATGAACTTACACTGTTTCAAAATGAGGACTCCTGCCCTTTTTTCAGGTGCATTCTTTGTGCCTTATGTCATCTTCTTCGTGTGCTGCGGTATCCCCGTATTCTTCCTGGAAACAGCGTTAGGCCAGTTTACCAGTGAAGGTGGAATCACATGCTGGAGAAAAGTATGCCCACTTTTTGAGGGTAAGTAAAGTTTAAAATTCCTTTAACCAAAATGTTAGCTAATATTTGTACACTTTTGACTGGGATTAAATGTAATGTTTCATCACGAGATCCCAATTCTCTGATTAGCACCGGATTAGCGCTCCCTAGTGCCCTGCAGTGTGTATGTATCGCTGTTTCTTTAATGTGATTTTTTATTAACCAAATGCAATGATGTACTATAATAGGCTTGTCGGGATGAAATTGTAGTATTATTATTTTTCCCACATACAATATATTTAGCTCTACTTCGACGTATCGAGCACTGTTCTATGGAAAATCGACTCAGGATTTTATATATATATATATATATATATATATATATAAGTATATATAAGCAACTCCAAGCCAGACTACTATTCAATATAAAAATAGATTTTTTTTTTTTTAGCATAGAGTTTCACTTCTGCTACAGTTTATAACATGAGTTAGCAAAAGTTGAAAGTGGAGCTATCAGTGGGACATACGCAGGTATTTATGTATTTTTTTACTTAGCGGGTTTTGCAAATGGACTCCTCGTATATTCTATGCAATTTTACAGTGAATATGAAATCTACTCATCCCTGTTAAAATGGTAGAACTTTTCCAGCTTGAATGTGACCTATAACCTACACAATTTTTGGTAGAAAAATAAGAAAAAACATACAAAAACCTGGTTGCATGAATATGTGCACCATTAAGCTAATACCTTGTCTAAGCACCTTTTTATTTTATGACAGCATTTAGCCTTTTTGGGTTGGAGTCTATCAGCATGGCATATCTTGTCTTGGCGATCTTTGCCCACTCTTGCAAAAGTGCTCCAAATCTGTCAGATTGCTGGGGCATCTCCTGTGCACAGCCCTCTTTATGTACTCCTACAGACTTTCAACTGGACTTAGGTCTGGGCACTGGCTGGGCCTTTCCGTTTACAGATGAAGCCATTTTTTGTTGAATTAAGCCTGCTTTGGGACACTGTTGTGCTGATATGTGATCCCTATTTCCAGCTTAGGAACAACAGCCCTGGCAGCGCCATGCTTTACAATGGGTATCATGTTCTTTTGGTGATGGGCAATGGTGTCTTGCACCAAACATACCTTTTGGAATTTGGCTAAAATATTTAACCTTTGTCTTATTAAACCATAACACATTTTCACACATGCATTTGGAAGACTTAATTTATGTTTTTAGCCAAACTTAGTTGTTTTTCTTTATAAGAAAAGGCTTTTCAGGTAAATAAATAATATGCGTTAAATGCGTTCACATGTTTAACTCAATCAGTACCAGCCAAAAATTCCTGCAGCACCTTTAATGTTTCTGTAGGCCTCAAGGTAGCCCCCTGGACCAGTCTTTTTTTTTTTTTTTTAGCCCTTTCATCAATTTTGGAGGGATGTTCAGCTCTTTTTATTGTACCATACTCTCTTGACAGTTGATGACTGTCTTACAGTGTTCCATGGTATCCTTCACCTGACTGATACATTTCAGTAGTGAGATCCCGCTGATGCTTTCTAAGCTCTTTGTGGACCATGGCTTTTGCTGTGAAGTTTATATAAGTAAATTCCTACTAGAACAGCTGTACATTATTTGGGTAATTAGAGTCACTTTAATTGATGACAGAGGTGTACTTTGTAGAGTTGTAATGAGTTTCAATACAATTGGCTAATAACAGTCACATCCACATTTATTAGAGACTGTTCACACTTTTGCAACCATATAAACTGAGGGTTTTTTTTTTATTTTATTTCCCCATTATAAGATTTTGGTTTGTTTTTCACTTGAATTGAACAGAATACAAGAAACATTAACAGTGGAAAAAGTTCTGAAATAATTTATCTTGGTCTTATTTCTTATCACAAAAATCTGACATTTTAACAGGTTGCATATGCTTTTTTGTATTCATTGTATTGAAAATTTATTGGTACTCATAACAAATATGAATTTACTTCAGCTGCATCTGAGCCTATGAAATGATGAAATTGATGAAAGTAAGATGCAGCTGGAAGTCAAGACCTGATTGTTAAGATCTAATATGACTCGTGTCCTTGTATTTCTTTCTTCTTTTTTTTTTTTAAAGGTATTGGTTATGCAACTCAGGTTATCGAGGCACATCTGAACGTATATTATGTGGTTATTTTGGCATGGGCAATCTTCTACCTGTTTAACTGCTTCACCACCGAGCTACCATGGGCCTCCTGTGGGCATTACTGGAACACAGGTCTGTTCATGTCTACATCACAATTCAGCGGTTTTATTACGGCAACCTGTGGTCAGCAAAAGAACTCTACACATCTGATTAACTTTATTAAGATACGTGTATATGTTTGGGAATTGAATTAATTTATGTTGCAACTACAGATTTGATCTGGTTATCCTGTCATTAACTGTACTGCATGAAGCTTGTGTTTCCCGATTGGCCTCTTTTAGCACTTCTTGTAATTCCCATTTTAATCACTAGGTGCAGTACATTAGTACATTTTCAGTTCATTTCAGTGCATTTTAATGCTGCATTTGTTTAAAAGAATTGGAAACACATGGTTTAGTCAAGAACATAAAAATAACATTGTGTTTAGGCTGATTTCATAGTGACAGCCATTAACCAACCTATATATTTATACAAAATTTCAGTTATTCTATCGGAAGAAAGCACACACTCTCTCTTTCTCTTGCCTTTCAACTTTAGACTAATCAACACACAGATATATTTGCTTGTTATGTCTATAAAACTAACTGAATTTTTCAGTGTTTTCAAGATGTAAATATACATCACTTGTCTCTGTCTAGATTAATACTAACACATGGGGCCATTTATGATTTTTTTCTTCACAGCGTCATAGCTAATCTGGAAATTTGGGCTCACAATCTTCCAGTCACTAGCAGAAGCCTTAACTTTTACGCTACATTATTGAATAAACTTTAAAAATGTCATCTTCTGGGTAATACTCTATAATTAAACCGTGTATTAGTTGATGATACTGCATGTTTATGATATTTTCATGGAAATACAAATAGAATTGGTCACTAGTTTAGTTCTTTGGGGTCCCAGTTTTGATCCTGGCCTCGGGTTACTGTCTGTTTGGTGTTTTCACTGTGTTTGTTTCCATTTACATTTATACAATTAGGCAGACTCCCTTATCCAGAGTGAATTACATAAAACAAAACAAAAAAATAATAATAATCTAATTCATACACCTGAGTTGTTGAGGGTTAAGGGCCTCACGGGGGTCACCAATGCGTTTCTCTGCACCATCTAAAAAACTTGTCATAAATGTTTGAGTATGTTGACCTGTGTTATACTGGGTCAAGAGTCAACAGTTGTTTACTGTCAACTGCACATCAAAACAGGTGTTGCAACATGCAATAAAAATTCTCAATTTGGTTGTCCCCTATTGACACAATTAAATATTAAAATCTAAATATTAACATAACAAAATAAAGGTTATTAGAAATACACCAAAGACATACACACACACACACACACACACACACACACACACACACACACACACACACAGTCTCGTCAACATGACTTGTGGGGACAACACATAGACT
>JAQMYF010000023.1:10627840-10637956 GCA_030014195.1 Neosilurus mollespiculum | reverse complement strand
TTATACACATCATATATTATTTAACCTTGCTTGTTTTCAATGTGGGGTTTTTTAGAGTGGTCAGACTGTTAGTGTGATAAAATTTTTCTTTTAAATCACAGTTTCTTAAGTCAGACTCTGATTTGATAACGTTCGTTCGAGATTTCATTGAGAAACTAGTTTCAGGTCATTTTAAGTGACTTCCACTTACAATTTATCTGGTGTCATCAACATAAAAGCTAAGAAAGTCACAAAGCACAGTGATGCTCACACTTGCCAGACAGTTTTTGGCATGGCACATTGCAATTGGGCTGCCACTTACTATTCCACTGAACTGCGTAACCTTTTTCACTGATAATTTGTCATTCTTTTTACATTGCTGTTGTGAACAAGCATCAAAAGGGCACTTGCACAGTTAGAAATGGTATGGACACAACTTTGGCGCAGAATGTTTTCTGTATGTTTGCCAAGACTAGGCTTTAGCAGTTAGATCGTTTTTATGAACCAGATCTTGGACCTCATCCAGGAACATGCCAGAGATGATTAATGGCAGCAGGATAGAGAGCCTGAGACAGGACTGTGGCTATTATATATTTACCATGAGATCCTGCAAAAGTGAAAGAACAATTGATTTCAGTGCAAATTTGACCCATTAATTTCAATGTAACTTCAAGGTCATGATGGTTATATAATCAGTCCTTCTTTAATTACTGTAAAATGGTGTGGTCTGGGTTTAATTCAGATTGAGTTTGAACTTTATCTATGACCTGTGACCTATGACTGAACTTATCTGTTCCACTCTTCTATGACATAAATGGAAAACATGAACTAGCATGAACTTTGTCTAATAATATGGTCATGTTTTCATAGTGAATTTCTCTTTGTTCAGGCGTCGTGTCCTCAGTATATCTGATGGAATTGAGCAGGTTGGAAAGCTGCGCTGGGAACTCGCTCTGTGCCTTGCAGTGGCTTGGGTCATATGTTATTTCTGCATATGGAAAGGACCTAAATCAACTGGAAAGGTAAACTAACATGTTATTTATATATACATATATTACATTTTAATTTCATGTATTTTAAATTATTATGCACACTCTTTATCCATCAGGGTTGTGTGGGAAAAGCTGGATCTGACCTTTTATGTATGGTCAATCTTGGAATTAATGTAATTATTTATTTTGAATGATTCAGAGATTGTATTTTGTTTAATAAATAAATAAAATTTATACATAACGTCAATTTTACATGCCATTTGTTGGAGTATATGAGCTTTATCTAAGGGCACTGTATCACCAAGAGGAAAATGTTTTACTTATTCAAATATACTGAAAAAATACTCAAAACTTTCTATGGGATGAACCTATTTTTTCACATTACTGTATGTATATATTTGTGTTCAGGTAAGAGGAAAAAAAGGAATGAATATAGAATTTTACGTGATTTAGTCCCAGCTTTCTTCCCTTTCCTAGCATATGTAAATACAATTTGGTCTTTTACATTTTGATTAAAGACAGATTTCTACGGACATTCTGATTAAAGAGAGATGTCCAATAGGTATCTATATATAGAACATTTATAAGTAAAAACAAATTTAGCTTTGGAGAAAGGAGGGCCTCATCTGCCTGAAGGAATGAGGACCTCATTTGCATGAAGGTCTTCAAAAGGGCACATAGTAGTAAAGCTTTCAGGAAATAATGACTGTTCTTTGACTACTGACTCGACCTTAAGCTTAGCTGGCCATATTCCAGAAGAGGCTCAACTAGAACGGAAGTGTAACATGATGTAAAAATTCAAGCAGCCTACTGACTTTTACTGCAAAACTTATTACAGAAAAAATATTATATTATTTTCTGAAAGAAAGGTAGAAGTTTGGCCTTCTATTGTCTTCACCCTGTACTTCAGTCCAGGACTTTCATCATCAGATTCTATCTTTCCTCTTGATGCGATTTGCTTAGCAGTCTTTAAGAACGACGAACAGACTCAATGAGCCAGAAAGAAGAAAAGGAGAGGGATGTGTGGGGGTAAAAAAGAGAGAAAGGAGAGAGTTGTGTGGGGAAAAACAAATGGGTTCACATTGTACAGGTCCCAGAGAAAAGAACTCTACAGCGAGGCCCTGTATCTCTTAAAGTAGCTTTTGTCTAGCCATGAAGTAACGGGGAAGAATGTCTCTTCACGGCAAGGTTTTAGCACCAGGCCAAGATTGATTTCTGTATTCACTGACGGAAAGTAGAGCGTTCATGAGGAGCATGCTGAGTTCCTCAGCTCGCCTCTTCCCTTCTGTGAGGAATTATGGCAGCTAGTGAGGCACATTTTCCCTTCTGTTTGAACGCTTTATACAGCAGAGCATTCAGGGTCATTGCTAGGCTGCTCACCACAGGTCTTTTGTGGTTGTGTGTAATTCTCACATAAGCCAGCATTGGATTTATTGCATGGGGCTGTCCTGTGAATCCAAGGGTTTAAACGTTCACGCAAAGAGAGCTAGGAAAAAGTCAGCATGCTTGCTATACTCACGGCAATTGGACCATTGTTTAAAGTGACAAATAGATGATTCACTTTCTGTGGTGCCCACAGGTTGGTATATATAATCATAGTGTTAGACTAATTGAAAAGTTACAAAATTTAAAAACTGGGAAGTGTTCGAGCTCTCATAATGAGGGATTGAAATATACTAAGGTGACAAGCTCACAGCTTTGTTGTTTCAGCTTCAACAACTTTAGGTTATTGTTTCTAATCTGGTGCAGGTAAGAAAAGATTAATTTGAATGTCAGTTAAACGTGTCTTAAAATAAACAGTTTTTGAGGCACTTGTTTGTGCAGCAATGATTTGCACGCAAGAAATGGCTACAACTGCAGTCACATAATCTGCATTGATTACTTAACCATGTGAACAGGATACATGTTAGTTTCTATGGAGTCACAGTTGTCCTGTAAAAGTACAGTAAATGGCTGAGGTCAAAGTAAAGGAATTGGCAACTGTACATTGCTTTGCCACACATTTTCCCACACTGCCAACCCATCCTGGTTGGGTTCTTTCTAGAGGCAAACAAGGCAGAAATCTTTTGTGTCCAAACCCTGTCTTGTCCTTGCATAGACTTGACTGAATGCCAGAAGGGCAAGAACCTAGTGCCACCCCTGAAGTGCGTTTTTGTTCATGAAGCGGAAAGAAATTCACTATGTTGGAACTTATTTCTCGGGACCTTGAATAGGTTTCTACAAGAGGGGAAAAAAATAAAAACACCCACTCTAAAAAATCTTTAATCTTGCCTGATGCTCAGTCAGGATCTGTATGATGAAACAAAGAGCCAAAATTCACTTTTATCTTGTGAGATGAATCTCTTTCCACTGTTGTTGAAGACCTGATATTGTTTAGACTTTGATCATCATGCTGACAAATCACAAACCAGTATCCTCTTGGGTATTCTATTTTTGTCCTTTTTTTGTGAGTGAGACATGGTACTATATGCTTCTTTCCATCAAAACCTCTGGCTCAGAGCTGAACGTTGTCCTTTCCCCTGAGAATCAGTCTTTCATTTGGCTCTCAGTTAGGCTTTTCAGAGGCAAACCTGCCTGCTTGGCATGCTACAGAGCATTCCTTAACCCCTTCTCATCATCTCAAGAGTGTTTCTCCCACCACTGATCCTTCCTCATTCACTCAAACACCATTCACTTACACTTGGTAGACTTGTGAATAAAAACCCTCCTTCTGTATTCATTTTTCTTTGTGTCATCCTTGCTTAGCTCATTAAGTAGAAACATCTTTCATTCAATATATTGAATAAAAGAGCTTTCAGTAGTATGGATTTTGTGCTGGTCTAGGCTAGATTATGCTAATTAATCTTAGGTATAGCTGATTAAATTGTCTGGCCATACTAGTAAACTAGCAAAATTTTGTGGTACCAACTGTACAGTTAGCATGGTCTTGCCATGCATCAGCTTGTCTTAGCTCTCTTGTTCCAACACGATTTTGTCTGTTACATGAAGTAAGTATTTACTCTACATCAAGTGACTTTTTCATTTAATATTAAGTTTCATAATCTTTACAAATACTGTAATCTTATTATACAGGCAGAATCAGGAAAAGGGGAAAACCAATACTTTCCCCCAGCCTGCAAAGTGTGTTTTATGAAATTTCTGTCCTAATGCCAAAAAGCTGTCATGTCAAGATAGAGTCATTGCTGTCACTTGACAAAGAGTGGGTATTTATTTATTTATTTATTTATTTATTCATTCATTCATTCATTCATTCATTCATTTATTTATTTATTTAAAAGACTGGACAAATGATCCAACAAGATGGCAAAAGCTTCATTCTTAGATATTTTCTGTTATCTGTTTGAATTGTGGGGCAGTGGTGGCCCGGTGGTAGGGTGCTGGATTACTAATCCCAAGGTTGGGGGTTCAAGCCCTACTGTCAGTGGGTTCTGTCCCCCCAGTGCAACTAACTGGGTTATCAAATGTCGGCCACTGTCTGTGGTAAGAGGCATTTAAGAGAACCATTGCTGATTTTCGTCAAGAGTACGCTGCATAGCCTGCCCAGAGTCGGCTGAGGCAATAGCTCCCCCGCATCCCTGTTTAGGATTAAGTGGTTCAGAAAATTAATGAATGAATGATTTGCCTGGCAATGGAATGTTTACTGTGTATATGATAAGTAACGGGAGGCATGGTGGAATAGTGGTTAGCAATTCTGCCTCACAGCAAGAAGGTCCAGGGTTTGAGCTCCGTTCCCAGCATGGGTGTTTCTGTCTGGAGATTGCACGTTCTCCCTGTGCTTGTGTGGGTTTTCTCTGGGTACTTTGGCTTTCTCCCACAGTATGGGCAGAATGTGCTCTATCCTTCCCACAACCCTAAAAAAGGACAAAGCGGTTAAGAAAATAAACTAAAGTAAACTTATCATGATATGAGTGCCCCATAGCTAATAATGCAATAATGTACAATTAAATTAATTAGATTAAATCCTATGCACATTTTTGAGACAGTAGCAGCACTAATGTCACTAACCTATGTTATGATGTTCTATATCTTTGCACACAATGCACCCTGAACTACGGGTCCTTGGAGGCTAACATTTTTTACTAGTGTCTTTGTGGCACTTATATCACAAAATGTCTGGGTCAGACACTTTTCTATTCCGATTAAATAAACTTAAATTTAATGTGATGTAAACAAGTGCCAGTTACACTCATAATCATTTGTTTGATATCATTTACATTTACATTTACAGCATTTGGCAGACGCTCTTATCCAGAGCGACTTACAATTATCATTTCTTTGTATACAGCTGAGCAATTGAGGGTTAAGGGCCTTGCTCGAGGGCCCAACAGTGTTGATAGTGGGGATTGAACCGCTGGACTTCGGATCAGTAACCCATCGTCTTAACTGATTATATGATAATATCAGATATCACAGGTGCACAAACTCATTCTGTGTTTGCATGACTTGCAGCCTTTTCTGTCTCTTTATTTGTTAATATATAAAAACATCACATTTGGAGTTTGTTGGAGGTGCAGAGAGCCTCACAGCAACATAGCAAAAGCTTTGTTTACTCCCTTGGCATTAAAGAATGTGATATATATGTATGTGTATTTATTCTTCCTGCAGGTGGTATACGTCACTGCAACCTTCCCTTATTTCATGTTGGTAATCCTTCTGATTCGAGGGATCACTCTTCCAGGTGCAGCAGATGGCATCAAGTTCTACCTTTACCCAGACATCACTCGGCTCTCGGACCCACAGGTAAGAAAGCACTTCTTTACACCATCTCATACCTTTGTTGCCAATAGAGGTGTCACCTGTTTACATTAAAAAGAAATAAACCACACATGCATGCACACACACACACACACACACACACACACACACACACACACACACACTCACTCACTATCAGCCATAATATTAAAACCACCTGACTGCTCTGTGGGTACGCAGATCTGTTCTGACACCTTTCTATCATAGCCAGCATTATCTGTTTCAGCAGTTTGTGCTACAGTAGCTCTTCTGTGGGATCAGACTAACCCTCGCTCCCCTCATATATCAGTCCCCTCATATATATGCCTTGGGCATACGTGACACCATAACAATGGGCAGCATGGTGGCATTGTTGTTAGTGCGTCTGCTTCATAGCATGAAGGTTCTGGGTTCAAGTCCTGGAGTTTGTATGTTCTTCCTGTGCTTGAGTGGGTTTCCTTTGGGTACTTCGGTTTTCTCCCACAGTCCAAAGACATGCACATTAGGCTAATTGGCTGTTCTTTTGGCAAATAAGTGAGTGAGTAAGATAACAATGATTCTATGAAGGCGAGGTGGATATTGCTAAATGGTTAAAATTTTACAACATTCAGCATGCCTGAAGTAAACGAGTGTTTTAGTGCTCATGCGCATTTCATGATGGCATCTTTTAAAATTATTTCAAACCGTGAATTTCAAAAGTGCTTACAAATGTGAAATTTTGATATTTGTCAGACTTGAAAATCCAAAATTTTTAAACTTTTGAGGTCTCAGGATTGTCCAAAATAATAGCTGGTCAGGGTTAGGATGAAGAAAAAGATTAATGGTCATATTTTATGTATGACTGGGTTGTATGTAACGTTAATGGGTCACATTTGCCATCACCATTGTTCAGTTAGGATGGTAATGTTAAAAATCTCAAGATTCTGAGGTGAATGGAGAGTGAACAAGAAGTATGTGTAAGCATTAAGAGCCAGAGAGAAAAGTAGGGTGAAACAACAAGGGTAATAAAGGACTGCTGTTTGACTGGAAGAGCGTCTGACACCAATGTTTAATTAGCTTTCAATGTATACAATAAGTAGTCTGTTCTCACACTGTGGTCTGATTTATATTACCTATGCTGCCCAATTCTGTACACCCAAGGGTCTCTTTTTGCATTTATTTTCATTTAGATATCACATACAAGATATAATATTATACCACAACAGAATGAAAATGTGTGCCAAAAATGCTACAGTATGGAGAAATGTAAACTGCTACAGAATAATAGACATAACATTTGGTCTTGTTACCAGAAACTATTCTGTCTATCTAAAGTACATTTTCATTTACATTTTATTTTTTTTGGCTGACACTGCTGATCCAAAGTGACTTATGAGTGAGAGGTGAGATGAAGATTAAGGGTCTTGCTCAACGACCCAGTAGTGGCAGTTTGGCAAAACTTTTCCAAACGACTTTCATTACAACTTTCTTAATGCTTTAATCACCATGTAGCAATCCAAATTGGTCACTATTTGGATAGTAGTCCATTAGCCTTCCTTGGTAATATTAAGCCAAAAAAACCCCAAAACTTTATTTTAAATTTGGACAAATTAAAAAGACAAATGGAAACATCTCAATCTTCATGTAACATTTTTTTTTAATGACGACAGCTTGAGCTCCAATATATGCCATACAGTGGAAATAAAAAGACTACACACTTCGTTAAAATGTCAGGTTTATGTGATGTAAAAAATGAGACTAAGATAAATAATTTTAAAACCTTTTCCACCTTTAATGTGACCTGTACAATTTAACTGAAAAACAAAACAAAACGTTTCAAAGAAAAAACCTTACAACAGCCAGGTTGCATAAACATGCACACCCTTAAGCTAATACTTTACATAGAACATCTTGACTTGGCAATTCTGGCCTACTCATCCTTGCCAAAGCACTCCAGCTCTCCTGTGGAACCCAGAGTTTAGGTCTGGGTTCTGGATGGACAAAACCAGAAGTTTAAACTTCTGGTGAAGGCACTATTTTGTTAAATTCAAGGTATGTTTTGGGTTGTTGTTTTGCTGGAAGGTGAAATTCCTCTTCATTCTCAGTTGTTTTTTGTTTGTTTGTTTGTTTGTTGTTTTTTTTTTTTTTTAGCAAAGGCCCAAATGGTTTGTGCTGAAATTGACTAGTATTTGGAATTTTTCATTATGTTCTCCAACTTGATTAATAGCCCAATTCCAGCAGAAGAAAATAGCTCCAAAACATGATGCTGCTACCACCTGGCTTAACCATTAGTACTATGTTCTTTTGGTGATTTGCAGTGGTGTTTTTGCACCAAACATACCTTTAGGAATTATGAGTAAAAAGTTCAACCTTGGTCTTATCACACCATAACACATTTCGCAACAAGTTTTTAAGAGACTTGGGCTTGGATGTTTTTCTTTTTAAGAAAAGGCCTTCCAGATATATGAAGAAAAGAATTGTTGTCACATGTGGAATACAAGCAGTACCTGCCAGAAATTCCTGCAGCTCTTTAATGTTACATTTCATTCTTTTATTAAGTAATAAATATTAAATGTAATGACATTATTGTAGAAGACGGTAATTTAATGCTGTGGGATTTGACTACATTTACATATAACCCATCTAAAGCAGAAAACACACAACACTGAGCATACACCTGCACACTACCACTGTTACCAATAACCTTATCAAAATCAGCATGCCTGCGACCCTAATTAGGAATAAGCGGTTCAGAAAATGAATGAATGAAAATCAGCATGTATACCAGAATAATGCTTACTATTTATCCCTTTTCTAATTTTTATAATAAATAAAAAGTGCTGCATTCCTGTTCGCAAAATAAAAAAGTTTTAGAATTTTTAGCAATATTGTATATTTATATTTATATTTATATATAATTAACTATAGTATTGTTATATCTATAGTATTGTTATATTTATATCTATATGATTATTTACATTTTGTCTGTGTAGTTGCATTTTATATATATATTTGTATAGATTTTACAGCATATCTTCTTTACCATCAAATAACTATACGTGCTGATTTGAAATTATACAGAATTACTTACCTGCTGCATTTCTTTTTTAAATTATATTTTTTTAAATTACTTTTTATTATTTATTATTATATATTTTAAAAAAATAGATTTGTTTATTTATTTATTCATTCTTTGAGCTGACAGAAAATGTTCTATATTGTGATATGTATAGTTATCAGGACATGAAATTAAGTGATAAGAAATTTTGGTTATGTCACCCTGCCCTATGTTTCCTGTTTTCCATGGTGCATGTAATGCTCTGGAAATTCTATTGTAGCGGAGGTCCGTGCGGCACACCATACTTAAGAGAAACTGATACAGCATCGATTAGATTTTTTTGTGTTGCAAACATTGTGTCCGACCATACATGTACACGTGGGAACCATGTGGTGGCATTTCGTGTGACGGTATATAAACGGCGTAATGGAAATGAATGTCTGAGTGATGTTACTTACTCTATACTTTCTATATCTTCCCCACCATACTTTCACTTGTTTCAAGCCATAAATGAAAAGACACCTTTTTTAAATAAAATAAAATACTTTTTTAATAAAATAAAATATACTTTTTTATTAAAATAAAAAACTACGTACGCAGTAGGTATCTTAGTTTTTATAGCTGGCAAAATAAACTATTACAGCCATGCAATGCATTACTCATTTCAAAAGAAAGGCTTTGAATACAAGGAATCACATGACGTTTCTGGCATATATAACATGCTTACAGAAGTGAACCTATCCAGCAGAATGGCATCTCGCTATCCTGTGGTGATTTTGGGTTTCCATTAAATAAGTTTTTTCTCAATAGCGTAACAATTTCAGACATTATCAAAACTTATAACATAATGGTTTTATGACATTATGTCATCGATGTCATCAAAACGAATTCACATAGTAACCTTGTATCAGGAGAAATTGATTTTTTTAATTTAATGGAGTCAATTTAATGGATGGCTGGTGTGTACTGACTACTATTTAACATGAGATTGAATGTGATTGGTTAAACACTTGTGCAATCAGATTACTTAAGCTTTTTTTTTTCCCCAATAAATTTCGGGGGGGATTCACTTAAGTTATACAGATTGTAGGTAATATTAAAGGTGGAAAATGTTTTTCTTTTATGTCTGTGGTATAATCAGGTCAGTATAGATAAAGCTAGCTAGTTAACATAAAAGTTTTGTGCATTTTTAAAAAGTGATTTCAGCAATGCGATTTTTTAAAACAGATGTGTAAATTATTTAAATTGTAAAATTCAGGGCAGCTTCCCTCTAAGAACATCCATCCTGCACCCATGCAGAATAGATGTCCTATATTCAATTCATATATATATATATATATATATATATATATATATATATATATGTGTGTGTGT
>JAQMYF010000023.1:10615298-10627830 GCA_030014195.1 Neosilurus mollespiculum | reverse complement strand
AGAGAGAGAGAGAGAGAGAGAGAGAGAGAGAGAGAAACAGACTCTGAGTTAAGCAAATATCCATTAGCCATTTCTGTATCACATTTCTTGTGCTATGCTCTGTGTGGTCGTGCCATTTTTGGAAATGCATGAAATGTGCATGAGCTCCAAATCCATTAGCCAATGTACATGTCTTTTTTTATTCTTGCCATATCAGCTACGTAATAAATTTTTCATTGCTTTTAGGACAGATGGATGGATAGATAACTCTGCTTATTTTTTTTTTTCTTTACACTTTGACATTTTAAATCAGCATCGGTAAAACTGATATAATTCATTAAGGGCTGCAGTTGTTTCTGGGCATGGGTTGCTGTTTAATTTAATTTTTTTAATGTAAGAATTGGTACATTGAATTATATATCACATAAAGGCAACTTATGGTTCAGGAAGCTTTATTTATATATTAAGAAAAGGGGAAAACTTTCTTTCACCCCAGGCCGTCTGCTGTCCTAAACAAGACCAAATAAACCCTTGAATTAGCCACAACACCAATAAGCAACTTTTAAATAACTTAGCACCTTGTCCAGGCGAGGCATATCCACAGTTCCCTAGTGGGAAACAGAAAGGGTGTAAATAACCATGGGTGCAGAATGGATGTTCCTGGAGGGAAGCCGCTCTGAGTTTGTGAGGTCAGATGAGTTTCCCTGGTTACTCGCCAGAGGAAGCGAATACCTCAAGCTGTCAATTGTTTTCCGAAAAAAGGAGATTAGTGGCTCAATGGTTATGTGAGAGCAGTTAAAAGGAGGATCTTGCTTAATTTGCCTTTTATGCATAAATCCTATGGCCAAATTTTTTATACCATCATTCAAGTCTTGGATAATATAAAAATACAGGACACTTTTTATACTAATTTACAAATAAGTGAACAGATCCACGGGAATAC
Organism: Neosilurus mollespiculum; assembly: GCA_030014195.1. Classification (NCBI taxonomy): domain Eukaryota; kingdom Metazoa; phylum Chordata; class Actinopteri; order Siluriformes; family Plotosidae; genus Neosilurus; species Neosilurus mollespiculum. Next base: position 10,626,908 of record JAQMYF010000023.1, on the reverse strand, counting down.
AAGTACCACAGACCAACTTACCATCTGTAATTTAAAAATTGTAGGGCATAGCAAGCTGCGATGGAGTGAGGTCTTTTGCCATTCTGGAGTAAATTATTTTACTGTTTTATTCTAGAACTAACACCAATTTGCTAGCAATTAAAAAATTACCAAAATAAAATACTGCTTTACTGCTAAATGTAATCTACATTGTCCGGCCCAAAAAAGGTGTGCACTTTAATATTTAGTTTGACCACCTTTAGCCTTGAGAATAGCACAAAATCACCACGGCATGGTTTTTATTTAAAACTTTTTTGGGGGGGATTTTTCCAAAGTTTTTCTCAGAGCGAAATCGTTGTCTGCCCTTTGTATGCTTGAGCTCACAGACACCCATGATTGGTTGGTGATTGCTTTTAAGTGACAGGGAGGTGAAAGCACGACATCGCAACCCCTCTCCAAGAGCTTGGCCAGTTCGAGAATTTGTGAATTTCCCTCTGGGATTAATAAAGTATCTATTTATCTGTCTATCTATCTAGTGCCCATGGATTCCTGGCTGTAGATGGCTGTGTGAATTAACCTGGATTTGAACTTGTAATTCGAACTTGCTCTAGTTTTATTACAATATTGTTACATTATAATGTCATATAAACTGGGCTGTATGTCATTGCTTAATAAGTTGCAGTCATTGGCAAATTGTTGTGCTATAAGCAGAATAACACAATACACGGTAATCCGTTGAGTATTATTTCTGTTATTAAATGTAAATGTAATGATTTCCTTAGGTGTGGGTGGATGCTGGAACTCAAATTTTCTTCTCCTATGCCATCTGCCTGGGATGTCTGACTGCTCTTGGGAGCTACAACAGTTATAATAACAACTGTTACAGGTAAGCCTTACATTTACAACAACAATGACTGGTAGAGCGAACACCCGCTTTCACTGACCTTTTGCGTGGCACCAACTGGTGTATATATAATGTCACATGTGACTCTCAACTTTTACTTTTGGTGGGAAAACCATGCAAATTGGTAATAGTATTTAGTTTATATAGCAAAATTAACTAATATGTAAAAGCTCAAATTTTTGGTTGTTAATCTAGGTCATGTTTACCCACACAGAACTCTAACCAGCATTGAATGAATACATTCATAACCCAGATGAAAAAATTAATTTAAAATTTCTCATATATATTTTCTTTTTTGAAGGTTCACAAAATTTGGCTAGTAGCATATTAACAAGTTTTAATCTCGGATTAAAAAAATAGGTGAAAGTCACCCTAACTCCATGTCAATTGCAAACATATTACTATCACTCCTATCACAATAGAACTGTTTCACTGCTCTCCTGAAAGTACATTTAAAAAACAACAAATATGGGCTGAGCTCATTTTATATAAAGCATAGGCTACAACTTAGCAAATGATATCACTATTCTTGTTCAATAAACCACTGGCAAAAATATCACTTTATTACACAAAGCATTAAAATAACAGATCCATGTTCTTCACAAATGTGTATATCAAATATATTGCACTTACAAAAAGAACAGAAATGGATGGACCACTGGAAAATTTGGGTGGGGGGGGTGTCATGTTTTTGTTTTGTTTTATTTTTTAGAGATTTTTTGCTTTCAATTTTACAGAAAAAGTTATTTGTCAAAGGTGTTTTCTTCCAGGGAAGTGTTAATGATCAAACGGAAATTTGTCTCCACTTGAAAGTGAAAGAAAGCATAGGACCCCCCCTCTGCCACTAAAAAGATCAGCTGAATTATATTACTACACAAAGGGAAAAAAAAGACATCAAAAAGCATTACAAAAAACACTGTAGTAAAACAAATAAATAAATAACCAGATGACTGTCTCTATAATTAACATTACTACTTTCATGACACTAGTTGCTATGTCAGTGGAGCAATTTGCATTTAAAAACTTACATCGTCCGAGGCTTCCGACACACACGCATGCTCTAACTTGAAGACAAAGCTGAACTTCTAATTATCTAAACATATGCGTCAGCTAATCAGTGGATTGCTAAACTGAATGGGTTTCGTAATGTTACTTTATTTAGTACAATTTCTGTAAGCTCTCAAATGCTTAGCAAGAACTTACCTGGACCGAGCGCGCACTTGTGGACTGTGGACAGACAAACACACATACCGGTACAATTTTTTGCGGAACAAAAATCGACGAATCGCAGTACCTTGCGAGGTGTTCACGTGAAAGGTAATAACAACAACAACAACCTATACTGTAGTGCTGCACAGTTTAGTTTCTGGTCCAAAATTAGTATAAAATTGCATTTTTTGGTTTCAAGGCCATTTTTTAAAACTGTTGCCTTATAATTTTATGCACACCATTTTAGCTTTCAGTATCTTAATTACTAAGGGAGGAACTGCTTGTACAGAAAGTTTGATGAGAAAATATTGAAAGCCTTCAGAAATAGTACACGTTGAAAATTAAAGATTTTAAACTTATGTAAAAAAAAAAAAAAAAAAAAGGAAAATAATATGTAGTGCTTACACTTCAGTTCAAAACAAGTAAAAAAACTAAATAAATAATCATTAGACTCATTCCTAAACACAATAAAAGTTACAGCCTCATTCACAATGAGTGGTTATGGTGGGGTTTAAGATGCAGAAATACATTTAGGCAAAAATAGGTAAACTTGGGATTTATTGGGTAGATTCCAACATTTTATATCTAGAAAAGTATTTGGGTACAGCTCTAATGTTTGGCAAGGTTGAATTTCTTAGATAGGGGTATTTTTTTTTTTTTCAAGAAAATCCATGACATGAACTGGGAAAGTTCTGAAAACTGGGAGAGTTGGCATGGAATGACCCAACTGATTATATTAAAGATAATATTTACAAAAGCCACATCCTCTGAATCACTTCTGCCTGATGTTAATAATTCTCTGAATTTTACTTGAAAGTTGGCTGAAGTAATTATTGTAACTGTACTGTAATTCTTTGTGTTTCAGGGACTGTGTCATGCTATGTTGCTTGAACAGCGGCACAAGTTTTCTAGCAGGATTTGCCATCTTCTCAGTATTAGGTTTTATGGCTTATGAACAGAACGTGCCGATTGAAGCTGTAGCTGAATCAGGTGAGTGTGACTGCTAGGAGACTAATAATAAGTCATTGGTGATTTTCCAGGAGTGTGTTGAAAAATGAGCTTATCCTTTCATATTCATAGAGTGGTAAAGACAAGGAAACTGAAAAAAAATACTTAAGAGAATATTAGGCAATGCCTTGTTTATTGAATTACATTTATTATAGTCTAATTCTTATTAAAAATTCACATTGCCATGGGCATCTGACCTACTTCTTGTAAAACCAAAAAAAAAAAAAAAAGGCTGGCCTAAATCACATGTCTACTAGTGGAGATAATGGCTATGTAAATTCAGAATTGCTAGATTGTCTCTTTTTATTAATTGGCTCAAACTGTGGCATTCTTAAATTAAATAGTGTATTAGCACGATGTTATTTGTTTCCTGATCAATGCAGATGTATTAAAAATTATTGTACTTGTGAGACATATTCTGGTAAACACAACAGACCCACTCATATTTAATAATGTATTTGAGAGTTCAGAGTTTCAACCACAGAAAAATAAATATCTATGAACTAAGCTAGACAAAGTTAACAGTGTAATTGGTTAATATGGATTACAATGCATTTTAATAAATGTGCACTTTGTTTTTGTTTTTTTAATCAGCAGTTAAAAAAAGGACAAAATGTGTTGGCACCGGGTTTGGTTTGCTGAGACAGGGCTTTATAAATTACTTGTTAATATGTGTGGGGATCTATGAGCCAACAGTATTGTGATAGAGGTATGAATTAACGCATCTTATCTTATGAGAGTTAGCCACAGCAGCAGTCAGTAAACAGTGAATCTGCTTGTAATCGAATAGTGTATTGATAGTTAAATTATTAGTAATATGGTAATTTTCTGTTTTCATTCAATTCAAAGCTAAAGCAGCTTGCGGATCTATTCTGTTATTGAATATAAATCAGTACCTTCAGGTTTGAGATTTCAGCAGCACTGTGGTGAAATTGTAAATATTCTCCAAATTGCTTGGCAACTTTTATTCATTCATTAATTTTCTGAACCGCTTAATCCTAATTAGGCTCAGTGTACACCCTGGACAGCTCGCCAGGCCATCGCAGGGAAGAAACACGCTGACTGCTTCTTTTGTTCTTGTCAAAAATAAGCAATGGTTATTTTACATGCCTCTCCCCATGGACAGTGAGAGACATGGCTGGCTTTTGATAACCCAGCTAGCTGCGCTGGGAGGACAACAATGACATCCCGTCAGTAATCCAGCACCCTGCCACCAGGCGACCACTGCCCCGAGGCAAATAATTATTTTAGTATATACTCTACATGGGAACAAAAAAAAAGCAAAATGAGATTTTTATAGGTTTTTTTTAGATATTTTAACCATGAGACACTAGGCGCGCTACAGGCAAAGTTTAATCGTAGTGTCATCTTTTTACACTCATTAAAAGTTCCTGAATATTCTACCCAGGAACTTAAAGAAAAAAAATATATATATATTTTAGATATTTTACCATGACATAATAGTATATATATTAAACTTTAAATAAGTTTAAAAACCTGTTGTTACAGAGCTTTCCATGTAGTATATACTAAAACTACTGAAAGTTTATAAAGATGCTGTTACCCAGCACATAGAGTGATGCTTGAAAGTTTGTGAACCCACTGTAGTTTTTTTATAGTTTAGTATAAATATGACCTAAAAGAACAGGGGTCTCTTGAAGTCTTACCTCTAAAAAAAAAAGTTTGTGGAAGTATATTATAGCACACTCAACGGAGATTTATAAGGTAACAAAACCAGCTCTAAATCATTTTGAATCCTCCAATCCACCAACAAATAGAGGTAATTCAAGTCCATAGTTACTCTTTCCAGGGGTGGTCAACCAAAAATGGTTAATCCAAGAGCAAGGTGTATATTAGTCTAGGGGGTCTTAAAGGAACACTAGGTAACTTTTAATCAGCTGAAGGCCTCTCTTACATTGGCTAATGTTGATGTTCTTAAGTCCACTATTAGGAGAATACTGAACAAAATGGTCTGCATGGCAGAGTTGCATGTTCTGCTCTCCAAAAAGAACATTGCTGCCCTTCTACAGTTTGTTAAATATCACATGGACAAGCCGAAAGGCTACTGACAAAAATTGTGAATAGATGAAACCAAAATAAAATATTTTTGGCTCAAATGAGAAGTTTTATTTTACAAGAATGGAAAATACTACATTCCACCATTAGAACCTTACTCCATCAATGAAACGGTGGTAGTAGTATCATGGTTTATGCCTGTTTTGCTGCATCAGGGCCAGGACAGTTTGTCACCGTTCTTGGAACACTGAGTTCTGAAGTATACCAGATAATTCTAAAATAAAATGTCAGGACATCTGTCTGTGAACTGAATCTCAAAAGAAAGTGCATCATGCAGCAAGACAAGGAGCCTATAAACAAAAGTTGTTCTGCCCAATAATGGTTAAATAAGTACAAATGTAATGTTTTGCAAAGACCAAGTCAAAGTCCTGACCCTGATCCAATAGAAATGTTGTATGAGCGGTTAAGGTGAGGAAACCCACCATAGTCCCAGAGTAATGGAGTAAAATCCATCCAAGTTGATACGTTAGACTGATCAATAGTTACTACAAAAAGATTTACAGTTATGACTGCTCAAGGGGCAAACGGCTCACATACTTTTGCCAATCACAAATATGAAGTACTGGATCATAAATGACCACATGTAATATTTTGTTGCATTTGTTCAATTGGGATTTTTGTACCTACTGATGGTGTTTTTTTAATCATATTTATTCAGAAATATAGAAAACGATTATTAACAAGTAATTGTTAGTAATCCCCTAGATAACAAAACAATCAGCCGTTCCCATGAAGTACATACTAATGGTAATCATCCATTACTCATAATGATATTATTATGCTAATAATGCAAATATGGTAACACTTAATAGTAATTCTACTTAGGTTTAACTCGTGTACATGCATATAGAATTAATCTGCTGTACATGTGTTAAACCAGCATTTGACATGTGTCAAATGCTCTTTGGAAGCAAGGATGCTTATGAAATCCCTCCTCCTTAATAATAGCTGAGACATGGGAAGCATAGTGGTATTCTAAATATGTTTTATTTAGTAAGGAAGATGAAATTTAACCTACAGCCTCACTAATCAAAGCAACATGTTTACTTTCAAATCAGCAGAGTGAAACTGTGCTTTTTAACTTTGCTGTTTATAGCAGCTTGCACTCTGTGAACACTATCCACCAGATTGTCAAGTATGGGTGTCGAAACTGCGGGGGATGTGGGTGTTGTAACACCCCCACTTTTGTTGAAACACAATGCTGTTCTTTTCTGTGGTATTGTTCTTGCATTCCTTAATACTATGTTAGTAATCATTTAGATAATGGAAGACTATATTTGAATTTTGTAATTATTAAGTAAAGAACAATGAACGACAGAGTTTAGGTAGCAGAAGATAACGGAGATGGCAATGTAACCATGACCACAGGACATGATTTTCTCGTATGACAGATATAATTTTATTTGTCATTCCATTTTCAACAGCTACAACTGTTAAACCTAAAGGAGAGTTCACCAAAAAAAATATAAAATAAATAAATAAATAAATATAAACAAAAACAAACAAACAAAACGCACAGATTTTACTTATTCATTGGAGTCATGCTAATGCATTGCACAAGTTATCCATTTCTTTTTGCAGCTAGTACAGGTTAAAGTACAATGAGCCGACCATTCTTGATTAATAAACTTGACAGGGTGATGCTAGATACGATCTTGAATCACACTGAAGGGGTTTATTTCACAATGTTGCCAGCTCACTGTACATTATATTGCTTATTACACGAAGTTGTTACATAATTAAACAAACCAATAGCCTAATTTATCATTACATAATTTAATAAAAAAATTATATTATTGATTTATACTTTAAGATTAGCCTACTTAGCATCATAATTCATGTTAAATGGTGCATTAAAATTAATAAGAAATATTTTTTATAAAAAATAATTTTTCAAAAATGTGTTTTCCAATAGAAAAACTTATTTTTATTATTATTATTTTTTTTTATAACCACAGCATAACATACCATAACATTGTTAATTTGATTATTAAAGCAGCTTAATTTACCAAACTTCATTCTGTGGATATATATCCATGTGATGTGATTCTCCAGTGCCTATGACCTGAACTGTGTCTATAGCAGCAGCCTGCTATTAAGAAATAACCGAGAGGATTATCAGTATAATCCCCCAGTAAGTATTCAACAAAGCATTGAAATAAACTCCAAATAAAATATGATTACATGTTGCCTATAGATCATATATGCCGTTTTTAGTTTGCAGTGTTCATATATTGTGTGTCTACTCAACTTGTGAGCCAGATTTAATGAGATGTCAATAATCCACAGTGAGGGGCATTCAGAATAGTGATGGCACTAAATAATTTTTTTTTTTGTAAGCCCATTACTGAATATAGAAATATTGTGTTATGTGTGAGTTTTTTAGTTGCATTTATACCATCTCTTCTTATAATGTATACTTGTTTGACCAAAAATACACCCAAAATGGCTAAGCATGTCAGTCTTCATAAGCAATATATTATGGGTAATTAAATATGTACATCATGTGAAAGTTGTGAGGTCACGTGACAATTTTTGTGACTGATTTGCCAGTAATTCGCTTTTTGTTTGCGCGTTATTACCGTAAACAAAATGGGAAAGAAATACGAATGACGACAAAATATATGTGATATGGCACATGCCAGAACATCTCAAACTTTACAAGTGGAAGTCTTCAACTTGTCGATTTTCCCTGCGAACGAAAAACTAATAATTTGCGAGCAAAACGACAACTTTGTGACCTTCTTTCGACATGTGCGGACTGCTTGAGAAGAGTTTAAGACTATTCCACATCAGAGCCTCATGTTGTGATATTCGCTGAAATTTCAAACGTTTGATATTTGTTGCGATGAGTTCACGAAACAGGTCACCAAAATGTGATGCTGCGAATGTTGCATGACAAATCTGAGAATGATTAACGACAGCCACGAATTACCATTCGCGTAAGTCGGGTTTCTATTGCACCTTTGTGTGATCAGTGATGTCACCAATTCCCTGAACGTTTTAGGGATTTTTTGGTCCCTCTCTTTTTTATTCTGGCTAACATGGCATTCATGTTTTCTTTTTTATATTAAACATTAAAATTCTGCAAATGTGTCCACTCATACTTTACACTTGTGACACAACAGTTTTCTGCTCATAATAAAATACAGTTTTTATTTTTTTTGTTTGTTTGGTTGTTTGTTTGTTTTTGTTTTTTTGTTTGTTTTTAACTATTTAGGAATTTTTAAATAATAAAAAAATGTTATAATCAGGAAACTTGTTGTATATTTATAATTGCTCTTTAAAATAGCAAAAGTATGTCTTATCTGATTAATCAAATAATCAATAGAATAATCAATATAATACTAATAAAATAATCAATAGTCGCAGACCTATTATACAGTGAAAATCGTCTTTTTGTATATCCCAGTACAATTACCTTCTGATCAATAAACTGCGCCTTAACACTGCAGCTTACAGATTCCATTTATAACTTCCCAAACCATGAAACTGGGCATTAATGAAGTGATTACAACACCTTTTCAAACAGTGGCACTGGATGTAGTACTGGACTTAACTGCTGGCCAGAGTGCACATTTTTAAACAAAAGTGCCCTTACATTTAAAGTTAAAGTTGATGCCTTCATGACACAGTCTTTGTTGACTACACCTTGTACTGCCCATGATTCTGTATTCTAAACTGTGAAGTTGCTCAGTTTTTTATATGAACCACACACTATTAATTAAGCACCGTCATTAGCTTAGAATTACACTGTACTCTGCTTCTCACTTGCAGGAATAGATTATATCATGACCAATTCATTAAATTCATGTCCACTCACATTTTCTCACTGACATATGTATCATCTATTTCAGGACCAGGTCTGGCTTTTATTGCATATCCAAAAGCTGTAACCATGATGCCATGGTCTCCCCTGTGGGCATGCCTCTTCTTCATGATGCTCATCTTCCTTGGCCTGGACAGTCAAGTAATAAAAATATCCACCAATTACAATGAAATTGCATCAGATAATACATATAGCTTTAAATATATAATTTTCCCACTTTACATTATATTATCCCCATACCATACTTTCAGCCGTTTGTCTTTAAATTTATAAAAAATTAAATGCTATGATCAAAAGTAATACACAATTTACACAGATTATGGCTACAAACAAAAATTTAGGCTGTTTAACTATGTACATACTTAGACTGGTAAAATAACACTTTCAATATTGATACTGTTGTGTAGTTTGTGTGTGTAGAGAGCCTTGTAACCGCCGTGGTGGATATGTACCCCAAAACCTTCAGAGTGGGATACCGTCGAGAGCTCCTGATCTTAGGGATGTCTGTGGCTTCTTATATTTTAGGTCTAACCATGTTGACAGAGGTAAGAAACAAGGAGAAATTCCACATTCATATGTTTTTTGAAATTTGCTGTAAATGATACCTTGAGCATCGGTGGATTCGTATTCCAATCTGAGATCTTCCTTACTTACAAGTCCAAGAAAGGCCATAGAATTGCTTAGAGAAATTTTCATGTGATCAAAAAAGCGTTTAAATGTCTCTTTATCTGGCACTAAAATAGTTACAAAACACAAGGATATACCACCAACACAGATAACAAATTAACTGCCTAAATATTATGACTGGCTTTGGCTATTCTTTTAAATATAGTGACCGGAATTAAAATGAGTTTTATACACCAGTCTATATGGACCAAGTTTTTTTTTGTCCCTAATTTAGTCGTTTCCAATTCCCACCCATCAACTTTTGCCTTCCCTATCACACGACCACAACCGACCAGGGAGGGGCGCGAGCAAGCACACCCGCCTCTTTTCGAACTGCTGCGCATGCGTATTTGGGGGCGGCCTAACACACTCGGAGGGAAAGCGCTATCCACCCCCTCGTACAAATGAGCTCACAGACGCCCATGATTGGCTGGTGATCGCTGTGAGTGATAGGGAAGTGAGCGTATGCCATTCCTCCCTCCGGTGAGAGCTCGGCTCCCATGGACTCCCGGTCACGGATGGCTGTGGCATCAACCTTGGATTTGAACTTGCGATCTCCGGGTTGATAGTCGCGCACCTTGTCGATGCGCCACTCGGGAGCCCATATGGACTAAGCTTTAATATGGAAATCACCTTCTGTAGTGTGTGGACTAGTTAAAGTGTAATACAAAGATAATCATCAGGTGTTTCTCAGAAAACATACTGATACAATTTTCCTATATAAAAGGTGCTGCAAATAAATTATATGTGAATGTAGAATAGAATATATAAATATTATCTGTGGTGTATGATATGAATTACCTAATTTTATTTTACCACGATTAGATCTTATTTAACAGCATTGTTTTCTTCTGTTTTAGGGTGGTATGTATGTGTTCCAGTTGTTTGATTCCTATGCTGCCAGTGGGATGTGTTTGCTTTTTGTGGCCATCTTTGAGTCCATCTGCATTGGCTGGGTCTACGGTAAACTCTACTTCCACTTCAGTATTTCATCCTGTAGGCAGATCACACTGAACAAGCATAAATGCATAAAATCATAAATGATTAACAGTGACAGAAAGCAGGAATGTAGCATTTTCCATATGCTGTTAATCACTCTGTAAGCGGCCTTCACGCTAACGAATTTAAGAAATGAACATGAATGAATTGCAAAAGTCCAAATATGCTCAAAATTCCCAAAAATAGATTGACAGACAGGACGGAATGAATTGTGAAACAAATGAAACAAATTCAAAACATGGTCAAAACAATTTGATAACGTCTCCCTAACAAACCAGAGCGGATGCCGAACAATTGTTAACTAATGTTTTAATGGATGGTTAACGAGCTGTGCATGCACTCTCTATGTGATTCGCAAATTTAAACCAATCACGTAAAGTTTGTTAAAGCAATCACGTAAAGACTCGATGAATTTTCATCCCAGTCGCATGAAGGAGGCAAGAAGCAGATGCCCCAGAAAAGGCAACCATCTTCCAGGCAAAGATGCAATGCTCCATCTCCAACTCCATCTCAACCACCCACACCTTCACCGCATAATGTAGGTTCACCTGAATCCCAAGAAGAAGCTACATCCTAAGAAGCCTCCACATCCAGGTCCCCAAATTCCAACTCTTCACAAGCCTCCAACAGAAATGTCTCTTCAACCCTATATAATGTCTCAATTAACTCGGTCGATAAGTCTGTTCCGTTAACTAACTGCTACCGTACTTCGGACGAACAAAACATTCCCATAGCGTATGTGGAACTTTCTTGCTGCATACGCACTGCTTGCTGGCTTACATGAAAAAAAAAATTAATAATTTTTAACTAATGAAATGAACAGGGGCAGTGGTAGGGTGCTGGATTACTCATCCCAAGGTCGGGGGTTCAAGGCCCACTATCAACGGGTTCTGACTGCTGCCGCCCCCCCCCAGTGCAGCTAACTGGGTTATTAAATGCT
>JAQMYF010000023.1:10590499-10615198 GCA_030014195.1 Neosilurus mollespiculum | reverse complement strand
GTGTGTGTGTGTGTGTGTGTGTGTGTGTGTGTGTGTGTGTGTGTGTGTGTGTGTGTGTGTGTGTGTGTGTGAGAGAGGGGCAGTGGTGGCTTAGTGGTTAAGGTGATGAGTTACTGATCTGAAGGTCAGCAGTTTAATCCCCACTATCACCACTGGTGGGTGATTGACCAAGGCCCTTAACCCTCAGTTGTTCAGATGTATAAAAATGATAACTGTAAGTGGCTCTGGATAAGAGCGTCTACCAAATGCTGTAAATGTAAATGTATCTGTGTGTTGGATTTGATGCTGTCGTAAAATAATCCAACATATTATTAGAGGATATATATATTTTTACTCTTAAGCCTACTTTACATTGTATGATTTCATATTACGTTGTATCATTTCCCAGTTTAGAAATCTTCCGACTTGCTCGCCACAATCAGTTCAGGCCAAAGACAGCTGATGACAAATGGAAAATGTCAGAGTGTGACTGGTGCTTTGGCGCTCATCTAAAAGCTTCCAAAAGACAAACAAACAAAAAAAAAAACCCACAACATGAAAGCTGTTTCAGCATGTGACTGTTTAAGATACTGACTTGCTCACATGAAGGTAATGTTACCAGCTTACATGCTTGGACTGTTATTCCAGCAAGGCCTAATAGACAGAAGAAATGTCCTGACTTCCTTAAAGGAACTCTGGGACTCCGAAAATCGCAAACTAACGAATGCCACTCCCTTACTTCTCCCTTTCCAAGTGTGTATTAGAACATACAGTGGCCATCAGGTGCCTGTGGTGTTGTTCAATTATATACAATAGTATTTATAGTTCTTTTAACTGTTGAAGAAAGTTTCGCCTTTTTGTGTGTTTGCACTGCAGGGACTGTGAACAGTTTTAGTGCTTATAATGCTTTTTTTTTTTTAGATAAGGTTTAGGTAATACCCCAGCACAGTATGAACCATGAGTGATGGTGATTGGTTCAGTACAGCACTGGCAGCTGTCATGTTTAAAAGCTCAAAAAGCCATAGCTCTTAGGTCAGTTCTTACAGTAGCTTGTAGCGGTAAAAAAATGTCTTAAGGAAAAAAAATAAATAAATAAACCAGACAAATGGACGGACAGTGAAGGGCAGGCTTTAGGGGGTGATCACAGTAAAGGTGCAGTAGAAAAGCAACTCTCGTGAAATGATTGTTTTACGATTTGTTTTGCGAATTTTGTCACAATGTTTTACGACTCCATCTACACTCATGGGCAAAAAAAATGAGCCATGTCTTTATTTTCCAAAATTTTAGTAATTATTAACTATAACATATAAATATATTGAATTAGTATGCAAATCCTTGAAATACAAATGATGATAAAGAACAGATGGGGAAAATGGATGCCAGCAAGTCTCAAACTTTTCTTAAACTTTCCGCGTGTAAGTCTCTAACTTGTTGCTTTTCCTTGCGAACAAATAACGAATAATTTGTGAACAAAACGACAACTTTGCGACCTTCTCACGACATGTGCAGACTGTTTAAGAAGAGTTTAAGGCTACTCCGCGTCGAAGCCTCGATTTTGCAATATTTGTGGAAATTCCCAACATGTTCACGGACCAGGTGTCCAAAATGTGATGCTGCGAGACAAATTTTGAGAATGAAAAGCAACAGCCGCAAAATGCCATTCAGAAGTAAAGTTGTTAAGTATACCAGCAATCAGCTGGCTTACATCACTTCAGCGTTTCTGCTGGTGGTGCAAATGCAAACAGAAAACATGTTTTTAGTTTTCAGGGGAGGGCCCCAGGGGAGAGTTCCTCTCAAAAGGTCAAGAAAAGTGCTCAGTCTGAAAGAGCCTATACACAGTCTCTAGGTTTTGTTCATGCTAAATTATAAGCATGGTCCCCTGTTTTTCAAAAAGTCTTCAGCAAACACTCTTTCTTCTTCCTCTTTTTCTTCATCCTTCTGGTGCTTTCCTACCCATTCAGACTGCCACTTGTAAGAATGTGAAACATGGATGGCGTTCTCCAGGGGGTTTTGTGTCTGGGCTACACAACATGGCAGCTTGGTGGAAGAGATATAAAGGCAGATATGTAGAAATAAAGGACTTAGTGTAAGCTCATGAAAACACAACGATTTGTTGTTACAGTTAACTTATGAGTACTCTATTCCATTTCTGTTAATAGACCCCTCCAAATCCTACATAGTGGACCTTTAAGCTCACTTTGGTTAATGGACAATCCACATTGTCCTTTTTACTCCCACAAGCTCTTATTTCTCATCTTTTATAATGTGTTTTTGCCGTGCATAACATTACAACCATTATAATGAGGACTTCGAGCAGAACGTTGTCATTCTCTTCACTGTATAATCTGACATGGAGAACATGTTATTGCACAGTCTGTTAAAGAATTCAGCCAAGATTTGATTGGGATCATCTCATACAGCATGACAAGTAATAATTTTAAAAGACCGCTGAAATGGTATTGTGTGAAACTGACGAGTCTCTTAATCGCTTTCTGTCTGTCCGCACCCGCTCTATTTTGCTCTCTTTCTCATGCACTCTGTCTGTGGGTAAATCCTTTAAAAAATGTCCACTTGCACAAATTTCACTAATGATAGACAGGTGATGTAAGTACATTAAAACCAGAGGGACTTGGTCTGTTTGACTCCATTTGATTCTGGCAAAAGAGATGAATGATTATGCAGTTGGGTAGATGGATGGATGGATGGATGGATGGATGGATGTGTGGAAGGAAGTGTGGGTGAATAGATAAAGGTGACAATTAATACAAGTTGCAAAGATGTATGAATAAACAGGTGGGAGATGGAGTGCACTTATAGTATACAGTTGTGTGCAGTGAAGATTATACACCACCACTTTTGTCTAAAAGGGCTCCTAATAAAAAGAAGTAAAAACTTACTTCTCTACAATTCTTTGGTGAAAATGTATTCAACAATGCCACTGTAGGCAATGAGAACCAAAAAAATCATTCTGACAAGTATACTGAGGTAAAAGTATGGCTAATAAACAAAAACACTGAAAATACCGATTTGTTGCAAATTTTATTTATTTATTTATTTTGCATAGCATGAATGAAATTCAAACCATATGGAATGGTTTAGGGGCAGTGGTGGCCTGGTGGTGGGGTGCTGGATTACTGATCCCAAGGTCGGGGGTTCAAGCCCCACTATCACCGAGTTGTCACTGCTGTCCCCCCAGTGCAGCTAACTGGGTTATTAAATGCTGGCCATGTCTCTCACTGTCTGTGGTGAGAGGCATGTAAAAGAACCATTGCTTATTTTCGACAAGAACAAAAGAAGCCATCAGCGTGTTTCTTTTTGTCAAGAGGAGGCTGCATAGCCGTCAGCTTGTTTCTGCCCTGCGATGGCTTGGCGAGCTGTCCAGGGTGTACTCTGCCCTCGCCCAGAGTCAGCTGAGATGGGCGCCAGCCTCCCTGCGACATGAACAACGATGTACAGGAACGTAATAAAAAAAATAACAACAAATTCAAAGCAATGTTAGAATGAACTTCAGCATATGGCAGCGAATGCCAAAGATTTTCCATACACAGAAGGCTGCTTTACAGCAAATTCTTTATTTTATTAAATTTCAAGCACATCAATCAACACCATATCACACTGAAATAGTGAACTTTCTCAGAGATGGTGACCTTTGAATTTTGAATTACTGGTTGCTTCAAATTAACCTTTTATGTACAAGATTGCACTGTATGGCTAAGTAGAGGTTCATATGTGAAGCTGCCCTGACACCTGCTGGAATTTTACATTTATTGCAAATATTAAGACATTTTTAAAGAACTTATGCAAAAGATTGCATTCATATGTGAATCAGAGTTTCATATTACCTAAGAAACCATTATCTGGGCATGTTAGAGTGATCGTTCTGAACAGTTGAAATTGTTTACGTCATGTTCATTTGATTCCTTTTTCAGGCAGCGACAAATTTTATCTGAACATTGAGGACATGATTGGTTACAAGCCCATATTTTTCATCAAGTGGTGCTGGAAAATCCTAACCCCTGGCATTTGTTCAGTAAGTTGTGCCTCACATTTTCAGCAGTGATATCTAAGGACACAGTCTTCTCATGTTATATGTTGTTTTCAGGTTATTTTCTAATTCATTTGAAATGCATTTCTTCTTTAATTTAGCACAATGCAGCTGATTTGTCAAATCTGAAGGGTCAGAAATCGCTGGATAGTTTTCTATAACAGTAGTTCTGAAATTAATTCTGGGTTTAAGGAAGATCTTAGGTTTATATTAATGCACTCCTCTTAATACATTATTATCTCTATAGTACCAGCTAATTCACAGTACGGCAGATACTCAACTTTACATAAGATTGTAATGTATTCAACAGTATCGAACAAAATTAGGTCTTCTTTAAGGAGGCATTTATTTAGCATTTACTGAAGGAGTCTCCAGTATCAGAGCTTTGTAAAAGTAAGTAAACCTTTCACTACATGAAAGTCTTTATGGCAGAGGAGCTTGGATACAGCTTTTTTGAGCATCACTGTTGACTTTTTTTAAAATTTTAAACTAGAACATCTGTTTACGGACATATAAATGCAAGGAACAATAATAGGGACAATTATTGTTGATGGCTCGCAAGTAGTAAACAGATAATAAATGTGTATTTTTAATGCATTGCAAAAACAAATTGATGAACTATAACAAAAATAGGTTGTAAAAAGAATTTCTCTTTTTATTCCATACATATTGATTAATGCTAATATCTTTATTGAGCAATATCTTAGTTTAGCATAAAAATCAATTTAAATGTTTTTTTTGTTGTTTTTTTTTAGGGAATTTTCCTCTTCTTCTTGATCAAGTACAAGCCGCTGAAATACAATAATGTGTACACGTATCCAGACTGGGGCTATGGCATTGGATGGACAATGGCAATGTCCTCGATGATCTGTATCCCTCTGGGTATTATTGTCCAGATCTGGAAAACAGAAGGAACCTTCATGGAGGTAAGTTTTCATCTTTACACTTGCTTTTAATCCACTAAATTATCACAATAATATTTTAGTATTTTAAACAAAGTAAGCCTAAGTGATTAGGTAGGTTCATCTGAAATATGCTACAAGACTTGTAAAAAAATTTTGGGAATCCAAGAAGACTATTTCTACATTTTTAACCAAACCACTAGGCTGGCCAAGCTATCATTGTGCTGTAATGCACAGAGCTGTAATGCACAGAACTACAAACTGCAATACAAAGTTGACACACTGATTAATAAATGGTACACGTATCATATGACATAATTATTAAATACATTATGCTTCAGTAAGAAATGCACTGAATAATGGCTTTACAGTAACAATGCAATACTGCCTCGAAAAAATGTTATAACAGCTAAACACTCAATTGTTGGTTAGTTGCTAAATTGTACTTGAACTGTATCATTCAAGCACTTATATACTGATTATCAAGCACTGTATTATAATCCTTCTGTCCGTAATTCCTTATTAAAAAGTTCAAAGCACCGCATGCCGAAAGGTAAAAAAAAAGCCAGATAATAGTTATTTCCTAGTAATTTTTATAAATTATTTCCATAGCCAAAAAAATTTTGTTTTTGGGGTTTTTTGCATACAAGAATACTGCTGCCATTAATACTCTCTGCAGTCTTAAGCTGTGTCAGACACTAAGCCACAAGCAATAAGTGACCATGCAAAGTCAGTGAATGGCAGCAAAATGAGCGTAAAGAGATTAAACTTTGTGACAGGCACAAAGTTCAACTGAGCTGAACTTTCACGCAACACAATTTGCGCAAATATAAATTAAAGACACAGTTGATTGACAGATGCTGCCAAACATTAAAACCTTTTCCAATTAGATTTCCTTGCAAGGCGATTTCGCAGTCCAGCGGCAAAGTGATTTGCATGTTGCTAGCTAAACACCCAGATGTAGAAATATTTATATCTGGTATTATTTTTGCTCTTGTGTTTCTCAGCATGGGAATCAATCCAGATAAACTTTCTAAGCCTTTGGTTCTTTGATTCAACAGCCACTGAACTGAAACAAACAGAATTTGAATGTCAGGGCAGTTTCATTTTCTCCCAATTATGTCTTCTCTATTTAAAAATCCTTGTGATTTTCCCTTAGCTAGATATCTGTTTACATGGTCTCAAAAGGATCTTTAATAAAATGTAGTTTTAGCAATGTAGTCGCTCCTCTGTAACCTCTTTTCAAATCTCGGTTAAATTCAAAAATAATAAATATTTATTTTCTTTCATTAAAGGGAGTCTTCTACCTAGTAAATTTTCTCTCATTTCAAATATGTTCTTAAACCGAGAACTTCCTGTAAGACCTTTTTCTTGCATTCGCCCTGTCTGCCCTACAAATTCAAGATGAACAGTGCCCCCTACCAGGCTTGATCTGTCATCACCAGTCACGGACAAACACCTGTGCTTGAGAGCATGCATTCTCTGAGTTGCAGATACTCAGTGTCACATGCCAGCACTGTGCCACACTCCTAAATTAAAGAACATTGTCTGATTGCAGCAAGCAATGCTTATGCTCACATAAAGAGAAAACTTAAGATTGTATTCAAAACCACTACATCAATGATCCAATCAGAATTGACGAGGCACAGAGGAATCATCTAGCCTGATTACGTCTCTCACAAAGATAGTTCCTTAGAATTGTTATTATTTATAAAGAAACAAATTCTGTAATGACCGTCTCTAATGCCAGAATAACCTGATTCCAATAACAATTTCAACCAGACCAGCAGGTGCAGGTAGGCTGTCAAAATTGAGATCTTTTCTCCTCCTAAAGAAGTTCAGCTCTCAGCAAATTAAGAATGTACACAGTGAACCAGCCATCATTAGAAGTGGCCAGACAGAGAAACAAGGTCACCTGGCAGATTTCCCAGACACTCCTTGGCCATCTTCCCATAACACACACTGTTACCTTGATTTCTTCTATTTGACTTGCTCCTCGATGAGATGAGACTTAAAAACATGTACAATACTCGTTTTGAGGATCCTTTCTTTAAGAAAAAATAAAATTCTAACTGCACGTGACCTGTTGCTGCCTAGCAAACAAAATTTAACCCTACACATGACCTGTTGCTGACAAGCAAAATGAACGTAACTCTCAAGCTCTTTCTCTTAATGCATGCATGCAAAGAAATTCATTCTGCAACTCCCTTTAAACAACCTTTTGAGCACAATCACATCGAACAAATCAATAAATTTAACTAAAAGACATGTTTGATAATTTAAAGAAGTTTATGTTCTCACCCACCAAATCCAGGAGCCAGGTCCATGGTGTACAAATTTTATTTAACTAAAGCAAATATTGCTTACCTTGTATTGGCGGTAACCCGTTTGTGCGACCTTGGGCCAAACCTGGAAAAAGGTCAGGGAGACATGGTCTTCAAATTATCATGTCAGTGTCATTTAATTTATGTCATGAAGAAATGTGGTCAAGCTGAAGAAACCAAAGGCATGAATCAGGAGTTTTTATTAAAAGCACACAAAGTCTTGAGATTGGTCAGCAGAGTGATCTGATCACAGGTTCTTAAACATAACTATTTATACCGTCTAACAGTTTTGAGAACACCCTGTTATGTATTGGTCAACATCTTTGACAATTCGCCACTTATTTTTTCAGTTCTTTCTGTCATCTGACTCTTTTTTTATAGACCATGATAGGGCTTTCACTACTTTAAAAAAAAAAAATGTTGCTATATACCTTAAAAAGCAATTATTATATGAGGCAAAGTATGATAAAGAATTATTAGGTCGAGAGAATGTTATCAGATAACACCAATGATATTTTCCATATCATATGAAAGCTGCATTTTGGAATTGTTGTATTACTCATTGCAGATATTTTCAAAGTATTCACATTACTATTTTGCATGTGCCAATCGTGCAATAATCATTCAAATTATCCAATGGCAATGATGCAATAATTCGGTTATCCAGTAACAATGATCCTATAATGCGGCTTGTAGAGGAGAACTAAGGATTAGTTAATGGTTTTTCACCAGTCAGAAATAAGAAAATATCCTGAATAAATTATATATTTTAATCAATTAGTGGGATCTTATATAATCTCAGTTGCTGTGCACATATCATAATCAGTATATATACTACGTGATTCAAAGATTATTATAATCAGTGTAATACAATCAGTGTATGACTCAGTTATAATAAACTATTCAGTATATCATATAAGTAAATTATATGTAAATACATTTATTGTCTGTTGAATTATTGCTTTTGATTACATTAAGCTCTGATAAAATCACTGTGAGTACTTATCTACAATTACACTTTGCACTAATGTAATTTCTATGAAATTTATGGAATTATAAAAAATTGAGAATGGAAATATTTAGCCTAGGTTTGTGTTAATTTATTGGCATGAATTGTATTTTAAACACTTGGCTGTTCAGTACAGAAATGCGGGGACCTCCTCTGTTAGGATTGCACTTGTCTGTTGCGCTTACATAACATTAAAAGAAATTGAGACACATTGTTCTGTGCACGACTGGAGAAAAGATGACTATTTTCTATATATTTTTTGAGTGTGGTTACAGTTTCATGCTTTCTTTTCCGATTTTTTTTATACAGAGTTATGCCACCAAGAGCATAAAAATAACACAAGGTTTAGGCTGATTTCATGGTGACAGCTATTAAGTAACCAATGTATTTATATATAATTTCAACCAATCAAAACATCTAAAGAAATACTGGGCAGTACTAGTTTTCACATTGATTGGCCTCAGCATTATCAGCCGTTGCGAATAAATATATGTGGAATGTGCTATTTGTGTCCTTTCTACATCAGATTCTTACAGCATCAACTTGTTTCTGTGTTTTGCTAACACTAGAGACAAGACACAATGTGTCCCATTTCATATATGCTAAGAAATGATCCAATAGCTCTCTCTCACTCTTTTCTTTTCTCTCTCTCTCCCACTCATTACATGGCAATATAAGAAACACGAATGCAGATGTATGATTTATCGGAATGAGCTTTTTCTTTGCTTCTTTTTCCTTTCATTTTGCGTCAAAGCAAATAAACATACATGAGAAATCAAGTCTGTGCGCTGTGCACTGCAAAGCACACTCAATTTGTGTTCCAAAGAGTGCCCACTTGACAAGAAGTGCACTCATGAGGACATATCTGCTATTATAACACACCCTAAGGCAATGCAGGTTATAGACTATGGGGAGCATTTGTCAATATGGGATAGAAACTAAAATAGATGCTATTGCAAATTAGCAAATGGCACAAAAAAAAAAAAAAAAAAAAATGCAGTACATTTAAAATGCTAAAAAAGCTTCAGGAGTTCAGACACCTTCTTAAAAAGAAAACAAGAAAATAAAAAGTAAATAAAAAAACATTAGCTTATTCCATTGACGCTATATTGTATATCCAGACATCTAGTCCAGTCCGGACCTCCAGGCCAAGGCAGGGTAAAAGGCACAAGGCTTCCACAGACACTAAGCCCTTTCGGCTTGCCTCACCCACTGCGATGGGTCCTGGGTCCAGCTATACCAGGGGTTTTACCAGACCTCCAGGCTAAGGCATGGGGAAAGCTGCAAGGCTTCTGCAGGTGCAAAGCTCTCTCTCTTTTCAGCTAACTGAATATGTGTGTGTGCACCTTCCCTTCCTCCACCTTCATGGCTGAAGTGCCTTTGAGCAAGACACCTGACCCTAAACTGCTCTCCAGGCGCCCTGATGTGTGTCGCAGCCCACTATGTACATGTGTGTGTGTGTGTTTGCTCACCTTGGTAAAGCAACATCAAAATAAATAAATAAAAATATAAAAAGGATACAATGGTGGAATTTGTCCAGATATACTGTATATTCATCGTAGTATGTACTGCACTCCATACACAACATCAATGTTGCAGTGCTTGGATCCCCATTGGTATAGAAGCTTTCAAGTCTTATTGCCCTGACATTTCTCCTTCTTTGCCAGCCTATGAAATTTTCAGCCCACCCTCATATATTCAGTAGCTATGATTAAGTAAGAGTCAGAAAGTTATCTAAATGTCTGCTACTCCTTACAGAAAATCAATTTATTGCTAGCTAATGTCCTAAAAGAAGTAAAGACTTGCTAGCTATTTAAATCTATTCTATCTAAAGGAAAACAATTCTGTAAATGTGTTTGATTCTCTAATAATTTTAGAGAATCAAGAAGCTGACCACCCCAAGCTCTGATCTGCGGATGCGAGGCCACCTCAGTGCAAAGAGTCCCTATGCCATCAACGATGCTGATGCTAAAATGAAGGTGGATGGCAAAATCTCGACCATCACGGAGAAGGAGACACATTTCTAAACCTGTACTTACCAAGACATGATCACAGCCACCAAGAGGAGAAAGGAAAAGAACTTAAAGCTTGCCTTTATTTTTGATGAAGAGAAAATGATTCACATTCTTAGTCTTGCCCTTTTGCACAAATGATTAACGCATCCATTACATGTTAACTTCACAATAAAAAAGTCTCATATGAAAGTATCAAAATCTAGACTATTAAAGTTGATCTATTACTTTGAGTATTTTGTGACACTAGTAATTACCATACTTAGAGTGAAGCCAAGGGAAAATGTGTTGTAGTGTTTGTGCATTTTGACTCTTGGATTACTCTCTACAGACTGTTCCTAATGTGTAGAATAGCCATTTTATGACCATTCCAAATGTTACAGGTATGTTTGTTGAGGATTCATTATCCAAGGAATAAAAATGACTGTACATTTTGATAGCATTATCCTTCATGACTGCGTACACTTAATGTCCATGTCATTTTATACAGCATTCACTCCATACCACTTCACAGTAGTTAAACTGAGTTTAATCCAAGGTGACAGACAGAACAAAATACATTATTTTTGCCTTTCTGAACTTTTTTCAGCTAGGCAGCTTGAATCGGTCATGCTGTAGTGGGCACTTCACTCTCCCTCCCTTTTGTAAAAGACTGTTGACAAGCTGGTGACCCAAGGCAGCTGTTCAGGGGCTTTTTTGATGAAGTATGAGATAATGGTCAAGTTTTTTTTTTGTTTTGTTTTTTCTCTTGCAGTATATTTTACTATATGGATACCATTATAGATAAATGTGGCGTGTAACTGTTGGTATTGTGCCATGTAATTCTGGGCCTCAAGATAGGAAAGCATATTGTTAAGTAGGATTTAACAGGCATGTGCTGTAAAAGGGATTCAATTAGTCCAAATGTTTTGGACTATCTAACATTCGCTGCTATTATCATTTTTTTCCCACCTCAAACGTAGACTGAAATGTGCCCTTAAACTGGTAGTTGCAATTAAACTGACCGAATAAACTAAAGATATGTCTAACAAAATGACAGACAATTTAGCTTGATTATTGATTGTGTATTGAAGATTAAACTCAGTTTTAATTAAGAAATCTTGATTAAGAGATTAATCATGGTAAGAGAGACATGACGAGCATTATATCAGGGCACCTAGGTATTTAGATACTATAGACGTCCAGTTGTTTTCGAGCCACTGTGAACCCTGTGCACATGCATGTGATCTTTGGTATGGTCTAATTCATTATGACATTGTCACCTCTGTTTGTGCAAGTAAACTCTTTTACATTTTAATAGCCTAACCTCTGAGATCAAATGTATATTTTTACATTTGGCTAGGGTATTTTTGTGTGTAATTTCTTGAGATGAAAAAAAAATTGTTTATTGGATGAATTTTGATATCCCATTCAATATGGTGTTTTAGAGATATAATGCAAATATTATATGTGCTGTTTACACCGATTTTGGTATTCACAGGAAATAAGAATGGATGTGCTTACTCATTTTTAAAAATAAAAGTAAAAAAGAAATGTTTCTGTTTTGCAATTTTTGCCATGTTAACATTAAGAGTTGATCTCGATTATTGATCTCCCAGTACCTACGTATTTATTTATTTATTAATGTTTTTATATATTCCATTTATATGGTGTATATGAATCAGTTATTTTATAAATTTTGACAATGCACAAAACAAATGGAGCTTCAAATGAAGACATATTATGTTTCCACCTTGAATCTCAGTAGCAGAGGTAGACTAAGTACACAGCCCCATTAACTGAGACAAAATATAGATATCTGGGTCAAATATTACTCCAATACATATGAAATTTTTTTAGTCAATTTATTACTTAATTACTGGACTACTTTAAATGTTTATCCAGAAATAAACAAATGCTCACATACCTCCGCAATAATTATTGTGTTGGACAGCAAATTTTAATCTCCAATGTTTCTAGCAAACATTTAAAACACAAATCTTTATTCATTTTGCAAAGCTCTAAACATGGACTTCAGATATGGCTATGGGTACTCTCATGAGGAGTCATTATTTTTATCTGCCATAGCCAGCATTACCACCACCAGGCTCAAATTGAACTGGTCAAAAAATATAGCAAGCACTTTGAAGCTGAACAAACACAATGAGTTTAAAAAATGAAAGGAATTCTTGGAGAACGTCCCCTGGATTTGATGACCACTTCAATCCATGTACAAGGTGACAACAAAAACAAACAAACAAAAAAAAAATGTTCAGTGGTGCCCTGTAAACTAAACTGTGGCTACTCGCCCAAACTTAATTTTCTTCTTTTCTTTTCATAACTTCGTCTTCTTTTTTCATATCTTGTATTTATGTTTAAAATTGGTCTTGCTGAGAAAAAATCACTCCAAACAGCAAATTAAAACATTTTGTTTTTGAAAAAAATTCGTTAACAACTTTTTTTGACACTTTTAAGACTAATACACAGCTTGAAAAAAGGTTATTTTTACTTTGAAAAATGAGAAGGGCATATTGCGTAGCTTTCTTTGTATTGTTTTAATGAAATTTTGTCAAAATTTCAAAATCAGAAACTGGCAAAAAACGTGAGTTCTTGTCTGCCATTTTGAATCAAACATTATTCCAAGTTTAAAGGTTGTATAATTAACAAGTATTCACCAATGCAAGCTGGATGTCACTGAAGAGTTCCCAAAATGCAACACTGAGGGAACTTTTCGGTGACATCCACCAATCCTGAGGCAGTGAACCTGACAAGATTTGAGAAGTTAGATAGGTGACCCATGACCAAGACAGTTCGGATTACTGGCCTGCACATCACCAGAGCTGGTGCCCTCCGTCTCTGGTCTGTACATGATGCTGGAAGCCATCACAAAGGCCTCAGGGGTGGCCATGAACATAGGCATAGACACAGACATTTGCATTGACTCAGGCACAGACCTGAATTCAGGCATGGACTCTGGCAAGGACTTTTACTCAGTCACAGGCTCTGACATGGACTTGACACTCTTACAGTAAGATTGAATGACAGCATCCACCTTGAATCCAGGGGAAGGATCAATGACCCCTTTCTCGAAGCTAGAGGCAGATCCTTGATGCAGTTCCTGGAAGCCATGGTGTGGAGCCACACTAAAATTCTCTAAGCCAAAGGGCCAGAGAGAGCGCATCATACTCAAAGTCAGAAATCAGAGTGATGTCATCCTTGAAGCCAGGGGACAGAGTAACAGTATCCCTGAATTTAGTATGAAGAGTGATGACATCACTTTAACAGTCAGGAGGTAAAACAGTGACATCATCCTTGTAACTAGGAGGCAAGGCGATGACATCATCTCTAAGGCCAAGACTTCGCATGTCATGCCCTCAAAAGAAATTCTTTCTAAGCCAGTCAGTTGCTTATTCTGGGTCTGCAAGCACTGAAAAATATCTGCATCCATTTAAAGTCTAAACAATGTCAAAAAAAAGTGAGCAGATCCATATACAGATTACTTTATTATGGAAACAAAAATACAAACTTTGCAAGGGTAAAACAAAACACTCAAGCCAGAACATAAACCAGAGCAAGGAACTATGAAAAGCACCAAGGAAAAACTCAAAGGAACAGGTGAAAGACAAAAGGGTGCACCAAATGAAGGCTATTAAACAAGATACTAAATACAAATATTTGGGAGCATTCATTCATTTGCTGAACCACTTAATTCTAATATGATCATGGGGAGGCTGGAGCCTCTCAACTGACTCTTTGCGAAGGTGGGATACACTCTGAAAAGCTTGTCAGTCCAATACTCACACAACCATTTACACTCACACCTAGGGGCAATTTTGAACAGCCAAGTAGCCTAATGTGTATGTCTTTGGACTGTTGAAGGAAACTGGGGTACCCGGAGAAAACCTATGCAGGCATGTGGAGATCATGCAAACTTTACCAAAGGTTTGCCGTGCCTGGGACTCAAGACCAGGACCTTCTTGCTGTGTGGTCGATGTACACCACTGTGCTGGCCCTAATCAGGAAAATGTGTCTTGTAAATCAGGGGCAAGTAACTAGTACAGGGACTGTTGAGAAAGTGAGGCAGTGTGGGAACCAAAGTTCAAAAGCAAGTTTTGTTCAGAGGTGCACTTATACTAACGAAGGGTGAGCAGAGTACCCATTATAATTTTTTGTATTTGTTGAGGGAAAAAAAAGTATTTGTACTTTATTAAATTTGAAAAATTGTAACAGCAAATATTATTTTATTAATTGCTATGCTAATGTTGAATGAATCAGTGTAATATTGCTTCATATTTTTCATAAACCCACCAATAAAATTATTCAGCCAGGAACAACACTGAAAAGAAAGACCTTAACTAATAAATGGCAAAGTGAACATGGTGAACCCTATTGCCAGATGTCCTCCAACTAAGATGCTGAACAGAGAGAATATAAATATTACTAACCACAATTCACCAGAATCGCGATATTAATCAACTTTTTTGCAGTGCTGTCATCTGTAAGCACCGCCAGTGAATTTGCTGTTATACTGATAGAGTTAACAGACTGATTGTCTCCCGATCACACTCTGCTTTACAGGTCCAAAAGGACAACAACAATAAGCAAAAATACATTAAACTGCCTCTGCAACCAAGTTAAGGTAAAAAAAAAAAAAAAAAGTAGGTAAAAAAATCTTTTGCCAAGAGCCTCTGGTATTGCCTACAGGAATTTCAAATTGTTTTGAAGTAGGTGGGGATCATGCCAAAGTAGCAGGGACCAAGTCATTTGGTACTGTATTCCTCAGTCAAGTCTATGCAACCCTTCAATCCACAATACCAGTTTTTACATTACATTTGTGCATTTATATTATATGTTTTATAAATAAAGCTTTGTAATAAAGCACGAATGATACTTTTACGCATAAAAATTCACACAGAATCCATTTTTGATCATTTATATTGATTTACATCTACATTAATACACAATTTCCTCTAGGATCAATAAAGTATTCTAATTCTGACTGCTTCATTGGCATATTTTGTGTATTAATTTAATGATCATTTTTAGAAATGCAAAGACTGTCAGTGTTCAGTAAGGCAGAGACAACACGGCACTATCCAAATGCAAAAACTTTCCCAACTTAACACAGAATAACACAAGAAACAAGGTAGAACCAAAATATAAAACACAACTAAGAGCCAATAAAGAAAGCTGAATACGTTAGCACTGAGACCAACATAACTGACACACACAACCAAAATACTGTGTTACTCACGTTACTGCTTTACCCGTGTTCATGCCTTGAGGTGAATCCGAAACAACGAGGCTCTTAAGTAGCCTCACTAATGAGCCCTAATTAAGAATCATTTATGTCCAATGCACTGGCAGCTGTGCAAACATAAGATTGTGCATGCTCTGCGGTAGCCTCGCATGTCGGGAGGTGCAGTCTTTCTCTTTGTTCTGAGGTGGCATTAATGTTAACAGATGCAGGGGAGAGGAGGTGGTCTGAGGCAGCATTAATGTTTTGATCCAATCCAAGGGGGGTCCAACAAAGACAATGTGGAACAGTGTAGAGTTTTTTGGGGGAAAAGCAAAATACATGTAAAATTTGAATCCCACACAATTTCTTTTTTCATTTAATTAACATGTTTATTATTATTGTAATTCTCCTCATAAATTCATCACCTAAATCATGTTTAGTATCAGCCTAACCATTATGGCATTCAGAACTTGAACCCCTCACATTCTAATCAGTAACTCAGCATCTTAACTGAGCCACTGCTGCCTTAAACCTTTGTCTCACATAGCTATAATGACTTTATTGTAAAGGATTTTTTTGTTTCATCCCCTCAGTTCTCTCATGTCTCATCATTTCTTCTGACATGAATTGAAGTTTACATGCATTATCATCACAGTGTAGGTGCAAGCTAAAGGGAAAGTTGAAAAATTAAAGCTTCTGTGAAAGTCTCTGTGAGCATGTGCAGCTCAGAAAAAAAATTACACCCAAGGGATTTAAAGGCATGTTATTGGTTTACTGTGGGAATTATACATTAAATAATTAGATAGCTGGAATTCCAAGGTAGTCATTGATATGAGATATGGCGGAGGATTCCCTGAGCATCACTCAATGGTAACATTTATTTGTCTCCCTGTCTTGTGTGTGCGCGCGCGTGTGTGTGTGTGTGTGTGTATGTGTATGTGTGTGTGCCTAATTTTTATATGCCTTTGGCTTCTTCCAATCCAGCTGACATGACCTCATGCTGCGAGTCAGATTCATGGTTCATCAGCTTACTTAAATTCAAGTGTATAGAGGCATCACTTTAGGATAGATCTGATATTGGTACTGTGTGACACCCAAAGGGCAATGTCTGCCCGTAGAGTGCCTAAAACACCACTGACCTGGATTCATCTTTGAAAAGTTTTAAACATCATTAGGGTTTTATTGTTTAACCTTTTATTATTTAACCTTAAATTTCTACAATACTTGTATATTTTAGAAGACTACAAAATTTTGCTGAATAGAAAACTGTGGCAGGAGTGCATACTAATAACTAATGCAAAAAAAAACAATTAGTTTTACTGAATAATTTGGTGAAGAACAAATTGCTCATGACAAAACACAGGGTGTACAATGCTTCATATTTCTATTGTCACAGCTTTTGTTTACAATACACACTTTCTTCTCGTGGAAAAAAAGGATTGCATAAAGCTAAAGAAACACTGAAAAGTTTATAACAGCAGTTGATTGTTTCTGTTGAACTAGCATTAGTGACCAGAAGATTGAGTTCATATCTCAGGAACATCAGACTTCTGGACTCAGACACTGCATCAGACACTGACTGGAGCTGTCTATAAGCCAGAGTGTCTCTTACCCATTGTGCAATTTTATGGAGGATGGGTGATGATTAGGGTGGAATAGGGATTTGATTTTTTTTTTTTTTTTTTTTGTGAAGGGTGTATGAATTGAACCATGTACAAGGTTATTCTGGAAGAAAACGTACTTTCTTCTGCTCCGTTAATGATCCATAACTATGAGGATTAGTTTTTTACCTGGCCATTGCACCATGCCAAAGGAGCCAAGGCATGCTGGCCAAACTTGCTGTGATCGTCTACCCTGGCGTTGAAGTTTCCTAGGAGATACAGGTGCTCAGTATTTGGAATTGATGATTGCAGGCCATTTTGGTCTTTCAGGTCTGTCAATGAGTGTGTTTACCCAGAGCTACAGGTGGTAAGCATATGCAGCCTTAGCATCCACACTGATGCCTCTCTAGGAGGCTTAATCGTACCAAGGAGAGAGTATTTCGGTACGGTGAAGTGACAGAAGTGACCCCTGCCCCTCCATGTCTATGAGAATCAAATTGAAGTTTGTAACTGATAAAACTGCCACTTTCAATGCTGCTGTCATGGCAAGAAAGCCATAGAGGAGTGACCTGACCAGTGTGTAAGAAGCCTGGGTGATAAGGGTAGGCGAGTAAATGGGAAGTCTGGGATGCCCATACAACAGGACTCCCCTCTCTTGTCTTACCAGCAGGATCCAAAACCTTCAAACATTTCTGAGGGCAGTATTTAAAAACCAACTGAGAGTTGGGATATTATTTAGGGTTTCGCACCCTAGATCCTCTATGTTCCACAGAAACCAGGGTTGCCCCATAAAAAGACGAGGTCTTAGTGAGTGGCTAGATGAAGGGTTTGCGTTCTGGTGATGAAATGGCCATGTGTTACTGTTTGCATTAAACCTAGACCATTAAGGTTGTCTAGAAAGGTACTACTTTTTTAGTGATCCTTACCACTACACACATCAATCCTAAGAACACCACAACTGTGCCCCAGATCTCACAAATAAAAAAGAAAAAAAAAGGGGGGGGGTGTTAAGAAGCAATTAAAAGTCATAATTTTATGATCTTTTCAGAAATTATTGTCTAAAATTAACTAGTGCCATTTTAAATATAAATTTCATTCTCTCCTACACTTATCCACTCAATGTTCCAGCAAAGGCTGTATGCCTGGCACAGTGGAGCTTGGGTTTACTTCAGAAATGAGGTCAGCTATGTAACAAAGGGGGGAAATGAAAGACTGAACTGCAGAGAATGAAACATTAGCCAAAGGAGAGGGACTGAACCACCACAAAAGTTTGATTATTAAAAAAAATAATAATAAAATCTTTGAATATACTACACTGCTCTATTAAATCCATTATCAAAATTGGAAGAACTATTTCTCAGTGGCGACTCAAACTAGAGAAGGATGTCCATCAACACTCCACAAGCTTGGGATTTATTGAAGAATAGTGATAGCAAAGTCAATAGACATTTTAAAGTTTACCATGAGACATGTTGGACAATCAGGAAACATGTAGGATTGGTTCTCTGAAGTGATGAGATGACTATAAACCTTTTTGACCTTGGAACAAACACTCCCTTTGGCAAAAGCCCAGTAATACTAACCACCATCCTAAGAACATTACTCACAACAAAATGATTCCGGGAGTATTATATTATCAGGATTGTTTTATTTATTTACCAGAGAGATGATAATGAGGCAAAAATGCAGGATAATCCTAGAAGAAGAGACTTGACAGTGACCCTCAGCATTTTGCCAAGCCAACATTATAAAAGATCAAAACCATAACACAGAGTGCACTGGAATGGCCCAGTCAATACCCAGTTTGAGAATCTGTGGGAAGACCTAAAAATTATTGTTCACCAACAGTCCCCTTCGGATTCAATACTTTAACAATGTGGTAAGGAATAATACGGGGAAAATATCAGGATCCAAACTGACAAATCCAAGTAGACACTTGTATCTGTAATTGCAGCCTAGAGAGCTCTGACCCAGGGGGTGAGTACTTTACGTAATTTGCATCAAACAAATGGTTGTTTTTTGATTAGTTAACTTTTGTCACAAAAATATTTTGCACTTTGAAATATTATAGCAAAATAAAAAAAATAAAATACGTTTCATTTAAAATGTAAATAAAATGGTTGAAAACCCATGTTAAGTCTTGTTTTTTCATAAGACATGCAAGGCTCTGTGGGACCAGTTATATATACTCATGAACATCTTATACATTTAAAGTATGCAATAATTTATTGTGTCTCAGGGATTTAACTGAGCACCATAATGGGGCACTAGCATTGCTAACTAAGCTGTTAAATCTCTAATTACCTAAGCCCCTTTTCACTGTACTGAGGTAGAAGATAATTTATTAAAGTTTTTTAGGAACAGTCTAGTTTAGTCAAGTTGGTAAGTATATTTTCTTGTTGTGTTCATTAATTCATTAAGTTATGTAGCTACTGATTGTGGGTGGTATGGTGGTTTAGTGGTTAACACGTCTGCCTCTGCAAGAACAGTTGGTTTGAGTCCCGGGCTCCGGCTTTTCTGTGTGGTGTTTGCATGTTTTCCCCATGCATGCTTGGTTTCCTCTGGATATTCCAGTTTCCTTCCACAGTCCAGAGACATGCACATTAGGCCAGTTGGCCATTCCATATTGCCCATAGATGTGAGTGTGAATAGTTGTGCGTGTGTTGTTCCTGTGATGGTCTGGTAAGCTGTTCAGGGTGTACCACATCTTAGCCCAGTGTCGGCTGAGATGGTCTCCGCTTCCCTGTGACACTGATAGGTTTAATGTCAGTTGGTTTCCTCCCACAGTCCAAAAACATGTGACTGAGCTACTGATTGTGGTTCAGTTAGAAAAAAAATCTAAATGACTCAAGGAAGTTAATCATGATTTAAACTGTTGTGTGGCTTCTTTTGATTTTGGTACTAAATTTAAAATTATATATAAGGGTCAGCAGGGGGCAGCAATGGTAGCCTCTCAAAACACGTATTTATTTATTTAGTTGTTTATTTATTTAATTAAACAAGGACATCTTGAACATTTTATTTTGTACATTATGGACTCCTCCTGTGCTCCAACTGATGCTCTAACAGCTGGAATTGACAGTAAATTTCCACAGTGTCACATTTGGATTCTGAACAATATTTATATTCTGTAGATAGTCAAGGGAAATTAGACCTTCACAGATTAAAAAGAAAACGAAACAATTACCCCATATCCAAAAATGTTTTTTCTGATCTTTCTCTGCTCTTTTTTGAATTTGTATTCAATATACCCTCACCTGTAAGTTACTTTGTTAAAGCATCTGCCAAATCAATTGATGTAAATGAAAGCAGTTTTCAAAATAGTAATATAAATACTATTACTCAGAGTGACAGTGCAATAGCTGCCTTCTTATCCTTTTTTCTAATTTCCTTTTATTTTGCCTTATCTGAGCTACTTCTGCACATCACAGACATCTGAATGTGTTAAGATAAATTAAGAATTTTGTACTCTATCATTAGATGTCATTAGGCTGGCTTGTCTGTGCACAAGCTGTCTGGCATAATTTCAGCTCAAAAAGAACAGATATGTCACCACTGGTTTCTATAGAAACTGAACAAAGCCAACGAAGAGTGGCAAATGTACAAAACGAAATTCTTATATCAGTGGTTTGTTATAAATCAGGCACCTTGGCTATATGTATGCATATGACATGTCAGGGGTTTGAGGATTATTCTTTCTCTTTAACTTTAAATGAAGGCTGAGCATGTCAGTTAGATACATTTTAGTAGAGAGACTTCGAGCAGTTCAAGTCAAAAACAATTCTTTCTTCTATTAACTAACAATATTATCTACTATTAAGTTGATGCTGAGACCATAGAATTTTTATTCATTCATCAACTTTTGCTTGTTTGGTACATGATGCCTGGCAAAGTGCAATATGAATGACATGCATTGTACGAGCAGGATGGCACAGTGAGCATTCAATTCTGCATTAAAAAGCACATAAGTGCAAGAATATTTTTCATTATTTTCTTGTACAATCAATTAAAATAAAAATACATTTCAGAGAGACTATTTTTAACAAGTTAACTAATTATTTTTTTTCTGAAGACTATAAAATATGTAAGCCAGGTGCAATAAAGCTTCATGAAGATATTTAATGGGGCTGTAAAAGAAATTCATAAAAGGAAAATCCTGCCAATGACACTAGATATAAGAGAAATGCAAAAAGGAAAATGTCTATTATGACCATCGCTTTTAAAGAATACATTCTTTAAATGTTACATTCAAAACAGATCTTAGATGATTACAACATTTTGAACTGCGAAAGTAACTATGGGAAATATTAGGGTGTATTTAGGGTATATTAGGGTATATATAGTATATAAATATTGCAAAATATTAGGATGAAATTTGCCATAATACTATTCAATTCAGAAAACCATGAGTATTCATTTTGTGTAAACCCTAAGGCAGAGACAATAAACCATCAAGGTCACATCACAGGTCTTTTTACACTTTCTGAATGTGAATCAGTTTAAGGTTTTTATTACTGGTTGAACCACAATATAAATTCACAGTATGATAACCATCCAACATAATATCACTGCTCTGCTAAAAAAATCCATAGATTCTAAAAGTGAAAGACTTTTTGAACTACCGCTACTAAACAAATTATTTTGAGAAAAATTACACTACAGTAAAGTAAAAGAAAACAAACAAACAAACAAACAAACAACAACAACAAAACAATCATTTTTTGACCACACTGTGGAAATATCCAGTTCCAATTCCAGAACTCAATCAAGTTATTTTCCAGCTTACTGATTACTTTACTAAACTGTTCATCAAATGTTTGTCTACAACGTTGCATTAGAGCTTATTTCCAGATACTAGCATTTATCTGTGTTTTGGACAGCTGGTTGGACCAGACTGGAGTGTTTAGCAGGATTATCATTTGTAATACTGAATTAACTGACTTTCACCACTAATACACATATAAATTTTTAAAACCTTCTACCAGACTTAAGGGGATACTACTGCTACTACTAGCACTAATAATAATAAAATAATGATAATATAAATAGTAGTAGTAGTAATAATAATAATAATCATAATAATAATTATAATATTATTATTATTATTATTATTATTAGTATTATTATTATTATTATTATTATTATTAATAACTAAGATAACTTAGATTTATACCATTATATACCATACTGTAATATGTGGTATGATTATGTTTTTAAAATGTACCTGTGGTGAATTTATATTACTAGCTCTTTAAAATGATCACGTATGATATGAATGGTTCTGTCAGGCAACATCAGTCCTTGCTCCTTGTCAACTATTACTAATAGGCATACGCAGCGACATGTTGCCTTCTTCACTGGCTGTTCCAGCCCTGGTAGTGACACAAATTTGTTGTTTTGTAATATTGGCTGGGCTGCATGCAACAGATACCAGTCAATGATAACGCATTATTGGCCAGTACTGAGCTGTGTTGCCAGTAAAATGGCAGTATGCAAAGCATACAGCTACACAAACAACAAGCGCAGAAATCGTGGAAAACATAACATCGGCACAGGCCATATTCTGAGAAATGTTTCCTTTCAGACGCAATTCAGTATTCTGCGAAGACCAGTTCAAGCTAACCTGCTATCGGCATGACCTTGAGGCAGAACTACTTGGCACAAAGCCCAAGATTTTACATCTAAAACCGAACGCTGTTCCTACGGATTTCCCCCGATAAAAAGTCAAAGGATGACAACGGACAGGAGCAGCACCTCACCAAAAGGAACCAGTAAAATGCAAGAGCCTTTAGTATGAGGGAAGTTTTATCACCTAAAATGTTGTTCGCTGTTTGCTTGCCACTGCTGGACAACCTGGACAAACGAGTTCACATCACTTCCGGGAAAATATGGCTGTTCCTCACTGGCTCAGCCTCTGCTAGTAATCCACGAGATAAAATTACCTATATTAGTGCTTTTTATGGTAATTTATGTTAAAATAAGCTCTGTATCGTTTTAAGGTATGCATTTTGCACAAATTATGCTGTAAGGATGACCAACACCAGTACACTTTAATCTACTATTGCCATATGAACATCAGTGAGCCAGGCAGATTATTTAACTATCAAAGAAAATGATGAATGAATAAAAGCCAAGCACAAGGGAATTATAATAAAAACTGAATACAATGTCATAACAAAATCAGTCAGAATGTTTTTAATGTTATGGCTGATCAGGCAAGGGGGGTTGAAGGCCAGA
This sequence comes from Neosilurus mollespiculum, assembly GCA_030014195.1. NCBI lineage: Eukaryota > Metazoa > Chordata > Actinopteri > Siluriformes > Plotosidae > Neosilurus > Neosilurus mollespiculum. Next base: position 10,591,871 of record JAQMYF010000023.1, on the reverse strand, counting down.
ATGTTTAGTCTGATACAGCAGAAGAGCTACTATAGCACAAAACGCTAAAACAGATAATGCTGGTTATGACACTGACTGTATATGGAGCTGTTTAGCCGAAGACCAGTCAGGTACTGTTAATGTTATGGCTGTGGTCTGTAGTGTATTATGGTTGCTTATTATTTCTGCTTTGAGTATGTCTCAGATATTGTAATCTAACTCTGCTGATCTTGAATCCTTGATCTTGAAAAAAAAACCTATCCTATGCATATTTTTTTTCTAATTAAGTGTATATTGAGCATCTCTCTGCTCGTCTCAGTATGTATGTATGTATGTATGTATGTATGTATGTATGTATGTATTTATTTATTTATTTATTTATCTTATGCGTGAGTCTGAGTAGTGATCTAAGATCCTTTCTTCTTTGTTTCAATTTGGTTCTTAATTAACCTCAGTCCTGTCTAATTTTTGTGTATGATCTGATGAAAATTTCCTTAAATAATAAATAATTTTCCTTATATAATAATAAGATCATATTATAATTAATAATTATAATGAATAATTAAATCATCAAATATTTTGTCTCATTTGTTAAATTGGTTTTCTTTATCTACTTTTAGGACTTGTCTGAAAATTGGATGATGTTTTAAATCATATTTAGACTCAAAATCAGAAATCAAATTATGTGTAGAAGAACAGTAGAAAAGTAGTAGTAATTATGTAATTATGCAATTATGTAGACAATTAACACCTTAACTATATTTTTATATGGCTATGTTTTTTTGTACTGCTATATTTTATTTTATTTTTTCTATTGGATGACTGATCAGACCAGAATTTTCAAGAGGATACTCTATTTAATATGCTATCATCAGCTGATTTAATGATGACGGTTACAGTTCACTGAAAACAAAGAAAGCTAATAACTTATTGTGCACTCTGTAACAAAGAAAGGTCAGTGTTAAGCCTGCCCTAGAGGTTTTATTCTAGAGATAAACACGTAGCTGTGTATTTATCATATGTTAATTTTCAGAGTGTAATTCTTATCTTTACATCAAATGTAAAACATGAGCACTCTTTTATTTAAGGGCAGATACACACAATGTAAATATGCATGCATATTCACTTTCTTTCTTACTAAACCAAATGCATCTATGTGCTAGAAACACAAGTAGAGGGATAGCAATACGCAACATGTTTACCTTGGCGCTGTTGAAGTAACAAGCTTTGTCAGCTGTGTAATTTCTTTTGATTTACTCATGACCTATGATGACTCTCTCTCGCTCTCTCTCGCTCTTCCCCTCTCTCCCTCTCTCTCTCTCTCTCTCTCTCTCTCTCTCTCTCTCTCACACACACACACACACACACACACACACAAAAACACAAAAAAAAA
>JAQMYF010000023.1:10549434-10579997 GCA_030014195.1 Neosilurus mollespiculum | reverse complement strand
CACACACACACACACACAATATATATATATATATATAGACATTTGTAATTTTCCTTATTGAGACTTTTATCGTTATCTTTATCTTTTTCTTTACTTGGTATGGAGCAACTATGTGCACACAATTTCCTCCGGGATCAATAAAGTATTCTGATTATGATAATCAAAGATAACTCATTATTCTTAGTAGTGGTCAAAGGAGATTTGGCTCCCAAGCTGAGCCCAAGCTTTACTCCTGAAGTTTTTTCCCTTTCCCGTCCTATTGTAGACCTTGGCTGTGGGTTGGAAAGTTTGTAAAGACAAACAGAACTCTGGCTCTCTGTCAATCTTGGGATTTTAAAACAAATGGTTTTGGTCCTAAGTAAAAAAAATCTTAACCTTTAATCTGCCACTGGACTTTCCACAAGAATGAGAATGATCAAAGTCTTGTAAGTACATTTAAACAAGAATAAATAGTATAGATTTACAGTTGGCATTGTTTTACATAGTCTAAAACTTTTCTATATAGTGGAAATTATAGTTTTGCCAAATATATCTCAGAAACAATCTTGATTTAATGGATTTAATTTCCAGGCAACATCAGCAGGTCCAGATTCAAAATGTCAAAAATAATAACTTTTTAAAAGTTTATTTCTGGGGGAAAATGTCATAGTAGTAACTGAATTATATGCTGCAAAAACATCAAAGTAAATCAGGATGAAAAAAATATTAATAAATACCTATTCAAAAAACATTTATTCTAATGTTATTATGTTTATGACATTGTGCATTAAAATTAATCCCAAACCGCTTTAAAGAACTTTGCTAATATTTTTAATTATTTACCATGCTTTAGATCTTTTAGTTTATTTAAAATAAGATGTGATTCTTTGCCTGTAGTCTTGAGCCTATGGTAGGATCGCAGTCATGCTAATACAGTATTTTGTATAACAGGATTCTTTCTTGTGTGATAATCATTCTGGACAGCATTACATGGTATTTTAACTGATATTTGTATAGTTCATTGTATAATCCAATCTGTTTATTCATTTAACTGATGCAACTGTTTATTTATTTAACTGATGCATTATCAGTGGGTCTTTATGACGTTTTTTCAGTGAATACTTTACACATGGCCTCATGTTTGCCATTACACTGATACCAGTTTTGTGAATCAGGACCTGTTTGTTTTGCTCTCGCTCATCCCTATTCATTTTTTTTTTCCATCGAAATGGTCTCTGAGTACCTTTTGTTGATCACCCAGCAACACACACATCAGTGTATCCTGAGGCTTTGAGGGAAAACGGAAACACAGCAGTGAGTCTCTCACAGAGGGCTCGATGCCTACCTGACTGCTTTACCAATGAAGAGTGGCCACATTCTGGCCACCACAATGTTACACATAAATGGGTGTGACATGATGGGTCTTGTTTATTCTGTCTAAATGGTAGAAAGGGTTGGGTTGCACTCCTTTTCCTCCATTGATGCATCATATTCCCATAGCCATGTTCAATGCCATGTTCAGTCAAACTACAGACAAATTACCCATTATCTGCCTGGCATGAAATGCTGGGTGCCTTGTTTAATGTAAATGAAGCTAAGGGGGTTTTCTTTTGCATTCTGCACATGTTTGGATCATGTGTATGGTGGGAAATAGGCAAAGTGCTTATTATGAATGTATATTCAATTACTTAGGACATGTGTATATAGGTCACATATTTAGATTACATATATAGGTTACATTAGTAGGAACTTTACCCTGCTGTAAAATCCAGGCAATAGAAAAATGTTAATTGCTCCTTGTAATTGAGGTTAGTATAACATGCAGATCATCAACCATAATAAGTGACCACAACAATGATAATGCTGGAAAAAGCTGCAAAAATGTTATGGCTGTGTATACAGGTTGGTCCAACACTGGGGGTTTAAAGCAATACAGAGAAAACAAATGGCAATAATTTATGGAGGTAATTGACCAAACATTGGGAAAAGAAGAAAGACTGTGTTAGCAGAAATTTAAGTACCACCGCAAATCAGTAAAAGTTGGTGTGGTGTGGAAAATTCAATCACTAAATAGTGATTCTAAAATTTACTTCCACTTGAATTTCATTGCAGACAGTATTTTCATGTTTTGTCTGGTAATCTTCATTTCATTTGTCAACAACCATTCCTTCTTTTCAGCCCTGCAACACATTTCAAACAAAATTGGGACCAGGGCAATTTAGGGCTTGCAATGAGGTAAAACAGTTAAATAATGATGTGATCCGAAACAGGCAGGTTTCCAGGAAAGGCATAGTCTTTGAGGAGCAAAGGATCTCTAGTTTGTCAACAAAAAGTCTAAGAAAATCATTGCCATGTTTAAAAATAATTGGCCTTATACATCAATATATTCTGAAGGGATTTTTTTTGTAAATTAGCACTAAAGAAAATTCGTTGGAAACATCTATGTTGGATTCATGATGTGTTCTTAGACCTAAGATTTGTTTGCAGATGTGTTTTTAGGTTGCTGAATTCCATTGTCTTTGTAAATTGAAAGTGTGTGCGCAGACAAATATTTATGAATATGGAAACAATGGTAAAGCAAACCCACAAATCCACAGTAAGCACTGGAATCTAACATGAGAAAGAATTTTACTTCCTCTGAAATACAAGCACTGCTGCAAGAAGTAAATTTCAAATGAGACATTATTATTCAGTAGCGTGAATAGCCAAAAACAAAAAATAGGGCCAAGGAAAGAATCGCTAGGTGATTTGGACATTAATGGTGTGGTACCGTATACAGTCACCAAAGTAAATCTGCTTTCTCATCCATAGGTGATGATGACATTTATAACTGTATCCAGAAGTGCCATACATTTTTCTGGACTTGAAGGTATCTGGAATGGACAATCACAAATTCAAATTATTATTATTTTTGCGCTCATACAATCAGTGTTCTAGACTTGTCCCCAATAATGAATGTGTGACATATGTTCTTGAGACCTTCCTGCCAATTTAACCAAGAATAATGGTTAGTTCCGGCAGCCTTCAGTAGTCAGGCAACTCCCAGCTACCAGCTAACAATCACCTGACTCACCACACCAATCAGAACATTTGTAATTTATTTAGTCAAACAGCGAAAGTGCATAATAAAACCTTAACCTTGTATAAAACAAGGACAGATAAAACTAGGTTTTAGAAAATATTCCTAGCGTCTGTCCATAGTCCATTAGCAGATGGGTGGAACAATAAATTGATGGCAGAATTAAATGTAAATTAAGCACAAAACAGAAGTCATAAATTCTTACAAACATTATCATTCCTATAAATCAAAGTTGCAGCAACAAAGATTTTCAAGACAGTCACTAGCACATCATAAAACTGATGAAGTTGCTTGTGTTGTTCTTTAAGGGCAAAGTGTAATGAACTTTTTCACAGGAGGAGCAGCAGTAGTATAAATTATTTTAAAAAGTATATAAATATTTGTATACATTAACAAATGTTTAATAATTTAAAATATGAATTATTTTGGATTAAATTGATCCAGATCAGCTTGTAACTTCCCAGATGAATTGGCTGGTTGAGTTTTAATGAAGCACTCAAAACACTGATTCATAATTTCATTCAAAATAATGCTTGTAATTGGGATGAAAGCATGGAGGCTATTTTGTTTGCGGTGTGTGAGGTTCCACAAGCCTCCACAGGCTTTTTCCCCCACTTAATTAATAAATGGCTGAAATATGGTATGTTAACATCATTAAAGAAAATTGGGAGGACGGACCTTCACAGAATAAAAGTGAAATTCAATAATTTACTGCCCACTTTAAGCACTGAATTACTTACAAAGTGGGAAGGTCCTTTTGAGGTCATATGACAAGTGAAGAACATCAACTATGAGCTTAGGTGTATTGATTAATGATGTGGAAAATAATCTAGACTGTGCACAGCCCCCTCTCTTGTGGTTAATCGGCTTCAATTTCTGGTACTTATGGCAAACTTATGGCAAAAAAAAAATCAGAGTTGTGGATTCGTGTTATTTCAGTGTTTAAATGGTTCATTCTTGTTGCGCTGTTTGCTGTGAAAATCATGCGGATGTTTGCAAAAAAATATCTTTTCCCCTGTAGGTGTATTTAAACTACTGTAAAACCGTAGTGATGCTGATATTTATGGATAATTGCATGGTGTTCAGCACAGGTGCTTAACACATTAAAGACAACACAGTCTGATGTTTTAATGTACCTTCATCCTGTAGGTAACTACAGCCGGCTTATGGAAGTGCAGACTGATCTGCCCAACAGTGTATGGAGAAGTGAGCCAAGTACTGCACTGACAAGATTCTACATGAGCTAGCAAAGCAGAAGAAGCAGTCTGAAGATTTGTGTCATTTTGAAAGATGCTACCATGACTGTGCTAGTAGCATGATGTGCTGTTTAAGTTGAAAGATGTTTTCTTGTATATAAATCTATACTCAAGAGTTCGACTAAGAGCAACTTATTGTTCACATTTACAAATACAGAATAATTTTACATTTTATTTTAACATTTAAGTTATGAATGATGTAAATTCATACCCAGTTTTGGTGGTTCACTAATGTGGAATAAATTGAGAGCATTGGTGAGGTTTGAAGGAGTAAATTGCTCTCAGGGGGTCCAAGGATTTTCTTTTTTTGTTTTTCAGGAAAAAATAATATTTAAAAAAATAAAGGATTTCAACACCTGCAATAGCACAGGACAACTTTACAAATAAGAGAGGTGGGCGTGGTTGTTTGACAGGTTAGGGAATATATATGTGTCTTTGTACCTTCTCCACTTCCCAGTCTCCCTTCAAATGTTCTGTAGGTTTCAAATATGGAAGTAGGCTTAGTGTTTCGATTATATTTATGTCACTAAGGATCCAAAACATTCAAAATATTAGCCCTTTCACATCACCAATTGCAATGTATGTTTACCATGCTTTTTCCATGACCAGAAGTTGGAGCCTATTGGCCATGGTGGCATACAGCAATCATACAGGGTGCACGGTCTAGATTATTTTCCACATCACTGGTACTGATGGAGGCAATGCACTCCAAATATACTACCTCAACCTCTTGAAAATGTGGATAGGGTAGGTTTTTATGTCTCTGGAAATGTTGGTTAAGTAGAAGCTTGAGCTGGGTTTGTTGGTTAGTAAAAATGCCAGCCACAAGCTCTCCCTAAGGGACACCAAGTACAGCAAAGAAGTGTATTGCCATTAAATGGGCAGGCCTCACACTCTGGTAGTCCCTACTGGGGTACCCTTTTAGACTTGTGTTCAGATCAGTTCTGCTCCAGTTAAGCTTGTTGACAGCTTCTGAATGTCGCAGGGTTATTGTTGACACCTGTAGCAATGCTGGTTGCATAACCGCTATCAAACATACCTTTTCACATTGAAGCTGTAAAGTGGTCACTACAAATAACGGAATGAATGCTGGGGGCTTTCCAGTCTACCCTTGTTCGTTTAACTTCCTAGTTAATTTTTTATTTGGGTCAGGACAAAAAAAACTGAATAAACTAACACCATCCTGTGATGTTTTGCTGTAACCTGTTGCTATAATAAATCTATTAATACATTTAAGGTCTTAAGAATGCATATACTGAAATCCTCGTGCTCGCTCCGTGCTCGTTTTGCATAGGAAATACTAGCTTGCCAGTGAATGTCAAGGCTGAGTGTGTTCCCTTGCTTACGTCACACACAGAACTCAGGACTTCTCAAAATTAAGTTGGATCGCTGGAGGCGGGAAATTTAAATTAGCGATATTTATGGAGTCATATCTCCAAAAAATATTTACACATTTTATTAAAAATAATAAAAGTAATGTCTGGTAGAAGTTCATGCAGTCTTCTTCTTCTTTTTAATTATTTTTTTAAGGTTCTTTTAGTATGACAGAAGCGTTTGTTTACCTACTTTACATTTTCGACTAATTCTTGTAATCATCAGAAGCGTCACATGATGTTCTTGTGACATGTCTTATAGGCTGCTTAAGTTGTTTTTAATAATAAGTAGCTTATAGTATTAATAATTGGATTTTTTTTTGTGATAATTGGACTAAAAGTTGTACAGAAAGGTAAAGGAATGAGATTTCACCATCGAACACAAGCCTGGAAGTGACGCTTTGGTATGGTCCAAACACAGTAACACGGATGATTATGTCATCCGTGCTAAAAAAATTTTAAAAATTCCCTGCGTCCAGACAATAATCTGGATCACTGCCAAAATTGTATCAATTGTTCCTTGTATCATTTCTGACTCATCCTAAAAAATTTCATTAAAATCCATTCGTAAGTTTTTAAATAATGTTGCTAACAGACAGACAGACAAACAAACAAACAAACCAACGCCAGTGAAAACATAACCTCCTTGGCAATGGTAATTACTTGATGCCTTAACAGTAACATATTTATTTTCATATTTTCAGTTCATACAGCTGAAAATTAATTAAAGAATTGAATGATGAATTGAAGTTCACATTCATAGGTAATTTTTCTTAAAAAGTTCAAAAAAACTAGTTCATGTTCATTTCTTCTGTTTTGGTTAATAAATAAGCCACTATTTTTTAATAGAACCTTTTGCATTGCCAACCCCAAATCACTTAACTGTGATGCCTTGCTCACAACTCACCAGCAATCTAAAGCTGTTTACATATTATCTACCTCAGACAGTTTAGCCTAGAAGTCAGTAATATTCCTACTGAATTGTCTGTTCAGTATTTTCTGTACCTGCTTTCTTGAAGGTACACGTCTGGATGGCTACAAACCAATGATAATCTGATGAAAGATTTTTTTTTTTTTTTTACCTTATTCAAGGGCAGCAGATCTCCCACAATGCAGGCCAGTACAAGCTTGTCCACAGTTGTGACTTGAAGGCAACAGGAAAGATCATAGTTCGCCACTTTGTTTAATCTGGAGCCAGTGTATATGGAGAGACTAACAAGTGCATTGTTTTCATCATGAACAACAGTGCAAGATTTTGACTGATCACTGAATGCTATTAAAGCTCAGTAGATTTATCCTGTAACACAATTATGACTGTATTACTCTAAAAACATCTAAGTGTCTACTTCCTTTGGAATTTTTTTCTTCATGATCTGAAATTTTTTTTAAACCTTGGAACATGAATTATTTATTAGGTTTTTAATTGGATAAAGTGTTGGTCACTGTTTTGATTCAGTTGGGGGTAGTATAATGCTAAAAACTTTTTTGTCTTGCTACTAAATTTATTTTGTGAATGGGATCCTTCAGCCTGTTTCCAACTTCAGGTGACTGCTACAGGTAACCATCAAGTTTCATTTTAGTGTTTCTCACGGAAGTTAAAAAAACTAAGAATTAAAATAAGGCATTTTGAGTGTGACTCAATGGTTTGTGATGACAGCTGGTATGCCGATTCCTAGAGGGGCAACTGAAAAAAATATATATTTTAAGCTCTCATTAATTAATTTAAAGTGAGAACAACATGCCAAATGTTCTTGTTGACAGGTGGAAGTTTACAAGGATTTTGTCAGCCATCTATGGCATTTACATGTTCACCCGAGCATGTACCAGAGTGTCAGGTGAGCTAATTACATAATATATTATATCCATACAATGTAGTGCCTCCATATACAAGTCCCAGATTTAATAGTATGTCATGATTTACTGTGCCATAATTCTTGTGTAAGTCAAGGAATACTGCTCTTAGTATTCCTCCTTGATCTAGGTTTGTTTTAATTACTTCAAGGAAATAGCTGCACACTGTTTCAATTGTGCTAAAGACACATTGGTTAAAATATAAGAAAGCCTTGGAATCAAAGTGAGCAATTAATTGTTCTGTTACAACCTTTTCAATGGCCTAATAGGTTGTTAGTTGTTGACCTCCTGTCTGTCACGAGATTTGTACACCGAAGTTACTTTTGCAGGTTCCAAGGCACTGGGAAAAGTGCTCTTGTTAATAGATTTGTTTATTATTTCAGTTGTATAAGCAAGAGTACAGATTCTTTATGCTTTTTAATGCAGCATCAAGACCATATATATCTTTTGATAAGATATGCACATTAGGTTAATTTTAATAGCTGTTTTTTGGTTGCCGTAGGTGTGAAAGTGACTGTGAATGGATGTGTATGTTAACCCTGTGATGAAATGGTAAGCCATTCAGGGTGTACCCAGTCTTCACCCAAAGTCCTGAGATTGGATCCAGCCTCCTTGTGACCATAATAAAGGTGAATCAGTTTAGCAAACGAATGTATGTACCATGTATGCTTTTTTTTCTATTACTAAAAAGAAAGTTTAATATTGGAACACAAATTCCTTCTTGTGATATCTTATTTTGGAATTTTTGGTCACAGTTCAGGGCAGTGGTGGCTCGGTGGTTAAGGTGCTGGCTTACTGATCCGAAGGGCTGGGGTTCAAGCCCCAATATCATCGAGTTGTCACTGCTGCCCCTAGTTCAGCTAACTGGGTTATCAAAGGTCAGCCATGTCTCTCACTGTCTATGGTGAGAGCATGTAAAAGAACCATTGCCGTCATTTGAAAAGACCGTGTTTCTTCCCTGCGATGGCCTGGCGAGCTGTCCAGGGTGACCTCTGCCCTCACCCAGAGTCGGCTGAGATGGGCGCCGGCCTCCCCGCGACCCTGTGATTCCAAAAATGGATGAATGAATGAATGAATGCTCACAGTTGTAGCATGTTTCATCATGTTAGTGGCATCCACCCTTTACTGGCCCTTAATCACCCCGAGCTTTGCTTGGGATCGTAACAGTACAATCACTCCAAACATTGCGAAGGCATCAGAATTCACTTTGGCTGCCCTGCTACTGACACAGTTGAAATTTGTGGATGCTCTGTGACCTAGATAAAATAGCTATTTAGGTCATAGCTTATTACCATAAAGTTTACCTGATTTTCTGACACCTCCACTGCTTGCCTCAACTCTCCACCTAGAAATGCTGGTTTAAACAGAAAGCATTTTGATGCTTTTACCATGTTAGGGGGAAACATACAGTAATGATTTTGGTGTGTGTGTGTGTGTGTGTGTATGTATGTGTGTATGTGAATGTGTGTGTATGTGAGAGAGAGAGAGAGCGAGAGAGAGAGACAGACAGACAGACAGACAGACAGACAACCAATATGGACCTTTTTTATAAATGCAAAGCCTGGTGACTGCACTTGGGATTCCTCCACACATTCACTCTGAGAATGAACAAATCCAGAACTGTGTATCTTTGCTGAAATCTCTCATGAACAGAAATTGAAGCTCTCAGGATGTGTAAATGCTATTACTAAATGCTAATACTATTCCCAAAGATGTTCATAGAGGCTACAGCATTACTATATTACCAAACATTACAGCATTACCAAAATGTTCCACATATACAGAGCCATTTATCATGGGACAAGGACTGTGCACATCAGATCTTTGGTTTCCTTTTCAGTTAATCATGCAAGTACTGAGGCCCCTGTCACACATTGACATTTTAGCCATCGTATACCGACGTATGAGAAATTTGGCGAATATGACAGCGTTGTGGGTAAATTTTGTGCAAGTTAACTGCACACTGGTATAAGTCATAGTATAGCGAGGTCATCAAAAAATTTAGTACATGCACAAATTTTCAACGTATGCTTGCCTGTGGCTCATACGTTCCACATAGGCTGGCCATAAGCTATAGGTAAGTTGCCATAAGTTGAAGGTAAGTTATGCAATCTTTCACACACGTTATTTGTAAGTTACTCATATGTTAAATATAATGTCTAGCGTACTTTGAACCTATGTATAACTGATACCAGCAAAAGCCCAGCGTGTTGGACTTATGACCAACAATAGCCTAACTAATACAGCAGTGTATCTCCGATGATTGATCAGGTGACGTTGCCTATAAAAAGGCTGCTGCTTGCTGATGTTGAAGGACAGCTAATAGGTATTCTCCTCTCAGCCTCCATCTCTCAGATGACATGGACATCTTCTCCATATGGAGTCTTGAGGTTCCTTGTTTAAACCCCATTTTATACACCAATCCCCAAAACCCTGCCAATATGCCCATAATAGGCTAGCTGTAAGTTAGAAAGATGTTCAGTAAAATTTTGTGGTTACCCAGAACATGTCAGATACGTCTACATACATCAATATACACTGGAGAAAAGTTCAATATAAGTTAGCTATAAGTTTTTTTGATTGGCTCTGGATAAGTTACTTATACATTACGTATATGTTCAAAACTGGAATAACATTACGTTTTATAGAAATTTGTCAAACGTCGGCAAAAGTTCTGCAAATCATTAATATGTGACAGGGGCCTGAGGAAACTACAGTACGCATATGCACAGTCCTTGCAAATTGATGTTACTGTAATATTTTCTGACATACTTTTTGTGAAATTTGTTGAAAATGCTACCAGTAACTTGTTAAGATTGTTTTTGGGAGTCTGCAAATAACGTCATAGCAACTGTTGTGCAATGTTGTAGCACGTTAGTAGCAACGTTAGTTGGGCAAGCACTTCTCAGACTCAAAAGATTTTTCTCTTCTTAAATAACATACAATCGTATTACACCCCCATCCCAGCTTTTCCCTTTCCAGACCCAAATACATGCTAAAACATTATACTTACATAATTTCTTCCAATCACTCAGCATTAAAAAAAGACTTCCACTGGTGTATGATCAGCTATAGTCAGTGTTTCTTATGTCATTGCTCTCTAGTTGTTGCCCAGGAAAGGGAGATTAAATGCCTTCTGCAATTATGAGCTAGAATGCACAGTTGAGTAATCAAGTGTGCCATGAACAGTTGCCAGACACCTGAAAGCTTGGTGCATGTCTTTAAATGTGCAGGGTAAAGCTGAACACCTTATCCCTGGAGGGCACATCAACCAGATGGGGTTCTAAATGCTAAATTTCACTTAGTATCACCAGTAGGATGGTTCACCCCTCATTGGCTTGCCATCTGGCATCATCACAGTCAATATCTCAGCTATTTCATCGCATTCATTAGAAGAGCTGGATTGGATGAGCTACAGGATAATTCCTTGTAGCATTTTCTACTTTGTTCAACACATTTTATGTTGTGCTTGTCTTGCAGTAAATTTGCAGTATATGTTTTTGTTTATTGTGTTTTATTTATTTGTATTTATTCTTTATTATGAATTATTTTAGGCTAATAAAATCACAGGTAGAGAATTATTTTATTCAAGGTTAGACACCTTAGTGTTAAGGGTTTTAGTCAGTGGCTCCATAGTCCCAAGCCCCAAAGCTGAAAGAAAAATCTGTATTTAAATGTAAACTTAGACTACTTGATTTACATTAATAATTTTCCTTTTTGTGGCTTATTTACATTTTTTGAAAATTGCTTTTACATTTTTTGCTAGGTGTTGTGTTTGCCTTTTAAAACATATAATTTAAAATTATAGAATTGAGAAAAAAAAAAAGACCTAAGGAGCTGTCCTGTACCCTGCCCTCACCCAGAGTTGGCCGAGATGGGCGCCAGCTTCCCCACGACCCTAATTAGGATTAAGCGGTTCAGAAAATGAATGAATGAATGAAAAAGACCTAAGTACAAATCTCCAAAATACAGATTCTAATGTAAGTTAGGTAAAAGGTGAACTGTCCCAGGGAAAGGTAATTATTCTATTTGAATAGCTAGTTTTCGACAGCGATGCTATACACTCACTTGCCCAAAACAACTAATTAGGAAATATTATTTCTAGTTAGACTTCATTTACAATATTTTGTTGTTACAAATTAAATATTGATCTACTGTGATGTGTATGTAATTCCATCTATCCATCTATTCATCTTTCCTTATACTGCTTATATAACAGGGTCGAGGGTAGAAGCTGGGGCCAGTCCCATCGGGCAAGATGTGGGGTATACCCTGAACAGGTCATCAGCCTACTGCAAGGCTAACACAAACACAAACAACCATTCACACTCACATTCACATTATGGGCAACATAGAGTAGCCAGTTGACCTAATGTGCACATCTTTGTGCTGTCAAAGGAAAGCAGAGTGCCCAGAGGGGACCCACACAAGCACAAGGAAAGCATGCAAGCTCCACACAGAAGGGCCCATTGCCAAGATTCAAACCCTGGGCCTTCTTGTTGTAAAGTGATGGTGCTAACCGCTAAGACACTATGCCCACATGCATAATTCCAATATAAAGCACAGAATTCATTTTCAAATATTTTTTGGCCTTTAAGTTCCTTGTCCGTAAACTTTGGTGTATTTAAGTTTGTTTTATCCTACAAACTAGATACCAAGAATTTAAGAAACACATTTATGGGATGTGGCTGAAGTAGTGACACACCTTTATAGGAGGTGGTTGAAGCAGTAACACATCTTTATGGGGTGTGTTTAGGACAAGAAAGGGGAACAAAGACAGGAAGGAGGTTGAAGCCAGAGAATTTGGCCCTGAGTGTTGCATATACCACCCAGCTGGGGACACCTTATATTTTTATAATATTTCTATATCCTGAGGTCTAACCTGACATATTCAGATGCACTCATGGCAGCTCGGGGGACATTATCTTAACTCAAAGGCATAAAGTTTTCTTTTAGAAATCTAAGATAGCTGTAATAGCCAGAAAGACACCCCCTACCCCCACCCAGAGAACAGATAAGACAGATCCCATCCATAGTTGTCTTGAGTCTCAGCCAGGCCCTGTGCAGTGTCCTTTTTCAGATGCTGGACAATATATAAATGTATATATTAATGTAATGTATACAAATTACTTCTCTATATTTTTTTGGTAAAAATGTAGAGAAAAATGTAAAGTAAAAGTATGGCTAATAAAAACACTGAAAATACCAATTTTTTTGAAAAATTGAAAGGTGTCACAAATTATATATTTTTCTACTTTTGCGTAGCATGAACGAACTTCATTATGGAATGGTTTAGCGAGTGAGGAAATTAAAAAATACAGTACACTTACACATTTTAACAAAATAAAGATAAATCAGAAACCAAGTACTATTCAAGTATTTATTTTATTTAATATTGGATCATATTAAGGAGAATAAGTAAACAAACAACAATATCATTTTCAGGCATAGTGTTCACATATTTTTACATTTTTTCACTTGCTAAACCATGGTTTAAATCTGTTAAAATTTAACAAATGTTACTTGAGATTACCTTAGTATTTGTCGTCGGTCATTAAGAGCATTCAGTGTCAAGCTGGCATGGGGTTCAGGCCACTAGCACACAGCTATCACTGTTGATGGTCACTAATGTATAGGTTATACCAGTATATAAATCAACTGCATATACTGCATTATGTTAATTTGGAAAAAGATATAGTTGCTTGCTATTCATCCATTTTATTTAGAAAAACCTAATTTATTGCAGTGTAGGAACTTAATACTGTAAAGCAAATATTCTTTTGGTTCTCTGTAAAAGGGAATCTTATTTCGGAAGGCAGCCAGTTAAGAAGATTATAAACCTTGTCTTTGATTTATCTCTTACCCCCAGACTTCACTTATTGACTCATCCCCTTATCACTACTTTGCAGAATCCACTGCATGATTGGCATCACCTTCTGAATCTGACACTATGGCAATTGTTGGTTCAGCCAGTGTAATTTATTATTAGTATTAGTATTATTATTATTATTATTATTATTATTAGTATTATTTATTAATAATATACTTTAATCCTGTGTGCTGTTCTCTCTTTCTCTCTCTCTCTCTCTCTCTCTCTCTCTCTCTCTGTGTGTGTGTGTGTGTGTGTGTGTGTGTGTGTGTGTGTGTGTGTGTGTGCTATTGTTTGGGGCAAGGGCAAAGCCAAGTGTTAGCACATGCAATGATGGGCATAATGTCACGGTGTGAAATATAATTGCTCTGACACATTAGACTGAGGAAAACAGATTTATTTTTACCCTACTAGGTTTTAGAAGACATCAAATTCATGTGCAGCACTGCAAGTGTGTACTTTTTCATCAACATACAGTATCTAAGATAAAAGAAACTGTAAACTGGGCATTGCTCACACTGAGGTGTTCATAAAAATGCAAGAAACAGCTGAACAGAAACAAACAGCCCTTTTTCAACTGATGAAAACACACACACACACACACACAAAACCCCCAGGCTGTATAAAAATCCTGGGACTATGAAGATGCTCCAGTGTGATGTCAGTACTGGAGATGTTGGACTTGGCGAGATTTCACCCTCACTTTTTCATTGCAGCTCAGTGGATAAAGGTGGAGGATCATCATCACCATCATCTTCTGCTCTGCTGCCTGATGCTTTAGTTTGGCGTTGCTGCTGCCACAGGATCCATCTCTATCTGGGCTTTTTCTCCTTTTTTTTTTTTTTTTGACATCAGGATAAACACTTTTGTTTCTTCGTTTTGTTGTATGGAAACATTTGGCTTTGCTTATCTTCAGAAGGAATAAGCAGACAGGAAGTCTGGTCGGACGATCCAGATAAATGTAAGTAGACTTTTCTACAGCTCTTTCTTCTGATCTATGATTTAGTGAGTCATTTTATAAAAGGTATTTCAGAGGGGCAATGATGCATGCATTGCATTTTTTTTAGATAACTTTTCCCAATTTAATTTCAATAAGCAACAACGTTTTTATTAACAGTAATCTGCAGAAACTAAATCTAAACAAGGAACTGAGAAATATCACTGCATCCATCATTCTGTTTTTATGCGCATTAATCTGTTGCCACCCTGGATAAAGTTCAAACCTGACCTCAACATACATTTTTTTCATAAATATTTCTTCCAGTGTTTATTTAAGTTGTAAGGGTACATTTGGTACAGGTTTATAATATGCCATGCTTTAAATGCACTACATTTGTGGCCAGTGCGCGTGAAGGACAGAAGCCGTATGAATGAGTGCGCACTGATCCCAGGCTGCGTTCCAACCCGCGCGCTTCCATAAGCTCCGATACTATAAATTACGCATTTATGGCACATTAGTAAAACATTTCACGCACGAGCCTATTGAATGGTGGCATTTGATACGCAGTCTGCGTATCTCTGGACCTACACGGCGTCGCGTCACACTCACATGAACGGCAGGCGAATGCGCGCGTTGAAAAAGCAGCGTTACTGACCCAGTCGGGGTGTTATTTTTTTTAGGGGTATTGTTTTTAAGGGTAGGAGCTTTGGATGTAGTCCGGTTTGCAGATATAGTGGCGCTGATTCCATTGTGTTGATCCTAGATTTCCGCCACCAGAGACGAGTTTGGTTTTGGGGGCACGGAGCCGCGAAGCTGCTGTCCGCGTGGAGCGGTGCCGAAGTCCCGCGTCCGGCCGCCAGGAGCTCCGCCAAGCCGCGCGACATGGCCACGAACGGCGCGAAAGCCGCAGACGGACACGTCCTAACAGAGGTGAACGCGGCGCCCGCGGCTAATGACAAGCCCAAGACACTGGTAGTAAAAGTGCAGAAGAAGAAAGAGCTTCCGGACCGGGAAACGTGGGGCGGCAAATTCGACTTTCTGCTGTCGTGCGTCGGGTACGCCATCGGGCTCGGCAACGTGTGGCGCTTCCCTTATCTGTGCGGCAAAAACGGCGGAGGTAAACACCGGTACCTGTCATCATCATCATCATCACCATCATCACCATAATAATAATGATGATGATATTAATAATTATTATAATAATAATGATAATAATAATAATAATGGCTTAATAGGGAATAATGTGATTTTTGTGGGTTTTTAATTTTTTTATTTTTTTTTTTGCTTTATTTATTTTTATTTTTTTATTTTTGACAAGTAACAATGTATAGGCTATACATTGTTGAGGTGTGTATTTAATAATTAGAAAAACTGTCACTCTTCAATTTTTTCCCATCTTATTAATTAAAATGTGCATACCTATCTTTAATATTTATTTCCTTATTTTTTATCACATTAAAGTAAACAATTCATCTGAATAATGTCCCTTAATGATTTCATTTATCGGTCGCTTGAATAATTCATGATTCAAATTTTTTTTTATTATTATTTATTTATTTTACATTTTAGAATGTAGTTATAAATGGAAAATAATAGCAATGAAACATTTATGAAATGACTCAGTGGTTTTATGATATTTGTACACTATTTTTAAAAAACCTTTTTTTTTTAAATGTTTTCTTTAGGGGCTTTCTTGATTCCATATTTTTTGACACTCATATTCGCTGGTGTCCCCTTGTTCTTCCTTGAGTGTTCACTCGGTCAGTACACCTCCATTGGTGGTCTTGGAGTGTGGAAACTGGCTCCTATGTTCAAAGGTAATCATGCAGAACAACATTATAAGCGTATCTAAACCTTCAGCATCTCCCGTCTCCTAAATCAATTGATTTCCTTGTTAATAGTAGTAAACATATATAATAGTATATAATAATAAATAATAAATCCTTGATATTTTACTATACAAAGAATGTTACAGTCAGATTATGGTTAGGTGGCAGATTTTTAATTCACATTTATGCTCACAGGTGTTGGATTGGCAGCAGCAGTTTTATCCTTCTGGCTTAACATCTACTATATAGTCATCATTGCCTGGGCCATTTACTATCTATACAGCTCCTTCACTACAGTAAGTTCAGAGGTTGTATAGCATAATTTTCCCAGTGAATCAACATCTGCATCAATAAACCTACACAAGTGTAATCTACACAGGTGTACTGTATAATGAAATGTTTGAACTGGCCCATGTGCAAATCAACATACAGTCAAGACATTGTATACAAATACAAACAAACAAATAGATAAATAACATTGAATTTAAGCTTGTGTATGAGCAAGAGACTGAATACAATGCACAGGACATTCGAGCTCAGTCGTAGCTAATTCTGTAATGTGAGATGTTTATGCAATAAATTAAAAAAATCATAAAATCATCATTAGTGTTTTCTTCAAAATTACCTGATTAATATAATGTTACAGCTCTATCTGTATTATATATGTGGTTTATTTATTTATTTATTTATTTATTTTATTATTTTATATTGAATGTATATAGGCTTATAGTATACAGTTTGGAATAAAAATGGTATAAAGTTTTAAAATGATAAAATGTTATTCCTGTCCTGGTTAAATAATTTCAATATTAAACCTTGGTATAAATATAATCCCTACTTGACAATAAATACAGGTTAAAGGTCATTGAATTGTGCAATGAAATATAGTGCAAAATGTATTATCATAATAAATTGACAGCTATCCCAATTAATTTTTGAAATCTTACACTGTAACGCATTGCCTATTTTAGGATCTCCCATGGAAATCCTGCAACAACCCCTGGAATACAGAGCAATGCTTTTCCAACTACAGCTTGGCAAACACGTCTAACATGACCAGCGCAGTCGTGGAGTTTTGGGAGTAAGGGCATGCACTCACTGGAACAGTTTTGGCATTCAAGAATCTCGTTTGCATGCTAAAATGCCATCTTTTGTCCCCGGGTTTCTAAAAAGGACCAGTGTTATTTGCACAAAAATGCAACAATTGTGTCCATTTGGCCGTCGGACAGCTCTAGCTGACATGGCGGGCATCAAGAATGAAGGCAGTGTTTTGACTAAGTGGAATAGCTTCTATCAATAACAGTTTGTCTAAGGTCAGATGCTTTCAACCCTAATAATGTTCTTCTGTGGCCCTTAGACGGAATGTGCATCAGCTTACAGATGGTTTGGAAAAACCAGGGGAGATAAGACTGCCACTGGCAATAACACTGGCTATCGCATGGGTCCTGGTCTACTTTTGTATCTGGAAAGGTGTGGGTTGGACAGGAAAGGTGAGAGTACAACATTATTGCATATTGTCACCACCATGCTTATATGTGGATATCTGTTTAATTATAGTATTTCTGAGATGTTAGAAATCTATTAATCTGTGTAATTTGCTTTCTGCATGTTACTGAATAACAATCTAAATGCAAAAAATAAGCTCCTGGGCATTCTAATACCTGTTGTCAATACACTGTCTGTTTTTAGGTGGTCTATTTTTCAGCGACATATCCGTACTTCATGTTGCTTATCCTGTTCTTTCGTGGAGTTACACTGCCTGGAGCAAAAGAGGGCATTTTGTTCTATATCACCCCTAACTTTGAAAAGCTGAAGGAGTCAGAGGTATGTCTTGTATTCGTCATGCAATTAAAAACTGGATATATCAATACATTTAATTACAGTGCTAGCTTTAAGGACTGAGAAGCCATGCCTTCTTGATGGGGATTTCACCTTTCAAGATTTGCTGACAAATGAAGAGACCACACCCTCACAGTGGAACGAGCAATGAGCTCTGAGGCCACACCTCCTTCTCAGTGCCTGAAAGATGTATAGGCTTTGTCAGCCCTCACAGTTACTAAAGGGGCATCCACACAGGAAATGATGAGTGACAAGCGACCATACAAAGTCACTGAAAGCCGGTAAAATGTGCTATGAGAGGCAACATTTTCTTTGCGATAAAAAGTGGGCAGGTACAGGTAAACTGAGCTGAACTTTCACATCACACGACTCGAGTGATAACCAATCAGAGTTTAAAGATACCAGTGATTGACAGATTTAAAGATACCAGTGATTGACAGTGTTCCCGAAAGCATTTGTTTTGTAGGGAACAACAAACACAAGTTTAATTGTTCCGCCTACATCAACATGCAAGAGCAGCGCTTGCCATGTCTGAATATCCTGTGCTTAATGACTGCACTCAAAATTTAAAAAGGATAATAACCGGAAACTTAATTCTTGGGTTCAATAATAATAATTATAATAATAGGCTGTTTATTATGTGCTGAATTAAACTAAAATAATACAAGATAGGCCCTGCGATGGCCTGGCGAGCTGTCCAGGGTGTACCCCGCCCTCGCCCAGAGTCGGCTGAGATAGCCTCCCCGCGACCCTAATTAGGAATAAGCGGTTCAGAAAATGAATGAATGAATAATACAAGATAGTGATAATTAAAGCTATTACAGATCTACTGTAGGTTACTAGCACTATGCTGCTCACAGTTTCACTCAAAGATTTTTAAGCGGGAAACATACAAGAGGGTTACCTGGGCAACAAGAGCCAGCGACACTTCATTGGTGAAGCAATTCGCTTGCCTTGTGAAGCAGTTTACATGTCGTTCAGCGGTGAAGTGATTTGCATGCTGCTTTGCGCTTCCTGTGCAGATGCTGCTTAAGAGCTCCTTTCAAAGAGACTAACAGATGCGGAGGCCATACCTCCTTAGTGTATGACAGATGCAAATGGCATACCTTTTATTACAAGAACTGACAGTCATTGAAGCCACACCCTCTACAAATTCTTTGACTGTAATTCTTTCAGGGAGAGAGTAAGAGAGAAACTTACAGTGCTGTAGAAAGCAGAAACAGCTGCACGTATGATATCGGACTGGCACAGTGTTTTATTTGTTTAATCCTGATTAATTTACACTTTTTTGTGTCTCACTCATTTTTCTCAGGTGTGGCTTGATGCTGCCACTCAGATTTTCTTTTCCTATGGACTTGGCCTTGGGTCTTTAATTGCACTTGGGAGCTACAACCCTTTCAACAACAATGTTTACAAGTATGAAGCAAATATGTGACTTTACAACAGGCATTCATTTGAGACCAATGTACTTTTAGTAGAAAAATGTTTTTCTTGACAAAGCCGCATAACCATTGGAGCAGCTGAGAAACACCACTGACATTTACAATATGGGCTGCATGAATCATTGTCGATGTTGATGGATGAGAGATCAATGTAATAACCCTAGGTAATGTTCCACAGGGACTCCATCATTGTATGCTGCATCAACTCCTTCACCAGCATGTTTGCTGGATTTGTCATTTTCTCCATTGTGGGCTTCATGGCTCACATCACAAAGAGGTCTATTGCTGATGTAGCTGCGTCAGGTAACTGGAATTTATATTAGTTACTCAAATGTGCTGGGGATTATTTTCAAAACTTAAATTAACCTTTAGATTTGCAGTAAGGTCTAACATCAGTCACACTGGCTGGCAACTAGACATTATTTACCATGTAAGCAAGACCTACATTGCATAATCTAACTCAAGTCACGTAAGGACTGAGGCTAGAGACTAGGACTGAGGCTAGAGAGTTAACTATAGCTAACTAGCTAGCTATCTGTCTGTCTGTCTAGATAGATAGATAGATAGATAGATAGATAGATAGATAGATAGATAGATAGATAGATAGATGGATAGATAGATATTTTCAACATATTTGAACAAGCAAACATTTCACCCTCTTTAATACAGTGGCTACAGATAAAGCTGATTTAAACTGATCAGTAAATAATTTTAAGTAAGTCATTCCACTGTAAGGAAGATCATCTGGAAGTGGTCTCGATTTCAAATGACTTCCAATGTGTCCAGGACTGGCCACCCCAAAAGAAGACTTCTAGAGCCCCAAAACTTCACCCCAGGATCTTCAGGTAACTTTTGCAACTGTGGAATGAAAATGCATGCACCTACAATCAGCAAGACACTAAACAAATTTGCCATGCATGGGAGGTGCATCTTTTGCTGTCCAATAAAGGTAAAAAAAAAAATACATTGTAACAAGGCTTCAGTTTGCCAATGATCATATAGGTAAAAACCAGGCCTTATTGAAACATTGAACAGCTCTGGACAGATGACTCATACAAAAAATTGTTCGGTGACAGTCACAGCACAAACATCGTCATACCAACTGTGAAGCATGGTGGTGGAAATGTTTTGTTTTGACTTTGCTTCACTGCTTCAGGGACTGGGCAACTTGCGGTTATTCATTCAACTATGAATTCTGCATCATACTGAAGATTGCTTGAAGACAAAGAAAGACTATATGTCCACAAGTTGAAGTTGAACTTGAAGGTGACCTTTCAAGGGAATACTAATTCTAAGCAAAAAGAAGAATTGGGGTTATGGAATAACCAAGTAAAAGCCCAGATCTAAGTAGGGCAGAACATCCAAGAATATCCATAAAACAGCACCTTAAAGATTTTAAACCTTATCAAAATTGGTTGTATTTGGTATCATCCACAAGGGCATTCAATAATGTCTCTGTATACAATCATTTTCCCCAGAGATGATGATGGAATGAAACAGCAATGTGAATCAGGCAAAGCTTTGTGATGTTATTCTGAGGGAAAACTGGGACGCTTAGGCTTTCAAGTGTGGGTGTAAATCACAAGCAAGGTGTCTTCATCTTCTCAATATGTCAGAATCTCTCCAACCTCTATTTGACTTGAACATCAAAATCGAAGAAGAGGATGATTTTAGTACAACTATCGACAGTGGCAATAATGGAACCAGAGCCTCGGACTTGCCCGAGCTGTGCAACGGGGAGCGCATGATGAAGAGGCTGGTGGTTTTAAGGGCAACAGAGAATTTGGAAGTCATCGAACTATGTCCGGCTAATACAGAAAATTTTTCGTCTTTGCCAAAATTATTAAATATGAATTATTTAAATATTTGTTATGTAGACTATTTTTCACTCTCTCTGTGAGTGCGGGAGAGATGCCTGTGGCCAGCTCCTGTGGCTGAGCTATGACTGACTACAAAATCTTGAATAAATTGACTTTAAATGTAACCATTTTCTTACGAAGTTACAACATTAATTTCCTGGTACATTAACAGATTCCTTTTAATTTTGCAGTGGAGTAGAAACATTCAGAGCACATAAAACCAGAGCACGGCCAATCTGACTGGCCTGGGAGTTCCATGAGCTGGGTAGGACTCGTCGCTTGTCCGCGGTGCGTATCTCGGCCATCCAAGGCTAGAGATTTGGGTGAGGGCTTGTTGGAAATGGCCCAGCAAGACAATCAAAAATAAAAGAAAGTCACCAAAGTTCTTTGAAATCATTTCTTTATTAATGCAGTGTCCAGAGAAACCGTGCTGACTTACTGATCCAAAGGTCGGGGGTTTAATCCCCACTATCACCAAACTGTCACTTCTGTCCCCCCCAGTGCAACTGGGTTGTCAAATGCCAGCCATGTCTTTCACTGTCTGTGGTGAGAAGCATGTAAATGAACCACTGCTGTTGTTCGTAAGGAGAAGGCCATTGCCATTGGGTTGCCGTCAACTTTTTTCCTCCCTGCAATGGCCTGGCAAGCTGTCCAGGGTGTATTCTGCCCTCGCCCAGAGTCGGCTGAGATGGGCGACAGCTTTCCTGTGACCCTAATTAGGATGAAGCGGTTCAGAAAATGAATGAATGAATCTCCAGAGAACCTCCAAAATAAACAAATTAGGCAAGAAATCATTCTGCAAACACAGCATGTAAAGCAGTATTGTTTACCTCCTTCGAAACACATCATCAAAAAGGAACTACTCTTGCTCGTTTTTTGGGAGCGATGTTCAAAAGTTGAAATGGTGTTCAAAACAATTTTTATGGTTTTTATTCTATGCTTATATGGGGGGGATTTAGAATCTATTTCATTCATCATTTCCATGATATTAGCTTTTCCATAGAGTGGTCATAAAGTTCAGCAAACCAATGTTAGAGAATGGTGGATAATTATGCAACACGTCTTGAAGAAGTTATTTATGCTAAAGAGGACAATACTAACTTTTGATGGTGCACTAACTTTCTCCACAGAAAGATATTAAATCTATTGATATTTTGATTAAACAAATAATTGAAAAAGTTATTTTTCTTAAAGTTATGTTCAAGTAAATCATATTTATCTGAGATCCTGAATTTGAAGAGCTTGAAATGTTTGCTTGTTCAAAAATGTAAAAAAAAAAATAATAAAAATTTCCAGGGGCTATATATTTTTTAACATGACTGTGTCTGTTTTTCATTAGCTGACAGGTGCATGCTATTCTAATAAATTATGGTGCACCAATGTAAATTACATAAAGAATGTAATTGCTTTTTAATCAGTATTCCTTATACAATGGAACCTTGTAGGATATATTGATAACCACCCTGAGTAATACTTTATTTAGATATATATATATAGAATTTTGGTCAATTACAAGGAATTATTATTTTATTTTAAGGTTTTATGCTTCTAAATAAGACAGAAAAGCAGTGACACTTTAAAGACAGAGATGTATATGCCACTGTATACAGAAGAGGATTTAAAAATATATGTGTAATTATTAGACTGATTATATAATGGTAGACCTTCATAGAAAAGGGAGCATGGTGTCTGAAATATTACATAAAATAAAATATTCCATTTTCTTTGTCATTTCCGTATTTTTTTTTTTAATGATAGTATGATTTGTTTACAGTATTTCATTTCAATATTGATTGCACGTTATGTTTTCCATCTAGGTATTTTTATACATAACAGAGTACGCTTGTTCTCTTCCAGGTCCAGGCTTGGCATTTTTAGCTTACCCAGAGGCTGTTACTCAGCTGCCTGTTTCACCACTTTGGGCAATTCTATTCTTTTCCATGCTACTTATGCTTGGAATTGACAGTCAGGTAATGTCAGTCAATAGACAAATATTAGACTGCACATCTAGAATAATCCATTTGCCATAAATTTACTCCTGACACTAGCTACTCTTCTTGCTATGTATATCCATGATTATGACAGTTCTAATAATTTGAAGTGACATTTTATTCTCATACGCATGTGGGATTAGTAATGGAATTTCTTTCCCACAGTTCTGTACAGTAGAGGGTTTCATTACTGCACTGGTGGATGAGTTTCCCCGCTTATTGCGAGGACGACGAGAAATCTTCATTGCTGTCATCTGCCTTGTGTCTTATGTCATTGGACTGTCAAACATCACACAGGTAGTAATTTTTTTCAGTCAGCTTCACTCAACCAATGGATTGTTAAAGGCATAAAGATAATTGTGATGATACCTCTGAATGCATGCCAGGCAAAAATACCTCACAAAGGCAGATTGAAAGCCCTTGAAGCTGCATAAAGTAGGTTCACTGTGCATTAAAAGCAGTGGCTGAGATAAACATCTCAAGTGAATATTTTCAGTGAGAGAGCTAATGGCTTTGTAGTGTTATCAATTCAGAAGTACAGCGACCTCAAGTTGTTACATAAAGGTGTGTGACCAGAAAGGGCTGAATATGTAGGTGGAATAAATATAATTTGCAGATTTCTAGTTAGCATGTTACTTTGATGAGCACTTATGAAGAAAGTATGCTTCATGTACAGCTCCAGTTCCAAAAAAAGGTGCTGTATAAAATGTAAATAAATAAAATGTAATGACTTACATATCTTAGCATGCATACAAATACAAGAATGCATATCAAATGTTAAAGGTAAGACATTAATATTTCATTATAAATATTAACACATTTTGATTTTTATGGCAGCAACAACTCAAAGTTTGGATGAAAAAATAAGTGGTACTAATAAGAAACAGCTGGAGCAACATTTTGCAACTAATTTGCTTAACTGTTTGGGTATTAAAAAGAACATCTGGGCAGAGCAGCAAAAAATGAATCTACAAATTGTGGAACAATTTTAGAATAATGTTCCAAACATTGAATATCGCATTATATATAATACAAAATATCATCAAGGGATTCAGTGAATCTGGGGAAATCTCTGAGAGCAAGGAACAACGCCAAAAGTCAAAACTTGAATGCCCATTATTATTGGGCCCTCAGTGGGCACTGCAATGTTTCTGTCATGGAAATGATTGCATGGGCTTAGGAACACTTCCAGAAGTTACTGTTTTCTATGCTGTCCACAAATGCAGGTTAAAGTTCTATCATGCAAAAAGAAGCCATGAACATGATTCAGAGACAATGACTTCTTCTTTGAGCAAAAGCTCATTTAAAATGGACTGAGAACTGAAAGTGGAAAAGGGTTCTGTGGTCAGACATGGATGCAGTCTCCTCCAGAGTAAAGAGAAAAGGGACCGTCTGTCTTATCAGCACTCACTTCAAAAGCTTGTATTTCTGAGAACTGTGTTAAATGTGTAACAGTCAATGATTTCTTGAATTGTTCCTGAGCCCATGCAGTAATTTCGATGTCAGAAACTTGACTGTTTTTAATGCAGGCATCTAGTATTAATATTCAGCCTTATCCCTTGCTCAAGATTTTTCCAGATTTTCAGGAAATCTTTTGATGATGTTATGTTCAGTAGATGATAAAAAAAATTCTAAGTCTTTACTTCACTTCTTTAATTTTATATTGAAAAGCATTATTCTAAAATTGTTTCACAATTTATAGACAGTTTTTCGCAGGTTGGTGTACCTCTGCCCAGATTATATTTTTAAGGCCAATAATGTTCCTCAGTGGGGCAGTGGTGGCCTAGTGGTAAGGTGCTGGGTTACTGATCCCGAGGTCAGGGGTTCAAGCCCTACTGTCACCAAGTTGTCACCTTCTGTCCCCCCAGTGCAGCTAACTGGGTTATCCAAGGCCAGCCATGTCTCTCACTGTCTATGGTGAGAGGAATGTAAAGGAACCATTTCTGACATTCGTAAAGAGTAGGCTGCATTGCCGTCAGCGTGTTTCTGCCCTGCGATGGGTTGGCAAGCTGTCCAGGTTGTACTCTGCCCTCGCCCACAGCCGGCTGAGAAGGGCGACAGCCTCCCCACGACCTTAATTAGGATTATGCGGTTCACAAAATGAATGAATAATGTTCCTGATCTGTTGCCTTTTAACCAAATTAGCTGCAAAATATTTCTCCAGCTGTTTATTACCACTTACTTTTCCAGCCTTTTATTGCTCTGTCCCAATATTTGATGTGTTCTATGTTTTAATATGAATAAAATACAGGCTTATTTTTATTAATATATTACTCAGTGTCCAACCATTTGGGAATTGGGATTGTAGTTAATTTTTTTCTATGCATTTAACACTGTGTACTAAATTGTTTTTTTTTCCAAATTGGGTAAACTCAAGGCCTGGCCATATATAGCCATTTTCCCAAGGCCAGGTTGTTCTCTGAGCACTTCTCCTATCTGAGCAATGGACGTCTCCAGCTTTGTTTGGTTTACCCTTGGCCTCTTGCTTCTATCTCTGACTGATGTGCTAATTATCATATTGAATCTTGCTTAAAGCATGTTCTTGGAGCCTTTAGTCAGTCCAGTTGGTCCATCATGGTATTGAATAAAATGGTGGTGTCTATGAACCTGCCATATGTCAGTTCATATAACAGTTCTCTACCCAGTGTGCTAGTACACAATGAGCAAAATATACTTTACATCAAATTTAAATATACTTTAAATCAAATACATATTTTTCATGCACACCATTGCCTATGCCATTGTTCTGAGTTTCCTAGAGTTGTGTTCATGGCTCCAAGCAAAGAAACCAAAGACAAAATGATGAAACTACAAAAACAACCATTAGTTATGTATGCTACCATGTTATTGAATACTGTGTGTACTATATAATGTGTTTGCATGTCCTCCACTCAAAGTCAGCTTTAAAGGGTTACTACATACACAGAGAATGTGTGAATTTTCTTATGTCCAATGTAATGTTAGGAATGTTAGAAGTAAAATAATATCTTTGCTAAAACGTCAGTTAAAAAATTGAAACAGCATAATCCATGCTACTTCATCAATAGGAGATGCTTGTGCTCAGCGGGTATCAGCTAACATGTTTTGTCTATTCACAATATGCATGATTTTCCCTTATCTCATACGGCAGTGTTAATACAGATGACGGAGGATTCATCAATTTTACAGATTTATATATGAGAGAGATGAATCAGGCGTGGGGAACTCTGCCATCTGATGACGTTGGGGCCTTTTTTATTATTATTTGATTATGCCAATATGAATTAATTTCAGTCAGTGTACTACAAATATCACAATAAGGTTTCTATTAGATGTTTTACTTAAGTGTACTATAAAATCAAGGGTTTTATGCCAAGATGTCATTTATTATTTATCATTTTAGTACATGTGTACTGGTGAGACTCTGACAAAACTGTCAGGTCAGCAGTCTTCCGCATGATTGTGAATTCTACTGAACCAGACTGAAAGACCATTTAAAGTGTTTTGGATTAATTAGATGATTACTATCATTAGATAGATGACACTTTGAGTCCACAGTATATCACAATATTAAAATTTTCTGAGATTTTGAATTTGGGGTTTTCATAAGCTGTATGCCATAATCATCAAAATTATAACAAATATAATGTAATGAGTCTATATAATATTTTTGTTTCACCTGAAATAAATGAACTTTTGCATGATATTCAAATTTTTCGAGTTTCACCTGTATAGATGTGATATTTAAATTGTTAGCCCTAAACTTCACCCAATCACTTTTTTTTTTCCTGACTTGTCAATTGTTTAATTGGTACAAGTGAAGATGGAGAGAGAGTTCCAATCAATTTCACATTCAATAGAATTTGTATGCATTAAAATTTGCATGGAATCCGATGTCCAGACATTTTCATACAGTGGAATATTTTGCGGATTTTCTGCTTCATGCATTCACTGTATTTCAGTATGAATGCTATACAAGGTTTTATACTGAGGCCCCTGATGAGTATGATCAGTTTATTGTTAATGGGATGTGATCAATCCCAACAAGAAAAAAGTATCGGGGTTTGTTTGCAGGAAAGTTCGAAAGACAGAAAAGAATGAATGAGCTTCCAAGGTTCTTCTTGCTTTATCTAAAGCACTTTTCCACAACTCAAATTTACTTTAATTTATATTTTTTGCAGAATAAGACACTTAATTGGCCTCAGGCAACATGTACAACACAGCAACATAAATAAAATACATGTTTGGCTAGTTTGTATTGTTAGTTGTTTATGTTTTTGGTAACCATTTGATATTAACATTCTTTGAGCAGTCAGAATTGAAGCAGTGTCATATACCTTTATGTAACTAACTGCCTACAAAATGTGGTATACTTGTATATTGTCTGACTGTTTTGGATTAGATAACTTAATGGTGGTCACCATTAAATATTCTCTCCTAATTTTATTCATGGTTATATATTAATGTTTTAGCAGGTGCCTTAATATTTTACACACATCTCATTCTGTCTTTATTTTTTATTTATTTTTTTGGTCACAGGGTGGCCTGTATGTGTTCAAGCTTTTTGATTACTACTCTGCCAGTGGAATGTGTCTGCTTTTCTTGGTATTTTTTGAGTGCATCTCCATATCCTGGTTCTATGGTAAGCATCTCTTTGTCATTCTAATATTATTTATTAATTTACCAGGACTTTTATAAAAAGCAATTCACAAGCATGGAGAGGTCACATCCTTTTGGACAAGACAGCGGCTTGGCATCCTTTTAGTAACATGTAATTTGAATGAATATTATAATTATTGTTGTTGTTGTTGTTGATAATAATAATAAAAAAATATAAAAATAATAATAATAATTATAATTATTATTATTATTATAAGGTATGATTGCATAGTGTTTAACACTTTCACCTCACAGCAAGAAGCCTATGGGATCAATCCCCATGCCCGGCTAAGGTGTTTCTGTGTGGAGTTTGCATGTTCTCCCCGTGCTTGCGTAGGTTTCCTCCAGATGCAAATTAGGCCAATTGGATATTCTTGATTGTGCGAATGTGAGTGTGTATGGTTGTGTAAGTGTGATAGCCTTGCGTTGGTCTGGCAAGCTGTTCAAAGTATACACCAGTCTCTCCTGGAGTCAGCTGGGATGGGCTTAAGCCTCCCTGTGACTCTGATAAAGGATAATGAAGTTCATAAAATCAGATGAGATGATAAAAATAATTATTATTCTCTGAGCTTCTGAGCAGAGCACCATAGTCATGGAACATAGCTTGGATGATTTTTCTGCCTGGTGTATCATAATTATAAAAATAGTAATTATTATTATTATTATTATTATTATTATTATCATTATTATTGTTGTTGTTGTTGTTGTTGATGATGATGATGTTGTTAATAATAATAATAATAATGATAATAATAATAATAATAATAATAATAATAATAATAATAATAATAATAATAATATTAATTTTACCAAAAGTACAAAAATACTAAACCTATGTTCCTTCAGTAAGCATATATATAATGGGGAAGCCATGGCCCAAAGGTTAGAGAAGCAGGATTAGGACCAAAAGGTTGACAGGTTGATTTTCTGGACGAGCAGGAAAAATGTGCAGGTGGTGGGAATAAATGAAAAGCACTTTTCCCTCCATCTACACCCACGGCTGAAGTGTTCTGAAACAAGGTCTCTAACCCCAACTGCTGCTGGATGGGTTTAAATGTAGAGTGTAACTTCCTCCTGTGGGCTTAATGAAGTATCTTAAATTTAAAAAAAAAGGCAAAGGAAATAAAATAAAAAGGAAATAGATCGGTTCAGTAAACTGTCTATAATGATCCTAGAATCATTCGTCATTCAACACATCTCATTACTCTAGAATACCCATTTGTTTCATGCTAAGCCCACTGTGAGTTTCACTTTTGAATGCATTTTATACAAAGCTGTGCCTTCTTAACTGCTTCACATAATAGGCTTGATTATACAAAGTACTATATTATTTGCTATTTGGATGGGCTCATATCCCAACACTCTGCATAGCAGTAATACAAATCGATGCATGATTGCAATGTGGTATAATGCTCTACCTGTTTTCTTCCCCCCTATAAGGTGTCAATAAGTTCTATGGAAATATTGAAGAGATGATTGGATACAAACCTTGCATTTGGTGGAAATTGTGTTGGGTGGTCTTTACACCTTTGATTGTGGCTGTAAGTAATTAAAGAAAAAATGCATGCTCATATTAAAGACAATTCTTCTTAGCTGGGAAGGAAAATTATTGCTGCTTTTATTCTGTGCATTTCTAGGGTGTATTTCTGTTCAGTGCAATCCAGATGGTTCCTCTGACCATGAATAATTACGTGTTCCCAAAGTGGGGACAGGGTGTAGGCTGGTGTATGGCCTTGTCTTCTATGATCCTCATTCCTGGTTATATGGGCTACATGTTCCTATCATTAAAAGGCTCCTACAAAGAGGTAAGATTAAAATATATGGGCATTTGCTCAGCAGATACAGTGAATGAGTTGTAGATAACCATATGTATGACAAACATTCTGAGAAAATAACAATACTGCCTTTCTTCTGGAATCTGATCTAGTATAGATAATTTGCATTCTGTTCAGTGAATGCAGGGTTGATTGGATTAATTAAACATTTCAGATGAAGCATCTACAAAAAGAAAACCAAAGCAGTGCCTTGCATGCTTTTGCACCAAGTCACTTCTCGAAATAGGCATTCAAAAACTAGCAATTATGAACAAAGCCTTCAGGTCTGAGCTGATAGCGCCTGCGTATGAGATAGGCACACTTGAATCAGCAAATCACCACAGGGAGGTGAAAAGTCAGAAGTTAGCTTCAATTACAGCTTGATTGGCATATCAGTCAGAATGTTGATTTTGTAGTTTTACTGCTTTGAGCCTCCACCTTTGACAACTGCATTTGCACTGCAGGGAGCAAAAATGATTTTCTTTTTCCCCACCTCTTGAATTTACCAGCGTCTCCGGATAATGATTCAGCCTACAGTTCTGGTCAAAAGCCAAGAGAATGGGCCTGAGCAGCAACCCGAGAGTATGAATGCAGCTAATGATGAGGCATACATCTAAAACCCTGGACATTGCGGGCCCTTCGGAACAAAAACGAAACCAAGTAATCAAGGTTGAATGCTAGCAGGGATTTCTGTGTCTGAAATATAATCACCTACCTCCGGTGGAAAATATAACCAACCTGATTACAACTGTTTAAAAATGTTAATGTGTGTATTAAAAAAACAAAACAAAACAAAAAAAAAAA
>JAQMYF010000023.1:10502988-10532108 GCA_030014195.1 Neosilurus mollespiculum | reverse complement strand
GAGAGAGAGAGAGAGAGAGAGAGAGAGAGAGAGAGAGAGAGAGAGAGAAAGTTGAATAAAAATGCTGAAAAGCAAAAGAAATAGTGATCTGCAATTGTGGGGGAAAAAAGACTCAAAAAGACCAACCTGCTACTTATCGTGTCTCATATGTGTTACAGCCTACAGAAAAAGGTGATATACTTAAACAAAAACACAAAAAACAAGCTTGTTTCAATCATCATATATGGTCATTGGCTAATAGTAGTCCCGCTCTAATGCCGTTTGAACAGCAAAGGCTTTTTCCTGGCATGCCTCCCATGAAGGTCAAACTTGTCCGATTTCTTAAATGAAATTTTAGGGTCATTTTTAAACTAAACAGCCTCTTCCAGTCCAACAGCCCAATCCTGAAGTATACATCACTTTTGAGATGATTTTCACTTAAAGCAAAATTCTTCTTTTAAATATAATTTAAAGATTTTTTTCAATCCTTTGCCTCATGTTCATCCACAACCTTTTTAACTCACTCATGCACACTCTTTGGTGTGGATGTAAAAACAACCTATGTTATAAATAGCATCAGCTTTAATGTGTTTGTCCCCTTGGCACCCCTTGGAACTCTCCATCAGTCTTCAGCGTTTTTGCAAATAATTTTGTCGCCCACTCGAACTACTGGTATTCAACAAATACATCATAGGTTCTGTATCAGTTGTTGCATTATATTACCATTATTTGTAGCAACTGTATCAAGAAATTAAAATATTAAAGTAAAAAATATAGAAACCTAGAAGTGTTGTATATTTTTCTTTTTTGTTTTGTTTTTGTTATTGATATAAAGCATTCAGAGTAAGTGTTTAGTGATTTCTTTCCAGCAGACATACCCCGAGTCGCTGCCACCAATATGTTTGTTTCATTATTTATTTAGTTTACCTCATTACTAGACCTAAATTTCCCTGTCCAATTTTTTAGAATGTGTTGTGGGCCTCAAACTTAGGAATGGATTTATATTTAAAATGAAATTAAGTTGATCTGACGAGATATTAAATATCTTGGGTACAAAATGTCTGCAGTGAAACACATGTCAAAGTAAATTTAGGAATCACACCTTTCTTTTTTTACTTGTATTTTCCAGGTTTTCTGATTTGGGTTTAAAATTTCTAATAATAAAATTCAACACACAAAACAGCACTTATTAGCCCTGCAATAAATTCTGGAGCTGGTCGACGTGTACCTCGCATTTCACCCAGAGTCATCTGGAATGGCTCCAGCTTCCTCCGACCATAAACATTATAAGAATTACATAAATGAATAAATTAATGAAGTTTTGTGATATGACCATTTATTATTGGGGGCAGTGGTGGCCTGGTGGTAGGGTGCTGGATTACTGATCCCAAGGTCGGGGGTACAAGCTCCACTGTCACCAAGTTCTCACTGCTGTCCCCCCAACTGCAGCTAACTGGGTTATCAAAGGCCGGCCATGTCTCTCACTGTCTGTGGTGAGAGGCATGTAAAAGAAGCATTGCTGACTTTTGTAAAGAGTAGGCTGCATTGCCGTCAGCGTGTTTCTGCCCTGCGATGGCCTGGCAAGCTGTCCAGGTACTCTGCCCTCGCCCAGAGTCGGCTGAGATGGGCACCAACCTTCCCATGACCCTAACTGGGATCAAGCGATTCAGAAAATGAACGATGATGAACCATTTATTATCAGTTAGAAAAATATATTTAAATCCATTTGGCATATGAGGTGTAGTAATGTCTTCAATAATATACTACATTTGACATAAAGGTTTTCAATTAGCTTGATAAGCACTTTAATCTCTTTTTTTCCTGCTACTTAGTCTCAAGCTTTTAAGCTCTGTGATTGACTTGTTCCACATTTTTACAACAACTTCAATACCAAAATCATGCAGACAGCTTCCAGTGGCCAGTCTCAGCCCTACTCATTGAGTTCTATATGAGGACTTTTTTATGTTTTTTTTTTTATGGCTTTATTATAAATATTTTGCTCTATAAAGAAAAGACACTATAATGTTTTGGCTTGTTTTCTTCCTTTGCAAAGACCCCTCCGCACCCTTTCTTATGCCACACTGCCTTTAGTGAAAATAAGAGAAAACTGTGAGTCATACATTAGTGTTTGCAAGATGCTGCCTGGACTGTTAATTAAATCGAATGAATTAAAAACCACCCTGTCTGGTCCCCCACTTAATCCCCCTTGACCAAACTTTAGCTTTCAACAACACAGAGGTTTTTGAAAAAGACTTACAAGGGGCATTACAATTAAAAGAATACAGTAAATATTAAATCAAATTAAATAAAAGACATTAAATGCACAAAACTACTGGTGTACAGTTATAGTGATATGATTTTAACATGTTTTCCCAATTTGACTTTTCTAATAAATATTCATAGACTGAAGTTAATTTTAGCCCAGTTCTCACATAGAAACAACGGATAATCAGATGGTATATAAAGTGCATTGAAGCCTCCTGCTGTTACTCTATAATGATTTGAGGCCTTACAACAGTCTGATTTTTATGATGACAGAACAAAATGTGTAGTTGAAACAAGGTAAGAGCAAAGATGGTCTGCCACTCAGTGGTGATTTCAGTCAGGCCTTTGTAATCAGTGCACAGTCTGAGTTCTCTGTCTTTTTCAGTGAAGAAGAAACCTTCTGACGTTGTATGTCCGTATATATGCATTAAAAACAAGTTCTTGAACCAGCTGAAAATGGCTGTGTTCTTGAGATATTTTTCAATCTGAGGAGAGGGACGTGGTCAAATGGAGAACTCATCTCATGGAATTATCTCTGTAGATTACCACACTTTCTACCCTTCAATGTCCGTAACAGTTTGGCAATCTCTTTTGAGCTCTAAACAGATATGCCTTGCCCGATTCAATAAATTTTATTTGTGTAACGCATTTTAAAGTAGACATTTTCTCAAAACATCATTACATCGTGAACAAATTAGCTACGTATTTAAATGTATGATTTTAAACCATTGTCTAAAAGTATACATCCGATACATCCCATACATTCCTCATGAGTAAGCCTGTGGTGACGGTGGCAAAGACAAACTTCCTGGAACAACATGAGAAAAAAAAAAACATGAGGAACCAGACTCAAAATTTTGGTGGCATCAGATGATATAAACTAGGGCTGCTCAATCCTGTTCCTGCTGATCTACCTTCCCGAAGACGTTCACTCCAACCCTAGTTATGCCCATCTGACCATCCAATCATCTAATCAAGACTTAAGACTTGGAAATGAAGACTCAAAGTGATGATTGGATTTGTCGCATTAGAGTTGGAGTTAAAATCTTTAGGAAGATTGATCACCAGGAACAGGATTGGGTACCCCTGATGTAAACTGCACTGATCTTCCATAACCGCATCATATGTAGCAGAAAATAGTTGATAGTTTTAACAAAATGAATAGTTTGTTATCTTTTTATTATAATAATTGTAGTCCAAAGTAATTTTAGCAAATCCTTTTGTATGAACA
Source organism: Neosilurus mollespiculum (assembly GCA_030014195.1). Classification (NCBI taxonomy): domain Eukaryota; kingdom Metazoa; phylum Chordata; class Actinopteri; order Siluriformes; family Plotosidae; genus Neosilurus; species Neosilurus mollespiculum. Next base: position 10,528,633 of record JAQMYF010000023.1, on the reverse strand, counting down.
GTATTCCAAAACCATCTTCACAGTTGCTAAATGTGTATTTAGGTCTATATGGGGCCATCATCAGTAGGAGCAAGAGGTTTCTCAATTGATAACTAGAAGTAGGACATTATAATGGCATCTCAGAAGTAGCATGTGTACCTACAGAAACACTCACACACACACACACACACACACACAGGTGGTGGGGGGTTCTTAGGTATGCTCACTGTAACGTAAGGATTAAGAAAGTGTGTATCAGATGCTGAGTGTAAACAGGGACTAGTTTAGTTATGACAGCATAGCTAAAAGGGAGAGTTAGAAGGAAGACCGACATAAGGGCACACTGTGCTGTAGGGCAGTCATCTACTCCAAGGGCAACAAACTTTGTATCAGCTTTGGGTTTAACAACATGTAGACGTCCAATTTACCTGATACTCTAGATCTGCTTCTTTACCTAATAAAAGGCTTTTAACAAAATTATTGATGAAACAAATATGTTTTCAGGCTAGACTTAAACATTCATAATGTGCCTGAGTCCCAAGAATTAACTGAAAAACTTTAATAAATTAAGACCATTTAAGAACACACACAACAACGGGCAAAAAACAACAAAGCAAAATCCAAGAGTACAAGACAGTGAGGCCAACAAGTTACTGACGGAGCAATGTGATGACTATTCCCACAACAAGCAGTGATAAGGCTGGCCTAATTGTGGAAATAGATGATACGATGTTTTTGAACATTGTAGGTCCACTAATTTTCAAAATTCAATCCAGATTTTTGTCCTATTGACAGAAACTTGTCTGGCAGACTAGCAGTCATAGTGTCATTCTGCTTGTCTGTCCTGGTATATCATGGCTACCAATAATGATGTGCAGGGATATGACAGCAGATTACAATAAAAATCAGAAGCAATGGTGAAATAACTGGTGAAAGTTTGGTCGAAATGTCCATGCAGCATTTAGCCTGCAGAGTACACACAGCATTTTTCTACGATGACCTCATGAACCTTGACCTTTGACATATGAATTCAGAACCTCTACCAGTTCATGGGTCTTTAGCAGTAAGTAATTAGTGAAAGTTTGGCAAAATCCGTTGAAGGATGTAGTAGATAGAGTAGCCCACAAAGAACTACAGACAGATACATGCACAGACGCACAGACAGGGCAAAACCATTATGCTTCTAATCCCACCATGGTAGACAGAGGCATAATAATAATGTCCATAGACCACCTGTAATGCATCATATTTTGAAACCACATTATGTTTTTACAGCCTCCATGGCCATTGGACTGGATTCGCATCAGTCTGGACAGCTGTGTCCACTCACTTTAATGTCACATCAGATACAAAACTAATGCTCCAGTGAACTGTATTTCTCATGCTTTTTTTAATTCCTTTCTAGAGACAGAGATGAGGAAGAGTATGTGCATTTCATTTTTGGTTGAGCCTTCAAATATACATATACTGCACACAACTCCATACACAGTCCTTCTTTGGGCCGCCTTCGGTAGGTACTTACCTCTGCATACCAGGAACATCTGAAGACCTGCCATTTTGGAGATGAATGGACCCAAACATTTAGCCATTACAATGTCGCCCTTTTCGAAGTCGATCAGTTTCTACTGCTGAGTATTCAATATTTTCTTAAGCAATCTGGACAATACTTTAAAATATGCATGCATGGGCATTTTTAATCAAAATGCAAAAAAGCATCTACTCAGTGAGGGTGCATATTTAATTTGTCACTCATAAGGTCACTGTAATAAAATGTAAGTTCTACCCCAAGTGAAAGTATATTGATTGTATATTGATTGCTATGACATAGATTTTGCCCAGCCTCCTGACCTAATGGTGATTAGCCTCGCAGCAAGTGTTAGAGATGAGAATCTCATCACCGGCTTTTGAGCTGCTGATTGACATAGTAATGGCTCGTCAGGAGTACTGCTCTCAGCCCCCTTCACATCACAGGGATAATTATGTACAATCAGAGGGTGCTGGTGAAGAAAAAAAATCTATACATGCCTTAAACACCTCCTCACACAGCTGCTTTTCTTTCTGCTGCTGCATGCTTTCACTGACCTCTTCTCTCAGAATTTAGAGAAAAAAGCTCCAAAGAGAAAAATAGACTGTGATTAGGCTTTATTTATTTGAATTATTAATTTCTGCTTGCCAAGAAGATGCATTAAAGGATAAAAGACACAAAAGTTGAAGCACTGAAGGGTCACTCTCTAAAAGTCTCTCTCTCTCTCTCTCTCTCTCTCTCTCTCTCTGTCTCTCTCTCTCTCTCTCTCTCTCTCTCTCTCTCTTTGTTTGCAATTAAAACTTTGTCAGTTTCTTAATAGATAGTGTCAATCAAACTGTCTTCCTTCATTGTGGAGGGAAATAGGACTATTACAAAAATTCTTCATCTGTGTCATTGTGCTGATTAAGATACTCAGTCTGTCTCAAATTAAAACACACCATTCATCAGAATATCAGAACGGAAGCAACTCATTAGACTGCAAAAATTTGACATTAGGGCAACAGCCATGATAGAGTATGGCTACTGAAAATTCACAGTGAATATAAAATGTGAAGCCACAATTCCTTTAGCAATTTTATTTTTGCTGTGTGATGAAATGGACCACTGTTCTAATTATGATCTAATGATCTTGAACAGGGCTGCATGTTTAACTGCTTTGCAATGCTAATCACTGTAATCATCAGTCCAACTGGGTAACCGGTTTCAGTCCGCATGTCAGAGTACAAGTGGAAACGGGGGATGGGGAGAGACCTTGGCTCGTATTTTGATGTGCCTTTGTGTGAAAGGTACTACACAAATGAAGGGTTTCATGACTAGAAAAGACTTCATTATTGAACCATTCTCATAGGATGCTTTTATTTACCCATGTAAGCACTTCGAAATATAGATAAATATAAAATAAGCATGTATCATACACAATGCCTGATTAGCTGATCAACGGGGACATTGGTAGTCTAAATTATCTAAGGTAACTGGCATTTATTTTACCCCCAAGCAACTGAAAAAGGAAGGTGTTAAATTGTGTTTCTCTTTAAATTTAAATTGTTCAATTGTGGATTTTATTTTATTTTTTTTGTTTGTTTGTTTTGTTTTGTTTTTTGCTTGTATTTGGCATTGGTGAGTTCGTCTGCCTGTCTGCTTGTTTTTGTCATGAATGACCTTAAAAGGAAGAAAGGTGAATGCTATGTCAGAACTACCTTAGAGGAACAGAACAAGATGGTTGACTTCAAATCAGGTAATGGCCAGACAAGCACTCAGAAATGTTAGGATGACCATGGACTCCAATTTATGGAAAACACCCTCTATACCCATGAGACAAAGTGAGGTCCACAATCCAACAGGATATCCTCTAGGAGACTATGATTCTGGAACACAGACTGAAATGGAGCCTTAGCTACCTGAAAAGCAGACAGGAGAGTGTGGAATAGGATGAAACTGCAGCCCTTGGAAAAGTGATTGACTACAACTTGAATAGTGGTGTATCCCTTTAACACTGGCCAATCCATGACAGATTTCACTGCTGTGAGGGACCACGGTCACAGAGACCTGGTCCAAGGTGCAGGGTGAAGCTGTGCCTCCTGAGCTATCTTCTCATCCAGGTTTCTTGTTGCAAGGGCCACCAGCATGGAGGATGGCGGAATAGGATCAGGTTCAGAAGCTACCAGGGAAGTTTCGTGGGACTGGGAATTTTTTATTATTTATTTTTTTTTATTTGTTTGTTTGTTTGTTTGTTTGTTTGTTTGTTTTTTGCATCAGGTACTCATAAATAGCCTTTTATGATTAACCAATGCTTCTTCAGCTGCAGGTGTCATTACTAGGCATTTCAGTTTTCCTTTGAGGAGGTACGAGATTGAAGCTAAAAGAACAAGCAGAGACAGGCTCATTACTGACACATAATACTCAGGCAAATTAAACTGAGCACTGGAAAAATCAAAGGAGATACTTGGCTGTTGCATAGAGACCTCTAGGCCAGTGTCCACTTTCCTCGCAGTGCATTTTTGCTGAAATGTGCTCATTTCTCCTTGGTGTGCCGCCATTCCCGTTTTCTAGCATTTGCCCATGATATCTAATCCAAAGTTGTGGCCAGAGAGATGACTTCAATTAAGTTGAGATTGGCATCAAGACAAGCCAGTGTATTCTTGTAATGGATTCAGCCCACTACTAATTGACTGGCCCCTGATCAGGGTGTCCGAACACAGCCTCAAACTCATCACATGAGGAGCAGATCACATGCCAGCATAACATTGTGACAGCCCTCGGAATCGCTTGTGTACCACTCCAGAAGAGATGTTGGGTGAGGACTAGGCTGTCTGGTCATAGGATGTGCTGGTACAGGTGCAGGTGACCGAGTTCCTAGCGGTGCGCACAGGTGTATGATGAGCTCCATAACAGCCTGTGTGATTTGATCCAGCCACACTCCCACCTGCCAGTGTGTTGACTCCCCCTGCATCAGGTTGGGTCTGTCTGTCTGTTATTGGGCTAGGTGTAGGAGACAACACAGATGCAGAAATCAATAAGAACTGAGTTTATTAACAACAGACAAACACAAACCCTGGGAAAACTGAAAACATTGGGTTCACAGACCACACAGGATTGCACTAGAACAAACAAGATAAACTAAAACCAAGACAGACAGACATGCAAATAAATTCATTGGAGGTCATAAGAATAAACTAATAAAGGTTAGAAGCTCCAGTTTAAATGTGCAAACAGGTTACAGTGGGTAATGTTGGATCAGGCTAGTTTAAATAGCCAACTAAAGGACAGAACAGCCAAAGAAACCTAGAGAGTAATTGAACAAGTGCTTACCCAAGTGCATAACAATTGAGCTTGCTGAATGCAGGAGGAGGCAGCAAGGATGCATAAACCTTGAGATATTAAACTGCATGAAGTTAATTCAATTCAATTGACAAACTCTAGACTAGTAAAGATTAATAAACTGTGTGCTGTTTATCAGCCATTTGTAATATGGAGAACGTAGTATGTAATTCTTGTTTGGTCACGGTTTTAAAGAACATTTTTTTTCTTTACCATAAAAAATTACAGCATCATGGGAAGACAAACAGAAAAAAAGAAAAACAAAAACATCGAAACGTCTTGAAAAATATTCACAGGAACAAGCCAGTCAGTATCATCTATCTCTTTAATTTCCACAAAAGTGAAAATTCCTTCTTCCTGAGCTCCTGAAACTACATAAAAATGGTGAAAACAGGATTTCATGGAACATCTACCATGTGCCTGTTTCCTGGAGGTCTTTTCTCTCCCGGTTGCGAATAAACAGGAGGGGTATTTAATCCCTGATGGGAGAACATAATGTCTCACTCCTGGGAAAAACTGCATTTGTCAGTGCCACTGTGTTTCCTTCCTCAGTTAATTGCACTCTGTTGAGATAGAAGCATAGACTCAGGTTTTGCATGGCTTAATAAAATCCTATTCTGTACACAGGAAAAGGTGAAAATAGACCTACTAGAGTGAGGGCATACAAAATGTTTGCCTACAAAGTGCCTTGCTGAAAAAAAAGGCAGGTATATAAATAGGTTTACATGATATTGTAAAATAATTATATTCAGATTCTATATAACTTTGTTTCACATGTCCAAAAATGTATAAGTTATGAAAGAAACTAAATATACATACATACATACTAAAGATGAGAGCTGCTCAGCTTGTCTTCTAAACTAGGACAAAAGGACTTATTGAATTTTTCTACTAACACTTCTACTTGCTTTTACTTTTCAAGTATAATGTACATTTTCTGAAACTTTAATCTCCTATAGTCCTATTTTCCGGTCAGCTGATCCAGTGAACCAGACTCCTCAAGTGGGCAAAAGAGAATAAAGGAGTCATTGTGTTTAGTTCCCTCATGCGCAGAACAGTCTGTCATGATATTTTTCCAATGCTTGTTTATCCAAATTTATGCTATGTTTTGAGTTTGTTGTTGTACTTTTCGCAAGAGTCCGTCATCGTTCTCCTCTGCCTCTCCTTTGTCCTTTGCCAACCCAACAACTGTGCATGTGTAGAATATGTGAATCAAAACAAAAGCATAAAATGGGCCTATAGCAAGTGTTCCTTTATAAAACTTAATCAGAGGCCACATTATTTATCTCTGTGCCATTTAACACTTATTTGATTTGCCATTTTCATGTCAAGTTTAAAGTCCAAATTACATGTCAAATTTATGGCAGGGCATAAAAAAATCATATGTGTCTGGCTTGTTGTCTGATTTGTTAACATTAAATAAATCCCCAAAGAAAGTAGTGGTCTGCAGTCTATTGCATTTGATGTTTACTGATTTAGGCTCAGTCATCTGCCAAAAATTAATTATTTAATTGTCAACAAACATGCAAATTGTTATATTTTGTAAGAAGAAACTTACTAAGCTATTATTACATGCTGCATGGAGGAAATTACAACTGCTAACCAGTAAGCTTTTAGTCTAGATTTTCAAGGTCCTGACATTCGCCTTAGGAATTTTCATTCTGCATGCACCATTAACTTAATCTACTTTAAAGTGATGTCCCAAGGGTGTTATTAGAACACTGAATTTAAAGCAAATATGTAAACATCATCACACACACATTTTTGTCATAATATTCACAATATCAGAATCGACATAAAACTAATTGTATCAGCTCATAACAAATATACATCAATCTGCCATAACATTATAACCCCTTTATCTGGTTTCTGGCTAGGCAGCTCCATACACAGCAAACTGTAATGCACTCAGTGCTCTAACATCAGACCAGACCTACTAGCCTTCAAACCGTGTGTGCATTAACGAGACTTGGGCACCCATGAAACTCTTGCAAGTTCACTGGTTGTTTTTTACGGGATGTTCTTCACCTTTGGTAGGTACTTACCACTGCATACCAGGAACATCATTTTGCTTTTTTCCTGCTTCCAACACAACAACTTTGAGAACTGACTGTTTGCATTCTGGTAAATACATCCCACTCTGTTGCAGATGCTACTGTATTGAGATATTCCATGTAATTCTCTTCACCTGTCAGTGGTCATAATGTTTTTAATGTTATATCTGATCCACTGAACCATGATTTTGCATGAGCAACCTAGTAATGAAACATGTTACATAAGCACTCTGCTATGAAATATATTAAATTTTGATGTTCAAATGGAAGTTGCATTCAGTATATTTGGGGGGAGGGATTATCCTCCATCTTTTTTCCCCCGGTGACATTGTCACATTTTCTAATGAGGTCACCTTAAAAGTACAGCCCTTTCACTCAAATTAATGACTGAAAGTAAATTATGAATTTAAAAATTTGTCATTAAATTACCAAATGAATTAACTCAATACAGTTATACATAGTATCGCCCTTATTCCATTAGCACTTATGATAGTTTAAATAAATAAATAAATAAATAATTGATTGATTGACTATGTTGCTTGTGATGGCTTAATAGATTTTCTATTTTCCTAAATTCAGCACTGAAAGTTTATATTTAAGAAAATAATGTTCCTCAAATACTTTATTTATTATCCATACCACTTATCCTGTTTACAGTCAAGGAAAAGCTGGACCCCATCTCAGGTGACCCTGGGTAAAAGGCAGAGTACACCCTGAACAGCTTGCCAGTCCATTGCAGGGTCAACAAAGACAAACATCCATTCACACTCACACTTAGGGGCAATCCAAAATAACTAATGAGCCTAAAGCTGCATCAACACAGGAAGTGATGCGTGACAATCAACCATGTAAAGTCAGTAAAGGTCAGTGAAATGAGCAATGAGAAGTGGAATTTTATCAAGTGACACAAAGTGAGCGGGCACAGCGTTCAACTGAGGTGAACTTTAACGTTACCCAATTCAAGTGATTACCAATCAGAGCTTAAAGATTGACAGATGCCACCAAACACTGAGTTTCCCAGAACTTTTTCTGTAAGGAAAGAATGAACACGAGTTTAATGATTTCACCTACATCATCATGGATGTGCAGCTCATTTTTGCTGTGTACTTTACAACTGTACCAAAAAATTTTATAAGGGTAATCAGCAGTTTTAAATGTGTTAACTGGGTCCATGTTTACGAGATGGTTGGCATTTCCTGTGAGTATATATTTATATATGTTCAACTCTTCTTGGTTCATGATACACAAGAGTGTCCATTCTATACTGCCATTTTTATTTATTACTTAAATCATAAGCTATTTTCTATGATAAAATAGATACTGCTCATGGATGTATGCTTCATGTAGGGAACCAGCTGCTCACTCTTCACGTTATCACTTTGGAAATATTTGGAAGCGGAACACATGGTTAGCTAGGCAGCCAAAGCTTGCTACAAGTGTGATTCGCTTGTGTCACAAAGTAATTCGCATGTCGCTCAATTTGCTTATCTCTCTTTACTTCCCGCTGAATGTGCATGCCTTTGGACTGTGGGAGGAAACCAGAGTGCCCAAAGGAAAACTATGCAAGCTCCAACATGCAAGCAGGCAAACTACACACAGAAAAACAGACCTTACAGTTAAACCACTATGCCCCCTTAAATAAGCCTCTCAATATATTTAGTTAATCTATCGTAGACGTAATACTTTTAAACCATTACATTTCAAGTTACTCAAATATTAAAATATGTCCTTAGATAAGTAAAATATGCTTTCAATTAATAGTAACGCAATCAAACCTAAATATTTTATGTACAGTTATTTTTAAATAAGAATTAAAATCCAGTCTAACTATGTGCATGTATTACATTTCTAATTATATAGAGGAAGTTCATTTTAATACTAAATGCTTCTTCTTTCTTACATACAACACTGAGGGTTTTTAATTATATGGATAAGAATTCTTTATAGCCTGCATATTCCCTGGCTCCATCCCCCACTTCCATCTTCTTTTACACACTGTGAGCTTTGCCATGATTCCAATTTCAACCTATTTTTACTAAGCCACACAAAATCACTTGGATGCTGCTCATGGTGTGTGTAGTACTGTTTCTCAGAGTTTGTAATTTTAGGATTTTGCTCTAGTATTATAGATTTTAAGAAGCTTCCACTACATCCTCACATAATTTTGATGTCATCTGTTCTGGGGCTAAATAACCCAATAAGGGGAGAGTGTATCCATGCTGAAAATACAACATCGAGAGCTCCAGATTGGCAGGCTTGATTACAATCAGAGGGATGGGGGAGGAGCACCTTTGTTTGCAGAGTGCATGTGCAGAACCAAGATAATACACTCACAATAGGGGTGCAATTATGTAGGTTTTGTGGATTCAAGGTCAGCTTATTTTTCTACTCTGGAAACCAGTGGCCAGTAAAGTGGGAAGTTCTCCAGCAATCATATATATATATATATACACACACACACACACACACACACACACACAACCCGTACCCCATACTCAAACACCCAATAAGCACAAAACACAATCAAACAAAGTCAGTTTCTTCTAACAGCTTACAAAAACTCAAACCTCAAGCTGTAATCGGTTTGAAAGGTACAGGGTCTGCTGTCTGTATTTACCTTGTGAGGTCTTGACTGTGAGCTAAAAGGGACACACTCCTCAATCAATGCAATTACTTTCAGCAAACAGGAGAGGATGATTGCTACACTCATCCTCAACCTTGTTTAGGCTCTTGAAAGAAGAAAAGCAGTGTGATTGTCAGCTGATTTATGTGAAATAACCAATCGGTTTCTTCTATCTGTATAAGGAGTTTTTTTGTAACTGAGATCAGAAAAAGTTGGAATGGTACGCTAAAATTTAAATGAAAACAATGATTTTGAATAACATTTGACTTGCACTGCATTCAAAACATTATAAAAGCATATTGTTTGATGTTTTAACTCATGAATGTATCTATTAATTTTATTCATTCATTCATTCTTGCAACAGTCATTTATTTGCCACATTGTAAATGCTTTGTACCATTTTTAAATCCATTTTAATTAAACATATATTGTTAATGTATTTCATGTTTTAATCTTCGATGTCCTTTCTGAAAAACACATGAGAACCTGATAAGGTTATGATTTTAATATTGTGATTCATGCATTTAAAAAGATTTGTAGGAACTGGAGACAAGAAGTGGTGAAGCATTTCTGCTGTTATTTAGTCCCATTCTTCCTGTAAAAAGGTCTTAAGTTGCTCAAAAGTAAGGGTTGCTAACTTTTCCACAAGCTCTCACAAGAGGAAATGCAATGTAGTTGACCATAACTTTTTGGCTATTAAGGTCTTCTTGCATTTATTGTTTTTACCAACTACAACAACTTATAACAGCCTTTACCTCGGACAAGTACGATGGACTGCACACTCTCCCATTCTACCAGCCCACTATTTTATAAATGCTTTCAAAAAGGAATTTGACTAGGAGATCAGTATCACTCTACTATATCATCTACTAATTGTTCCTGCCTCAATAAATAGTCTCTCACCACCCCCAGTTCTGGGCATCCTGGCATCACTCACAGCTGTGACATGCTTAAAAAGAAATACTGGTGGTCACAGGTGGTAGATGATGTGTCTCCCCGTGATCTCCCCAAATGGAAACTTCTCCTTCTACCCTTGCAACAACTGATCTGATTGAGGCTCAAGGCTTCAACATCATCATGGTGGTCTGCAATTGCTTCTCCATATTGCTCTGGCTCATCCTGCTTCCTGGCCTCCATACCACCTTTGAAAGAGCCAGGAAAATGTAACTGAACAGTTCCACCTATGGAGAGAAAGAGAGTGAGCTAGTGGAGACATTGGAATAAACAGAAAAAAGCCAGGAGTGAGGATAAACAGAGGGGGAAACAGGCTTGGGGAGGTGGATTCAGTGAAAAAGTCCTCTATTTCCATGCTGCAGAGACAGGGACCAGGCAAAGGGAAGCAGCAGAAGGACAAGTGTAGGAGAGATAGAAAGAGAGATTGTTATAGAAAGTGTCCTGGAGCTCCTGCATGGAGGAAAACAGACAGCCAGACAAATCAAGCATCGGAACTGCCTAATGTGTTTTTCTGTGGTGGGGCCATCCTGCTGCAAAATGGCCACTTTCAGGTCCTGATATATATATATATATATATATATATATATATATATTATACACTAGGGTGGTCTTTATTTTCGAACTTTTGAATTGTAAAGCGGACACCCCCTAAAAAAGTTTCAAACGCTGAAAAATTAAATACCTAAAAGGATTTAGGTATGCTCAAAGGCTCTGACGTTTCTTTCCTGTAAATACCTGGCATGGTGTGGGAGACTGCCTGCAAATGTGATAAGTTCCCAAACTACATATATTTCAGGCACTACTATGCCATTGCCTCATTGGTAAGAATGCAGCTGAATAAAGTTGTAGTTCTGATCCTACAGAAGTAAACTAAACATGAGTTCTGTAATTTAAATAAGGATGGGATTTTATGACGCACTCAGCAATGACAAAACGCAAGTAGTGTAGACTGTAGACTGTGCGCCATGAGTAGAGAAGTGTAGAATAGTTCCTGAAAGTAACTTAATTTTTCTTTATTAATCTGTAACATTATGGTAGTTAATGATTAGATAGCAGCAATGCATAATTTCATCAGCGGTGAGCATACCTTAAATATCATTCAAATTTGAAAATATTTTACTACAAGTGTTTTTACATTGAATGTAACCAGTTTAATGGGTGCCCATCAATTCTACATACACGTAGTCACACACACTTAGCTCTGTGCTGATACGTCTCTCTCTCTCTCTCTCTCTCTCTCTCTCTCTCTCTCTCTCTCTCTCTCTCTTTCTCTCTCTCGCTCTCTCTCTCGCTCGCTCTCAGTTTACTGGCAAGCACAAGTAAGTAAATTACTTATTAATTCACTACAAGGATAGTTTTTAAACTTTTTGGTCACACCTCATACATGTTTGTAGTAGTAAATACAGTACTCCTAATTTGTCAACAGCTGAAACTCAACCACATACATACAATGGAACTTACAGTTGATTGGATAAATACAGGATCTTTCAGTCACTAATGCTTATCTAATGAAATGAATGCTGTCTGATTAATTTCATTTTCCAGACCGCTTTATCCTTTATTAGGGTCACAAGGTGGCTGTATCCTATCCCAGCCAACTCTGGGCAAAGATGGGGTACACCCTGAACAGCTCGCCAAATCATTCACACTTATATTCACACCTAGGAGCAATTGAGAATAGCCAATTAACCTAATGTGCATGTCTATCCTATCATGTCAAGGTATCTGATAAAAATATATTTCATACAAGGTGTGCTGCCTTGAAGTGAGTTTCTGAATGCTCTAAATTTTATTTCCCCCCATGGCTTGTCACTGTTGCACAGAGACTCACTTGAGTGTATTATAAACGTGGTGAGCTCTGGACTGAAGGCGATGCTAGCGTTAATGTAGCAAGAGCTAGTATTGACAGGTGTGGGTCACAAATAAAAGTAAAAAAACTCTTCAGCCCATCCTGTCCGATCTTCTCTTTCTCCTAGCTTTCTGACAAGTGGATTTGAGGATGTGTTTTTGGAAAGTTTAGTTCAATAATATAATAACAGATAATTACTGGCAGATTTGCACCACTGGCATTGACATTTGGTTAAATGGTTTACTGACACTGAAACTATTCAAAACGACTTTTTTAATTTGTTACTTTCTGGTGGTGGCTTACAGGTAATGTATAGAGAATTTTAAAAATGTAATATACTGGTAGTTTTAAGAGGTATCTTTTTTGGCAAATTGTTTAGGTTAACACTGCAAAAACAAATTTTTATATTAAGATCATATACACTATAAACCTAGAGTGCATATACGAAAGATTTTATTTATTACACTAAAATGCAAATTAGTTAAGAATGTTTATACTATTTTATGAAACTGGTTCATATAAACATATCAACACGAGTACAAAGAAATACACCACGTGATTTATAGCTACTTGCATAACATACTGCACTATCCATAATTCGATACAAGAGCCACCAAAATAAATGTTTATGGAAAATGAAATTGCTTTGGAAAAAAAAAAAGTGAAGTGCTATACTTGCTAGGCTGTGTCTTCTATCTGTATGTCAACCACTAATAATTTAAGAAGACTTGCAAACTGTAGTTTTAACATCATTTTCTTTGATAATGGGAAGTCAGAGGCAAATACTGTGATATATCAAAAATCACAATATCAAGTTAAATGGTTGTCATTTTGTGTAATTTGCCACCACATTCGACACAATTCATCATCTCAGTGACCAAGCTGACTGCTGGAACAGATACTCGCATAGCAATCAGCTCCCTCCTTTTGTGACACTGACAGCTGGAGATGACGAGGATCTCAAATCTCTGTTTGAGTTAACCACCACTCAACTTATCTTTGAATTTCAGCATCCAATAGAGCTCTGAGCCAAACTCCCTGTTCCCTTCCTTTCAGTCTTTTTTACATCAGGGTGCATCTGAGTAATTATACTTGCGCTGGGTATGAAAGCACGTGGCACAGTATATTAGCATAACAATTTAAAGGAGAAGTCATGTAGGGATAAAGTGTGCCAAGAGCAAAATCCTTCGGGCAAATACCATCGACATTACTGCATGCAGAAGAAGCCAGTCACTGTTTATGAGCAAGGTGTTTTTTTTTTAACTTTCATGTTGAAGATTATTAAGACCAGTCTAAATATTAGAATTAAGGCAGTGGTACATCTAGAGGCATGGATGCCATACTTACAGTAAATACAGCAATTATCTATTTTGACACAATTTTGAGGTTTAAAAAAAATACAACATAATGTTACATATTATACTGTCTTATTTAGTAATTTTATTTATATAGTAAAAATAATCTTTCACCAAGTGACTGAAGTGTAATACATGTACAGATAAGCTTTTGATGATTGCAGGATACAATCCAAAGACCAACATACTGTACATCTAAATTGAAACAAATAATACAAACACACTCATAAACAAGAGACAACAAGAGACTTGCTTTATTTTAAAAGCATCCATAAAACAAAATTTTTAGAAATTAGATTTTACAATGCAAAGACCTGTATGGTGTCTGGTTTTATATTGAAGCTTAGTTGAAGGTTAATGTTACTAACAATTAAAGTAAAACTCCAGTAATTTCCATTTACATATTACAAAAGTCCTATTTTTAAACTAGGCCCATTTCCTTACCTATTTCCTTTCAGGGTTTTTAAAATTTGGACAAAACAACCATTTAATCCTATTTGGGTCGCAGGGAGGCTGGAGCCTAGCTCAGCTGTCTTTGAGTGAAGGCAGGGTACACCCTAGATAGCTTTCCAGTCCTTCAATGGGCCAACACACACACACACACAACCATTGACACTCACACCTAGGGCAATTTGCAATGGGCAATTAGGCTAAGGTGCATGTCTTTGGACTGTGGGTACAAACCAGAAACCCACACAACTACAGGAGAACATGCAAACTCCACACACGGACATGCTGACTGAGAAAATAACCGCATAAAAATAAAGTGCTTGTTTTTAACCACTGACAGGTTCATAATGGTATTACATGTGTCTGATGTAAAGTTTACATGGAAAGTTTTCCTACAGAGATACACATGTATCTGTTTTCATCAATGCCCATAAAGAAACTGAAAAAAATGGCTGTATCTACACAAAATGTATCTTTTTTTTTTTCTTTTTTTTTTTTTTTACCTTTCTCTTTCTCTGGTCTCTGATGCCGTGCCCCATTCAGTGCCTTTAGGTGATTATCACACAGGGGCTGTTTTCTGGCTTTTACAAAAGGAGAAGTCATGCAGTCATGAGTTTATTAGAAAAGTAGCCAAATTAATCATCCATTGTCAAGTTCAAGGTCAGGAGGCAAAGATCAAATGATGATGAATAGAGATCAAATGATGAGCAAATAGGTTAATCTGGACAAAAACTGAGTCAAGAACAAGTAAAAAACAGGGCCAAAACCAGAAGCTGAAAAAACATGGATTCTTAGGCTGGGCCGAAAATGAGATGGCTGAATTGCTTTACAAACTGTGAGCAGAACAAAGTTATACTAGACCTGACAATTGTAAGTGAACTAAACAAGAAACAACACTGAATAATAATCAGGTAATGAGGAAAAGGAAAGTGACTGTGAAGTGTAGTGCAAGGAGTTCATGTTTGATCCTCTGGTGTGCACACATTCTTGTTGACAACTTACTCCATGATTGACTTGAGAATTGAATTGAGAATGACTTCTCTCCACCAGGATTTTAGGATGCCCTTGATGGTGTAGGCAGGCTGGCCATTAAGGACAAGGGGCTCCAGAGGGCAAGTGGATTGGATGTTGGAGGCAAGGGTGCATGGTGTAACTGCTTTTAAGTGATAGATGTGGATTGCAGACTATATGTGCCATTGTTTGGGTAGGAACATTTTATATGATATACTTAATTCAGGACCCTATACAGGCCTATGAAGAAGGCATTAAGTTTCATACTTCTGGGCAGACATCCGATCTAGCAACTGGCCTATCAACCACATTATGGGGGCAGCCATAGCCTAATGGTTAAAGCGGGTTTGGAACTGAAAGGTCGCTGGTTCGATTCCCGAATCAGCATGAAAAATGTGTGAGTTTGCACCTTCCCTTCCTCCACCTTCAACGGCCCCAACTGCACTCCAGGCGCCCCAATGTGTGTGGCAGCCCACTGCTCCGAGTGTGTGAGCTCACTGTTTACATGTATGTGCTCACTTTGGATGGGTTAAATGCAGAGGCAATAATTTGCCTTGTGGGATTAATACAATATACAATTTTTTTTTTTTTAAATTAAGCCATGCTGTGCAGAATGATGGCTGCCACTGTATTGCTGAAATAAGCATAGACTTCCTGAGAAGAAATGTTGCTTTGATGGCAAAATATGTTTCTCTAAAATCCCAGTATATGCCTCCATGTCAATGGTACTTTTACAAACATAAACCTCACCCATGCCATGGACACTGATGCAACCCTATTCCACTGCAAATGCTGGCTTTTGCTCTTTTCTCTGATAATAATTTGAATGGTGGTTTTCATCTTAGGCATGGGGAATTCAGTATTCATTTTTCAAAAAAAACAAGTTAAAACATGGATTCATCTGATCACAGCACACAGTTCTGTTCTTGCATCATCTGAGATTAGCTTGGGCCCAGAGAACTTGGTGGCATTTCTGCATAGCACTGATGCATGGCTTCCCCCTCTTATAATACAGTTTCAGGTTGCATTTCTGGATGCAGCAGCAAATTGAGTTACATGAGAGGAGGTGTTATACCATCGAGAAGGGTGCTTGGGATAGTGTGGCACACTGGTTGGTGACTTGTGAGAGCAAAGCAGAAAAATGTTGCAGTTCTTGGATCTGATGCTTCTGGTTGGTGATGTGACTTTTCTGGACTGAACTTGTTTGGGGTAAAGAGTAATTTAGGCACATGTAATTTTTACCTTAACTGTTCTAACATTGTAAATGGAGCAGCTCAGCACATTTGGAACTAGGCCATTGAAGTGGCAAAATTAATGCACTACAATGTGGGTTTTGAAGTTTTTTCTCCATAAATATACCATCATTTGTATTCAAATTTAAATTTCAAATGAAGCACCATGTAGCCCTCTCCCAAAACCCTACTGCACACACTCTTGCCCCTTTTATTCAAAAAAGCTAGTCACTCCACTCACTGAATTCATAAAAAATAAGATTTATTTACATTTTTGTTATGTAGTTGTTTTTTTAATAAAATATTAGGGCTGTCAAGTGATTAAAATGAATCTAATTATTTACATGCTCTATAATCTAAATGAATGGCATATATGCATTTTTGCTTTGAACGTATTTTACATTACATTTGCTCCTCACATGCCTCAATGAGCCTTAAGCATCCATGACATACTTGCCAGTTCACTGGCTGTCATTTATTGATACCACTTTTAACACTACTTTTACCTGAAACCCCAAACAAAGGCCTGCGAATTTTGGACATGACTCAACACAGTCATTAACTATCACAGTGTGGTTCATGTTAAATGTACTTCGACAAAGGTAAAGGTAAAGGTAAAGATAGTTACATTTGCTAATTGTTCCTGCTTCCAACACTTCAACATTGAGAACTCACTGTTCACTTTCTGCCTAAGTCCCACCCTAGCAGGTACCACTGCAATGAATAATCAATGTTATTCATGTCACTTATCAGTGGTCATAATTTTTTAATGTTATGGCTATTTGGTGTATATGTCGGTGGGAAGGAAATGTGGTGTAGACTGGTCGGGAGGTAAGAAAGGCTTTGTTTTCAAAGGTACACTGGTTGTAATTTACTCTTCATTTTGGTTGAAATATTTAGTATTAAATACATTCACTTATCTTGAAAAAAAAAGTCTTTTCAACTCGGCATTACAGCATAGCCTGCTTTCGTAACACAGATTTGACATTCAGATCCAGAATCATCATACTTTCCAATAGTGAAGGACTATAACTTCTGTTATATATTATATCTTATACTATGTATTACTTAAGTACTCATGCACTTGCTTAAGCCAATTACAGTACATCTGGGGCTTGTACTTTAGTGATAAAACTTTCTAAAATGAAAGCACACTTATGTAGTAGTAAATTTTTATTTACAGTTGCATATAAAGTCAAACAATGGGTATAAATTAAGGATTGCAAAATAAGATACTCAGGTTATTGAACTTCAGTGGTGGCATAGTGGTTAAGGCGATGGGTTAGTTATCTGAAGGTCAGCCATTCAGTCTACACCATCACCACTGTTGGGCCCTTGAGCAAGACCCTTAACCCTCAATTGCTCAGTTGTATAAAAATGATAATTGTAAGTCGCTCTGGATAAGAGCATATGGTAAATGCTGTAAATGTGAATTAACTGCTTTATAATGACCAGGGTGTCAGTCGATCCAGAACCTTTCCTTGGAATTCTGTCACATATTTGAACGGGCTGGCACTGACATCAGAACGGTCACGAATGAGCTCAGTGGGTAAGAACTTGAAGACCAATGTAGGATAATCTCTCACCCACATGTACGATGCCTTTTGCCTTTCCATTCAGGTGCATCAATCAAATCAAGCTCAATCTCCAGCAGCTGATGGACCTGTGAATGGGATCATTGACTCTCCAGGGTAGTTTGGGAAACTGAATGCCTTCTTGTCACTATAGAGCCAAACTTCTGTCTTTGTTCAGCCATTCCTTTGCTCTTCAGGCAAGATGGATGTCTATTCAACCCTTGCATCAGACTTGTCGACATAAATCACTGAGAAGTAGGCCAAACAGGAAGCACTGGCTTCAGACCGATGGGAAAATTAAATTAGAGGGCTACAGGATGAAATGGATGCTAATGGACTTATCTAAAAATATTTAGTTTTTGAAAATAAAATGCATGACTGTTAACATGGAGGTTGTATTTAAGATACTGTTACTACCTTGGGACAAACAAGACACTGAATGCAATAATCTTTGCCTGCACCAGAAAGTACTAGACAAGAATTATTTAAAAACAATGAATGAAAGAAGGAAAGAAAGCAAGAGAGAATGCAACTAAACTTGAACTAGAGAAATGTGGGCATACGAAAGAGAAGCATATAAACAACATGACTACATTTCCTACAGTATTTATGATTACTAACATTCAGCTGAGGCAGAGCAACAAAACCATGTGTGGATGCTGTAGTGACATAATTAGGACAAATCACCAAATTCTCTCCAAATAAAAAATGTATTTAGGTCAGAAGACACTCAACCGTCACCCAACATATACACCATACTCTTAGATTTTTTTTGTGTTATTATTATTTGTATTGTTTTTCATTTTCAAAACAAACCCAAACTTCTGTAATGGTCAAGTGCATTCATTCATTCATTCATTAATTCATTCATTCATTCATTTGCTGAACCAGTTTAAGATACTGGGGCGATGAAGGCTGGGCGAAGGTAGTGTTCACCCTGAGCAGCTCGCCAGTCCATCACACATACACAAAAACCATAAATACTCACACCTATGGGCGATTTGAAATTAGTCTAATGTGCCTGTTTTGGACTGTAGGAAAGCCATGCAAGCAGAGGGAGAACTTGCAGACTTCACACAGAAATGCCTTTGTCTTGCCTGGGACCTGAACCCAGGACCTTTTTGCTGTGACCTAACTGATAACTACTATGCTACCATACTGCCACTAGTCAAATACAATTTATCAAAAAATAAATAAAACTCTGCTGTTCAACTTGTTGTACATTAAAAAGATGCTTCCCTCATTTGTATGCTGCATCATTAAAATTTCCATTTACTGTACGGTGCCTAAATATATGCCAGCATGTCAATATCACTGAACACAAAGCAAGCTCCATGAAGACATAGTCTGCCAACGTGGACAAATTTGAGTGGCCTATGTGTCAGACATCTTTATCTAAAATCAGTTCATGATTCACTAACATTCATGGGGCTGAATAAGCGCATTCCCATGGCCACGCTCCAAAATAAATTGCAAGTCTTCCCAGAAGAGTGAAAGAGGTGTTTAGAAAAGAACATAGGGGTTCAGTCCTTCACATACTTTTGGCCACATGGAATATATTTGCATAGGTCGTAATGGTGGGACAGTATTCAGTATTTTTTATATCAATTCTACATAATTGTCGGCTAACAGGTTTGCACACCATGAATCTAACGTAAATATGCTGGACTGTCGTACATTTATATTTCATTTCTACTGTTGGTGAACATTAAATCCTTAGAAGGTTCTGCCTATAAAAGAATATGTAAATAGTTAACCTATCGAAATAGAATGAGTCCAGCTACTTAAAATCTTAGGGAGTGACTGCTGCTATAATGCTTATCTAAAATCCACCAATAGGAGGTAAGCATAGGATTACAAGCTTGTTAGATAGTAACAAATACAATATTGACATGTGTTAGACTTACCAAACCAAACATCATGATGGACAGAAAAAAATGTGCTAATTACAGGCTAAATGGCTGTTCCAAATTTCCCCTAGCTGTGAATGTAAATGTGAGTGTGTGCGTGCGTGTGTGTGTGTGTGTGTGTGTGTGTGTGTGTGTGTGTGTGTGTGTGTGTGTGTGTGTGTGTGGTTGGCCCTCCACTGGACTCTCAAACTGTTCAGGGTGTACCCCGCCTTCGTCCAGAGTCAGCTGAGATATGTTTCAGCCTCAACCCTAGTTGAATAAAGCAGTTTGGCAAATGTATGAATGAGATTAAATCTTTTTTGTCTCTTTTTTGTCTTGATATAGGAAAGTAGGAACATTAACAACATTATGACCACTGACAGGTGAAGTAAATAACAATTATTAATTTGATTTAATTTTCTGAGCCACTTTATTGTTTATTGGGTTCACGCGTAGGATCGAGCTCAACCCAACAGACTCTTGGTGAAAGCAGAGTGCACCCTGAACAGCTCACCAGACCATCACAGGGCCAACATAGACATACAACCATTCACAATCACATTCACACCTAGGGGCAAGAAGAGTATCAAATTAGTCAAATGTGCATGTCTTTTGACTATTGGAGTAAACCCAAGTAGTTAGAGGAAACCCATGCAAACACAGGGAGAACATGTAAACTCCACACAGAAACACCCAGGACCTTTTTGCTGTGAGGCATAAGTGCTAGCCGCTATGCCACTCTGTCATTCTGTGAATAACATTGATTACACTATACTACACAGGAATGGCACGATCTAACTGGTCTAATAAAAGGGATTTAAAAAATACATAATGCTGGATAATGCTTGAATCAAATTGGTGAACCCTCATGGTTTGTTATGGTCACTTGGAGCAGGCGATATCATTATAACATTTTAGAATGGAAAAATAAATCTTAAAATATTTTTATTAATATATATTTTTAATAGTTTTTCTTGTATTTCCATGTAGTATATACTAAAACATAGAATGAGCTTTAAAGTTTACAGAGCATAAATTACTTATAGTTCCATGTAGTATACATTAAACTCATTAAAGAATGACTAGGTTCAAAAGAAGCATTTATCTGTACAATGCTTAGCTTTGATTGGAGCACTGACCTGCATTGGTCATCACCTGACCTGCATTGGTCATCACTAAATGGTAAAATGCCTGTTAAAATTAATTATAAAAATAAAAATAAAAAAATTCTAAGCTAAAAAGTTTTAGTTTGCTTTTCTTTATGTTTCCGTGTAGTAAAAACTAAAACTCTGAAAGGCGTTTAAAACGACGCTATTACACAATCCCTAGACACCTGCTCGCACATTTGCTTGTTCACGTTGTGATTTAAAAAATGTAAAAAAATAAACCATAAAACTCACATTTTAGTGTACTTTTGTTTATGTTCCCATGTACCATATACTAAAATAATTAAACATCTCAGGCTGGATGTTGATGAAGGGAGTAGTCTCCTCGACATCCACCTCGCCTCAATAATAATAACAGAATAATTGTTAACGATCTCATTACAGTGGCATCTGCCAAGGATTGGAATCTATTAGGCAGGAAGTGAAAAGTCATTTCTCGAAGTTGATGTGTTGGAAAAAATTACCAAGTGCAGGAATCTGATTTACTTTGACAAGGACCACATTGTGATGGCTACACAACCGTGTCTATCCATCACAAAAACAGCAGGTCTTGTAGGCTGTTCCTGGTGTGCCATAGTAAATACCTACAAACAGTGGTCCAAGGAAGGATAACCAGTGATCTGACACATGTTTGATGGTAAACCAAGGCTCACTGAGGTGCATGAGTAGATCTGGTTTGATATCACAAAAATGCCACTGTAGTACTGCTAAAACTGACTACAGTGGCTATGAGAGAAAAGGGTCAGAACACACTGTAGCTTGTTGTGTATGGGGCTGCCTAGTTTAGCTGCAGACCAGTCAGGTGGTGTTAGGGTTATGGCTGTTCTGAAAGAAAGAAATCTGCTGAAATGAGATGAAAACTCTACTGAATAAATTTAGGCTATATTATATATCTCTCACACACACTTTGATTTATGACAACTAAAAAAATCAGCCATTTGTCCACATCAGATACACATGTATGAGGCAGGAATACTAAACAATATTCATTTATAGAATGTTTTGTTGGTATTTTTCTTTCTACTTTGTCCTCCATATTCACATGACACCATTTTTGCTGTTCATTTCACTCAGGCTCCAAGAAGGAATCAAAGAGAGGGATTTGAGCAGGATGAAGCTTTCTCCCTCCCTCCATTCTGTCCTCCTTCTTTCCAAGGTGCAGAGTGTGATAAAGAAATGCAAGATGCTGACACACTTGTGTGGATTTGCATAACTCTAGCTCAAATTCCGGGAGCAGCTGAACACCGCCACATGATGGAAAGTCCAAGGAATTGCACAGCTATCACATAAACAGATTGTCCATGATCTCTGCAGCCCATCAGACACAGGAAGTTTAAAAATTATACATATAATATATTTATATAATCCAGTGAAATGCACAGTTCAGTATGAGTGTGCATTTTTGTAAGAGAGATGGAGGGGTACATTGATAGAGGTGGTGTGTGTGTGTAATATCTGGGGAAAAGGAACTGAAGGTCATATGCTTTGACGTGATGTGTGTGTGTGTGTGTGTGTGTGTGTGTGTGTGTGTGTGTGTGTGTGTGTGTGTGTGAGAGAGAGAAAGAGAGAGAGAGTCACTGTCTAGCTCATGGAGAGAGGGAGGATGTGCAAGACAAAGAGATGTCTCCATGTGTTTGGGGTGCTGTTGTGTGTGTTGTGTGTAAGCATGAGAGTGAGACAGATGTGTCTCTATATATAACCACCAATTTCTACACTGACAGGCTGGTAGATGGGTTTTGGATGGTAGTGATAGTTCTCCATTTCTGTGAAAGCCAAAAGAGAGAGAATCAAATAGACAGAGATTGAAATACAAAATGGAGGTCAAAAAAGGATGCAAATATCTTGCCCTAAACGTCACAAAATAATACACTGTATTCATTTTATTTTTAGTTTTATCTTTATATTGTGTCCTAACGAATGTCATGATTTCAAAGATTTTTCTTTATGAAAAAGATTATAAAATATTTCTTTTACTTAAACAATGTAATAATTTACTGACACTACCATCCAGCTACCTGGCATTACCTGAATAGATTATTTCGTTTTCATATTTTTTTTTATGTTGCCTTCTGTGTCAAACTGCCTAAAGTAATATTTTGTTTAACTGTGGTTTACTCTAATGCTAAGCTTTGCTGCATTGTGCTTAAAAAGAAAAAATGGGGGGGGGAAGGTGGTGAAGTCATTCATTCATTCATTCATTTTTAAATATTTTTTTCCTACTAGAGTTGTGGTGAGGCTGAAGCCTATTCTACTCATATACTGGGGTTTCCAGTTAATTGCAGAACCAGCAAACACATACAGCCTTTCACATTCACACTCACACCTATAGGCAATTTGGAACAGCCTTTGCTGTACAGTATTCATATGATTAGCCCAGGACTCGTTATTATCTGAGCTTTGGCATGGAAATGAAATAAATTTAAAATGTATATATGAAGAGATTGAGTTCAAAAACAGATAAGTCCTATTGTTTTAATTATGAGAAAATCTGTCTAAGTAGCTTTACAAAATAAATAAATAAAAACCTTCACCTGAAACAGTCAAAACCTTTTATTCAGTAGCTTTAAAATAAAGCTACTGAAAAACTTATTTTTCTCATTATTAAAACAGTTGTACTAATCTGTTTTTGGACTCAAACACTTCATATGATTGTGGTAGTCACTTAGGCCAAAAGTGTTATTAAAATTCCTCATGGGTTGGATGCATGCTATGCTCTTTAAGTGGTTAAAATCAAACAGCCATTGCTATGGCACTGCGTCCATTCTCATGATCCAGACCTGCAACACATTCCAAAAATTTGGGACAAGAGCAATTTAGAGCTAGTAATGAGGTAAAACAGTTAAAGCATGATGTGATTTGAATTTCAGCATGTAATCGGTATCATGATTTGCCACAAAAGCAGTACCCAGTGAAGACATAGGCTGTGTACAAATGTTGGTTTAGTATCCAATGTTAGCCCTCCCCTCTAGTACGTTCTATTAGTTTTTGAGTGAGTACTACGCACAAATAATTTTTTGATCTCCTGCTAATTTTGCAAGTTTGCCCACTTCCGAAGAAATGAACAGTCTATAATTTTTCCATGATGAAATTGATTTGCATCTGAGAATTCTGGCTTGCACAGACTGGAAGACAGAAGTGACACACAGATTAAGCCTACTACTCCTGATCTCAGCACGACATGTGTGTATAAAGGACACCTGTCCACCAAATCAGTCGCTTCCATTCCAAGCTCTCCACCACCGTAGGCAAGACCTCTGTCAGAGGACATCAGGAACAACATTGTAGACCTTCACAAGGATGGAATGGGCTACAGGACAATCAGCAAGAAGCTTGGCGAGAAGAAGACAATTTAGAAATCTCTGCATTTGTTTTTTATTTGCATTTTCCATAATACCTACATTTTTTAAAAATGGGGGGTCAGGGTCATTTAAAAATGGTAACGCTTTGGAGTTTTGTTTTAATGACTTGATAACAAACTGAACCTGCCAGACTTAATTTATTAATTAGGTCTATTTTAAATCTATACATGTATAGAACATATCCAAACAAATCATGACATTTAGTATGTGAGGAAATCACACATAACTGTAAGGTTATACAATTATTAATTTCTATCGCTTAAAGTAATCATTGCACACAATATTAAAAGTTAGCCTAAAGATTTTAGCAAACATATTTGTTTTCTTCAATTAAAGATTTCAATAATATTGGCAAAACAACTAATCAATTTAATCTGTATTCCAATATTTACTCACAATGATATCGCTTAAATAGCTAAGAAAGAACTTAAAAGTACATTGAAAAGAATAGCTTAAATGGAACTTATACAACACTACACCTATATAACACTTGGTAGGGGCTAGAAATCAAGTGTATA
The DNA here is from genome assembly GCA_030014195.1 of Neosilurus mollespiculum. Classification (NCBI taxonomy): domain Eukaryota; kingdom Metazoa; phylum Chordata; class Actinopteri; order Siluriformes; family Plotosidae; genus Neosilurus; species Neosilurus mollespiculum. The sequence goes on along the minus strand of JAQMYF010000023.1, from coordinate 10,503,777 downwards.
AACTCAGTATGTTCTTTATTTTATCAATATACACAGATTTTAGCAAATTCACAACAGGAAGTCTCATCATTAAAATGAAATCTCAAGCACAATCAAAACCCATTCAGTAACATGTAACAACAGTACTAGTTTTTTTTTTTTTTTTACAGTTACAGCAGTAACAAGTAACATGCAGACAAATTCTCTGGGACTTCACAAGAAGACAAAGGAATGGGAGAGTACAAAAATGATAAACTCATCAAGGGCTAAGTACAAGTGCACAAATAAGAGGACAGACCATGGAGGGAACAGAGGAGAGGCAGAAGTAAAAAATAAAAACATTAAACGTGTCCAAATAAATGATATGCACAGATCACCCCACTGGGAAATGTGCTGCTTTCTGAAGGAGACGCTTTACTAACTGGTACTCACCATAAACCAAATATCTTTGTTTCCTACATGGTGAGATTTTTAATCTTGTAAAAATTAACCATTTACAGCTTCATTCGTTCATTCAATCATTTTCTAAGCAGTTTAATCCTAATTAGGGTTGCAGGGAGGCTGATGCCCATCGCAGCCTACTCTGGGTGTGGGCGGATTTATACCCAGGACAGCTCGCCAGGCCATCACAGGGACACCGAATACAGCTTTTCTTCATCAAAGCTATGAGTAATCTTAATTGAAATAGGGCCTCTTCACACTCTTGTATCACTTTCAAGATCATAACGACTTGAATGTCATGTCATGTCATTTTCTGAACCGCTTATTCCTATCTAGGGTCGCGGGGAGGCTGGCGCCCATCTCAGCCGA
>JAQMYF010000023.1:10475269-10487417 GCA_030014195.1 Neosilurus mollespiculum | reverse complement strand
CGCTCACTATCTTTCACTCAGTCACACTCACTCATACTTTCGCTCACTATCTTTCACTCAGTCACACTCACTCACACCTTCACTCACTATCTTTCACTCAGTCACACTCACTCACACTTTCACTCACTATTTTTTACCAACTCACACTTTCACTCACTATCTTTCACTCAGTCACACTCACTCACAACTTCACTCACTATCTTTCACTCAGTCACACTCACTCACACTTTCACTCATTATTTTTTACCGACTCACACTTTTACTCACTATCTTTCACTCAGTCACACTCACTCACACTTTTGCTCACTATTTTTACCGACTCACACTTTCACTCACTATCTTTTACTCAGTCACACTCACTCACACTTTCACTCACTATATTTTACTGACTCACACTTTCACTCACTATCTTTCACTCAGTCACACTAGCTCATACTTTTACTCACACTTTCACTCTCTATCTTTCACTTAATCACACTCACTCACACTTTCGCTCACTATCTTTCACTCAATCAGACTTTTACTCACTCATACTCACTCATCCACACTTTCAATCACTTACACTTTCAGTTTCACTTCCTCATTCACACTTTCATTCTGCATTATCCTACTAGGGTTGTGGAGAGGCTGGAGCCTCTCAGCCGACTCTGGGTGAAGGCATGATACACCCTGTACAGCATCACTCCATCACAGGGTCAACACACACACAACCATTCACACTTTTATCCACACCTAGGGGTCAGATGGAACAGATAATTAACCTACAGTGAGAGGAAACTGGAGAACCCTTATCAAGCCGCGACATGCACCGAGGACCTTCATGCTGTGAGGCAGACATGCTAACCACTATGCCACTGTTCTGCCCAAAACAGTAAACACAAACCCCAAAATTCAAGCTACACTATCAAAACCTTTGACGTGATTTGCAAAATAAACTGTTGTTAGATGATGCAGAAAGCCAGCCAATGCATAACCACTAAGTAGCAATCATTACACGCTACATAAACAAATGCACTTTGGGCAGAGAAGAAAAGAAAATGAATACATTTATTTACAGTTTTTTTTTAATTGCTAAAACACATTGCTGTCAAATGTCAAAATACATTTTTCAAATCAATCACACAGTTGGCAAAATGTTAAGCCCTGTCCATGTAATTAAAAACAATTTATAAATCATCCATTTTGCAAAACTCTAAACACATTCTCATTCACAAAACACATTTAGTGGTGTGGTGCACTTTGACCCAGAATGACACAGAGGCCCACAAAGTTAAACACAATTAAAACATGTCATCATTATCACGCCACCACTCAAAACTCAACACACATGATCTCTGGGACCAGCAAATAGTAGAAGTAGTAAAAGGAACAATGTCAATATGGGCAAGTAAGTGAACGTTTACAGCGAACCTACTGCACTACAGTATTACATACTTTTATACTGCATATAGCATGGCTTGCTATTTTATGTACAAAGTTATTTTAGTCTATTTTACATGTTTATAGAGAATGTTTAAAATGGACTCCATAAAGAGAAGCAAAGGTTTCAACATAATTGGTCAATGTGCTTGGTGCTTGGGCAGCATGGTGGCAACATGACCATATAAGCTGCCATCATGTGACTTTCGGCCATACAGTGTTGACTGTATTTTATTTTTTTTTACATATAGTCTTTTATTTTGCTGCAGATTTTCTTATCTTCTTTATACCTTGCACGTCTGCACTTTGATTAGTGCAGGAATGTGCAAGCAGTCTACAAAAAATATTTATTTTGCATCTGATGACAGTGTTTGGTTTTGAGTACAGATCAAATAGTTTCGAATAAAATGTTCAATTCCGCAAGTCAAGTCAAAGGTTTTAGGAGTGTAACTTGAATTTCCCCCTAATATTGTGTAATATAAACACAGTAAGGACATTTATTTTCTTGCCCACTTTGGTGAAGTGATTTACTGAGACATACTTGTGCAAGAGATTTTGTAACCTGGGAGAGCTATACTTTGTAATGCAGGGCTCCCTGGGGTGAAGACATCTGCATTTACAGTCTGTATCTAAAGATATATATATTTACTGAACCACTTAATCCATATTAGGGTCGCGGGGATCAGCCGACTCTGGGTGAGGGCAGAGTACACCCAGGCCATATATATATATATATATATATATATATATATATATATCAGTCTGTACTTTCATTGGCTTTTTCTGAACTTACCTGTTCATCTGTTCTCACTTGAAAATCTCGTATTACTCCCTTTGGTTTCATTGGCTTTCCTGTCTGCCTGTTTCTTACTTTAGTCAGCCTGATTTATAGTTTAATTGTCTGTTCATCATTGGGTTTACCTGTATGTCTGTAGGTTTGATTTCAATGATTTCTTGTCATAACCAATGCCAGGCTCGTGCATCTGGACTTCATGTCTCCCATTAATCCCTTCAGTTCCTTGGACTTTCTATGCAATACAGCATGCCCATTTTAAATAAGAGACTTGTCTGTGTGTTCACAAGCTTGTGCATAGGTTTGTGTGCCTTTTGATTTAGTCTGTTAATTTTTTTGCCCTCCTGATTAAATACACTAGTACTTGTGTCACCTTGCATGAATCATGACATGGGACATCAGTATATCTTAGGGCACCATGCCATGCAAACACACACATTCACACTATGAGGCAATTTGTCATGGCCATCTGCTGGTATATTTTGATAGGTGGGAGGAAACTAGAGGATCCACAGAAACCCCCTCAGAGACATTAGGCCAAGCACAAGATTGAACCAGAATACCTTGAACTATGAGACAGCATCCTTCCTTGCAAAACCATAAGCTGCAGCATCAAAATACCATTAATAATCTTTAAAAATAGCCAGTAGGCCTAATTTCTAGTCTGTGTTTTTTTATTTTTCACAAGCAAATAGCAATAACAATGTGACAACACAACTTATGAACTGATGAATCTTGTACCTGTAATTATAAATAAATGTGGTGAGTGTTATACAGTGGTATTCTATTAGTTCTACCAACTAATTATGCTTTGTTTTGTTCTTTAGGAATTCACTTATGGACATGTTGATGAATGACCAATGTGTGGATGCCATTATCCAGACTTTGACATCAGATGACAGTAATATAATATGCCAATGGAGAGTAAGACAGGTGCTCAAGTCAATAAAATTCTGCAAGACCATGCCAGCTTAAATTTTACAACATATCTGAATTCATCTCTTTCCCTTCACCATCATGTAAACAATGCAGTACTGGGGATAATTCTGGGCATGTTGTGTCTCCTGACAATCATTATGAACATTCTGGTTCTTCTAGCTGTGAGGAAGGAACGTTCTTTACATACCGTGGGGAACCTTTACATCGTCAGCCTATCTTTAGCGGATCTAATAGTTGGATTGACTGTAATGCCACTAAACCTTGTCTATTTACTTGAGGATGAATGGAAACTTGGACATGTGTTGTGCCAGTTTTGGTTAGTGATGGATTACGTAGCTAGCACAGCCTCCATTTTTAGTTTATTTATCCTTTGCCTGGACAGATATCAGTCTGTTAGGCATCCATTAAGGTATCTGAAATATCGAACATGGGGAAGAGCAACAATGATGATTTGTTTTGCTTGGCTTCTGTCGATGATGTGGATTATTCCCATTTTGGGATGGAGGATGTTTGCAAATGTTGACCGCAAACCCGAACTAGAAAGCAAGTGCGACACAGACTTTCGCTTCGTTACATGGTTTAAAGTGCTGACTGCCATTCTCAATTTTTACATCCCATCATTCCTGATGCTATGGTTCTATTCACAGATTTTCATAGCTGTACGAGAACATTACAAGCAGTGGGAGAGTGTCATTATTGCTAAGGTGGTGGCAGATGAAGATATAAATTTGCAAAGCTTAAAACATCCAAGAAGGTTCTGTAAAACGGCAGCAGAAGAGAATCTGGCCTTGCAGACTTACTCTCAAAAGGAAGACATGTTGGATCAGTATACATTGGAGCAGCCGTACAATTCAAGGGACATCAGTGAGAATGATCAATCTCTGGGAAATAATTCCCAACACCGGAAAAGCTCATTTTTTAAGATTACAAAATTTAAAAAGAAAACTGGGAGGGAGCCCCATGAGGTTTCCTCAGTAAAGCAGGAGGTAAATTCTGATAAACCTTTAAAGGATCCATCTTTACCTCTGGGTTTTTTGCAGCGTGAAGAGAATGCAGATCTCAGAATGTTCGTATCTGTTACTGATAGTAATGTCTTGGTACCAAATTCGGTTGCTAATGTTTGTGAGGTAACTCCCAACGCTGGTGTTCACAAACACACCACCATTCTCTGTAATGATGATGTGAATGCAGAGTCACCTGTATCACAAGGATCTTGGATGCATGATGATAGTCCAATGATACACAGTAACAACACTATGACTTTGAGACAAACATGGCAGAAATTCTGTGAACAGTCGAAGCATTGTGTCCAGAACATACGCGTTCATAAGGAACGAAAAGCAGTGAGACAGTTGGGGTTTATCATTGGTGCTTTTATGGTGTGCTGGATCCCATATTTTATCACCTTCATGGTCATGGCACTGTGCGACACTTGCATCCATCATGACTTCCACATGTTCACTATATGGTTGGGCTACATTAACTCCACTCTGAACCCCTTTATTTATCCACTTTGCAATGAGAATTTTAAAAGAGTGTTTAAAAAGTTCATTCAGATCAAGCACTGATTTTTTTGTATGCAAAGATTGAACACAGGGCAGCTGTGTATGTCTGTGTAAACATTGTTGTTCTGTCTTTAGGTGTGTACCTGTGTATTTTAATGGACATATACTTTGTTGGACTATTATGCTATTAAACACTTATGTTAATTGACTCGTTAACAGATATGTTAATACAGCTAGGTACACAAGTTTTTGGACAGTGTCAGAATTCTTGTAAATTTGTTCCTTTACACCACCACAGCAGATTTGAAATGAAGTACTCAAAATGGGATTGAAGGACTTTCAGCTTTAGTTTAAAGGGTTTAACTAAAATATTGCATGAACTGTTCAAGAATTAGAAATAATAGCCACTTTAAGGCCCCTATTTTAAGAGGCTCGAAAGAAATCGGACAAAATGATATTGTTTGTGAGAAATGGGTTCTGTCCATCTGTACGAATTGTTAGTGCGATAACTTTGGAAGGAAATAACATAGGACCACCAGTATGGTGTATTGGTCCCCCACAGGGGTGAATATGGTGGGATTGAATATGGGTTACCTTGAACTTGTTTTAGGGTCACAAGGACACTTTTTATGTACAGAATCTGTCCATTCTTTTTAACGCAATAACTCTGAAGTGTGGTGGATAGGTCCCGCAAGAAGGCCTCAGTTTAGATTGCATATGGGTGACCTTGACTTTGTTTCAATGTCACAGTAGTCAACTTACTGAATTTTTCTGTTTTCAGCTTGTCAAGGATTGTTCGTGTAATGGCTGTGAAAGCGAATCAGACAGAATCGCCAAATGAGGGTCTCCCTCAGCAATGTTCCGGCTGGGAATGTATATGGGTGACCTTGTTTGTGACTTTTTTTATATACTGGTAGGAGAATATAGACCGCTGTGGTCTATTTTCTTTTAATACTGAGGCATATCCTTTGCAGTAAATGATGGCCTGAAGACTGGAACCCATAGGCATTAACAAATGCTGAGTTTTCTCTCTTGAGATGCTTTGCCAGGCCTTTACTCTAGGCATTTTAAATCGCAATTCAGTGTGGACGTCTGGCATTGTCCAAAAATGTATACACCTATCTGTATCGTAGTGTTATTGTATGTGTGTAATCTGAATCAGATTAAGACAACAGTACCAATACTGATGATTAATGTGGGTTTTGGTAAGGGGGGGGGGTGTTAATGACTGAACAAACTTAGTTTATTCTGTGTCTTTTGGTTTTGTGTCATTTTACATGTATAGTGTGCTTATTTGCACATCTTTTTGTTTATGATAATTTGTATAATTAACATGTACATAAACTTTTAATTATTGTCACAGAATCTCATACTTTCTTGTTTTGCAAATAAATGTAAAAACTATTTATTCTTGGGGTATGTATTTTTGGGGTGAGGCATAACCAGTGAAGGTAGAAATACTTCTGAACTGTATCTTAATTGTGGGTCAGCATAAATGAGCTGTAGTGTGAACAACTACTTTTGATTACATCATTTGTCAAATTAAATGAAAAACATGCTATTAAAATGCATATTTTATTCTTCATATCTACATTGTACTTCATCATGGATTTTATGCTCAAAAAGGGACAATTTATTCTTCTGGTTATTCCATGGTTACTGCGAAAGCAGACATGCAGCTATGGTGTGATTGATTTGTGCTTCATAATTGTCTAATTGTAATGCGTTCATTTGTCAAATAATAATTATTATTAGAATTATATTATCAGCCCAGAGATCATCAGAGATGCTGAAGAAATATTGATCCTGATGAGGCAAATTCCGAGATATTTTTTCTGACTTATGTAACTTGCGAAAAATTGTGTTCAATATTTATTTATTTATTGTGTTCACGCCTTATCATGTGACAGCCTGACAATCTTTCGGAGAGCAAGTTTGCACAGCAATTATGAAGTCCACTAATGTGTGCTAATTATGGGTAGGTGCAGCATGTAGATGGAATTATTTTTGAACATAGCATAATCCCAATTTAATAGCAGACATTTTGAAAAATAAGCCTGTATGTGCACGTAATTTAAAATTGCAATCAAAACATTAAACAAAAACAGTGTACATAACATAAACTTTCTAATATTATTACAGTATGTTTTACTAATTCAATTCATGTAACTTACATTATTATCATCACAGCATGTGACCCAATTACTGTTATACTGCATTCTAATTACCTGAATACAATAACAATATTGTGTGTATTTTTAACTGAAACTACAGTGGGTGTAGAAATCACCACCCCCATCCCACCTCCAAACTATTGACATTTTGTTACATTGCAGCCTGAAATGAAGAGCCACACAAAAAATAATATTTTGCATATGTATTTCCATGATGTTACTGTTACTTCTCAACCAACGTTCATATCCAGACTGTGCAGTATTTACCCACTCTTCTTTACAGAGCTATTCAAACTCAGTCTGACTGGATGTTGCAATCTTCAAGTAATTATTCAGATTTTCAAAAGGTTTATGTCTGGGCACTGACTAGGCCATCAGGATGGATTTCTTCCAAATATAGTTTGGCATTGAGGCCATTTTTGGCCTCATCTGACCATAATATGTTTATCCATTTGGCCTCAGAATCTTCCAGCTGAATAGATATGGCTTTTTTTACGTAGTGGCTTTCTTCTTGCAACAGTCCCACACAAGCCACATTTGTGGAGCATTTCTGATATAGTTTGACCACTCTTTGCCACAAATTCCCTCAAGGGCTTCGATGTTGCCACAGCCCTCTTTGACCAGTTTTCTTCTCGCTCTTCCATCTAGGTTGGAGGGATGGCCTGGTACAGGGTGGGTCCTAGGAGCACCATGCACCAATGATGGATGAATGTAATCAAATTTATACTTGCATGCCAAATGTTTGCTTAAAATGTCTAGCAAAACATTACACAACACTTCTTCTGGATATTCAGCTACTTTATTATTTCATAAATGAGTGAGTGCTAAGAAAAATCCATTGAAAGACACCAACTGACTGGTCTGTAGTTAGGCAGCCCCATACATAGTGCAGTGTGTTTTGACAGCTTTCTCTCATAGGCAGCATTAAGAGTTTCAGCAGTTTGTTTTAGAGTAGCTCTTCTGTGATAAAAACAAACAAACAAACAAACAAACAAACAAACAAACAAACAAAAAACACAGGATCCGCCATTTTGGAAATAAACAGACACAGTTGTTTAGCCATCACAATGTGTCCCATGTCAAAGTCACTCAGATCCTTATGTCTGCTATTTTTTTTCTGCTTCAAACTTTAAGAAATGACTATTCACTTTTCACCTAATACATTCCACTCCTTGGCAGGTGGCACTGTAAGATAATTAATTATGCACTGTAGGTAAGGTGGATGTTGCTGAATGGGGAGCATTCAGTTCAGTGACATTCACCAAGCTTGAGGTGCATACTGTACATTGTGTACTGTAGTATAAACTACACAGGGACAGGAACAAAAAAAGACACTAAAACAACATTTTTATGGTTTATTATTTATTTATTAACACCCCCAACACCCCCCCCCCCCCCCAAAAAAAAAAGACTTGCACTCTCATAAAATACTAGATGAAATTGACAATATGTAGGATATTTTTACTTGCTAACATGTTTTTGTTGTTGTTGTGCAGTGTACAATAACTTCCACTAACTAGTGAGTTATTCACTCAAATCTTTTCCCACACACTGTAAAAAAAAGGTGAACTAAGTACTACATGCGAGGTTTAGAAAGTGCTCTTATAATAAGTTGAGTAACAGCTCTCTTCCATTGCTATCAGCACCATTTTTTTCTTCAGACAAATAACATTTTGTACACTATTTTTTTTTAAAAAAAGGTCAACGTCCAATCACATGGATGTTCTTGTCGAACATCTCATTCCAGATTTAGTTCTCTTTGCTGCTATAATAACCTTAATTATTCAGTTAATGCTTTTCACTTGATTCTGAGTCATGGCTGTTGAGATTTTGACATGCTTATTTATCCATAAGAGCTTTGGGACAGGTGAGGAGGCCTGGCAAACTGAACTTGAATTCTTCCACTCCGACCTTGACAGACTACGTCTTCATGGACTTCGCTACGCTGGAATAAGCTTGGGCATGCTAGTGAAGGGAATTTGTAACACTACAGAATATAAGATTTCAAACCTTGTGCCAACTGTTTGGGGAAGAATAAGCTGGTCAAGATGGTGTTTACAAACTTTTGACCATATAGTGTGCATCCATCCATTTGCCGAGCCACTAGGGTCGCAGGGGGATCTTAGCCGACCACGGGCAAAGGCGGGGTACACCCTGAACAGCTCTCCAGTCCATTGCAGGGCCAACACACACACACACACAGCCATTCACATTCACACTTGGGGTAATTTGTAGCCTAATGGGCAGGCCTTGGAGTCTGGAAGGAAACCAGACTACCCAGAGGAAACCCACACAACTCCCTCGCCGAGCCCGGGACTCAAACCCAGGACCTACTTGCTGTGAGGCAGACATGCTAACCATTACGCCACCGTGCCATTACCCATCGTGTGCATGAGTTTATGAAATGAAATCAAAATAATGATCTAATTCACTTGCTTTGAAATGAATGTGAACGAACCCAATCAATTTTATGGAGCTCTTCAGTTGTCTGTAGCTGATTGCAGGTTAACTTCTATTGGTGCTAAACCTGTTGGACCATGCAGATCTTCTGGAATGTTGTTGTAATGCATTCTATCTGCATGAAACCAGGATGTAGACGTGATGTGTGCAAAACTATCAGCAAGAAATATACGTATATGACCATTTTCTTCTTGTAATTCCAGCACTAAATGAGTCATTTCTATTCTGTTCTTTGGATTGTTTGTTTTTCCAGCGTTATGTTTCTGCTGCTGTAGTTTCTTGAGTGCAGTTATTTAAGCCAGTAACTGACTAAAAGGCATCGAAATGAAAAGAAACGGCGCGTACAGGTTACTTTCCGTGTTTTCCTGTCTTGTCATTTGCGCCTTCTTGTTCTTGTTTTGGTTTTTCGTGGTTTACTCCGTGATGAACGCGCCGTAGACTCGGAAATGAATGTAGTTCGAAATTAGCCAGCTAGCCAGTTTGCTTGCTGTCAGTTGTTTTGAAAGGTCTGAGAAAATTTACTGGTGTTTGAGCGCATATTTTTTTCACTCAACGTGCTTTGTCTATTGTTCATAAACATAATAATAATAGTTAATTTAACAGTGGGATCATTTTAGGACATTAATTTCCCGATATGTAGCTACCTAGCATCCATGCTATGCTAGCTAGCTAGCTAAGTAAGTTGTACTATGTACTCTGTTTGGTCTGTGTAACTAAAATAAACGACTAGACTAACTGGTTGTCGCAAACTATAGCGTCATGCTTGATTGTACAAAATAAAACAGTCGATAAACAACTATTCTGACCATTTTTACCATAATATATGTAGCCACTAGACGCCAAAGACTCTTTACCCCCACACTGAGCATGTGCGTGACGTCAGTCACGAGACAAAACAAGGAAGTCAGTTTCCGGTAAGTGTGTTTGTTTTCATTTTACGAACACAGCGACCTCATTTATGGTTAGTTGATGCTGTTATTGTGTTTTTTTTTACAGTGAAAAAATTATTTGTTTAATGCTACCTTTTGTGGTAACAACTATAGGGGGAAAAAATACATTGTTGCAAAAATGTAGATGCTAACACCCTCCTCGGACAGTACTGTGTGGTGCTGAAGGCTAAGCTGAACTTCAGTCAGGTGTGCACTAAAGCCAGATGGATAAATGAATCCATGGAAGTTATGGGAACCTAAATCACATTATACTTACGTTTGTGGCCAGCATTTTGTCACTGGTGATTTTTTCATAGGCTTTAAGTTTGAAATAGTAGGAATAATGGATGCACAATTTATGTACATATCTTTAAATGCAGTTACAACGGTTTAAGATGTGTATTGGACTAATATTTACATGTTACCCCCTGACATCTAGCATTAAATTAGAAAAAATGGGAAGTTGAAATACATGAACTGAAAAGAATATATTCGTTACGTTGTTCTAAAGTCAGGACACTGCACATCTGGTAGGGAGGGTCATTCAGCCATTTTCCAGCTGCTAGCTTGTACGGATACTGAGTCAGTCCACTTGCTATCAACTTCTAATCAACGCCGCCAAGCTTCTCTGTGTTCTCATAGGCCATGAACACTTCGGAGGAGGTGCCTGCTGACGCGATACTGATGCGTCATTTGTTTTCACCGAGTAAAACATGGCGGCGGGCTGTTGCTAAGCGGAAGTGACGTATACCCGACTGCATTGGATTTAGTTACATTGAGGAAGAAAAACACAGGATGGAAGAACAAGCTTATTTTTCGTCATAATAAAAGAAACTACACTAAACATTAAACTTTAAGGGTTTAATAAAATAAATAGTGCAAAAAAAAAAGCCTTTAAGGAAAAGGCAAGAGCATCATTAAAGATGATTTCACACAAATCCTCACTAACTGCTTTGTTTGGCTGTTCAACACAGGTGTTTTAACAATCCGAGGTGCTTCATGCTCAGATGGCAGCTGAATCTGTGGAAAAGGCTGCAGCTCCGCCCAAGTTGCAGTTTGCCCCTTTCTCTAGTGCCCTAGAAGCAGGATTCTGGCATCAGCTCACCCAAAAGAAACTCAATGACTACCGGCTGGATGAAAGTTCAAAACCCATCAAGGGTTATTATTATAATGGTAAGGATGCCTGTTTTGCATATTTATGATTATGTTTGGGACGGCACGGCGGCGTAGTGGTCAAGCTCCTGGGTTCGATTCCCAGACTTGGGTGTTTTCGTGTGGAGATTGCATGTTCTCCCAGTGCTTGTGTTGGTTTCCTCCGGGTACTCCGGTTTCATCCCACAGTCCAAAGACATGCACACTGAGCTAAATGGCTGTTCCAGATTGACCGTGGGTGTGAGTAGGTGTGTGGCCCTGCGATGGTCTGGTGAGCTGTTCAGGGTATTCTGTGCCTTCTCACAGTGTCGGCTGAGATAGGCAGCAGCCTCCCTGCGACCCTGGTAGGATTAAGAAGTACCCAGTGGTTAGTGTGGCCACCTCACAGTTAGAGGGTCCTTGACTCAATCTTGAGATCAGGCTACTGTCTGTGGAAGTTTCTGTGCGTATTCTCTTCGTGAAATTCTCTGTTGAGGGTTCCCTAAATAGCATGATATTGCTGTAATGGCTATGCTGGATTTCCCTCAAGTTGTGAATGTGTGATTGACACGGTGTGTTCCCACCTCACGTCTGATGTTCCTGGGATGGCCCTCAGGTCTGCTGTGACCCTGATCAGGATCAATATAGTGTTCTGACAAATCAGCCTAACAGAGTTTCCTGGTTATGTGTACCTCAATTTTACATGTCCATAAATGCAAGTTTTTTTTCATATAGCCTCTGAAAAATTGCATTGCCTGATAATGCCACTTTAATAAAATAGACAACATGGCACAAAAT
>JAQMYF010000023.1:10446507-10471960 GCA_030014195.1 Neosilurus mollespiculum | reverse complement strand
TTATTTATTTTTTATTGTTTTACAAAGCATAAGGACATACTATTATAAAACTACTCCTGAATAAATGAATGTATGCAATTATTTATATGGAAATAAGCTGTCAAGAGTAAGTAATATGTTTTCTGTGAAATAAGGTGACCCATCTGGCCTGCCGACTCGTTTGACCCTGGAGTTCAGTGCATTTGATTTGTAAGTAATTTTTTTCCTACATTGCTTTGCCATTGCATGTGATGTGCTGAGGTTACCAGTATGTCTGATAATAAATTGACATTAAGGGCTGATAAACAGTAGTAAGTTTTTATAAATTCAGAATGCAAAGTGGAAGAAATTGTTCCAATTTACATTAGTATATACTACACAGGAATGGTTTTCTGATCGGTTTGCTACTTCTGGTATAATACTTGATTCAAAATCATCGAAAAGAGTCATGGTCATGGTCACTAATTCTGAAATCCTAGGAATTAAAAAAGAAATACCATCCCGAAAAATATGAAGAAAGCTTCACATAATGGCCCTCCTGTTTTTAAGATTAAAAAAAAAGCAAATTGTTCAAACTTTGAGTTTCAAAATATTTTATGAAGCAAGAATGACTTGAAAGGAACAGGATTATTCTTACTTTTGATGACAATTTAAAAAATGCGCAAAATAAGCCAAAAAAATCTTGTTTTTATTTTGCTTTTCTTATGTTTCTGCATATAGAATATAGTATAGTCATTGTCAACATGAACCACTTCTCGATTCCCATGCATTCCCACTCTAAGAACACCACCCCCACAGTGAAGCATGGTGGTGGAATTGTCATGCTGTGGGGATTGAGGAAATACACAGGGAAATTCTTGAGGAAGAGAAATTCTTGAAGGAGTTGGAGCACTTTTTTCTTGAACTATGAGCAAAAATCCTTGTGGCTTGATGTGCCAAGCTCATGAGACATACGCTTAGAGACCTGCAGCTGTAATTTCTGCAAAAGGTGGCTCTAGAAAGTTATGTAAATAGTTATGTATGCTCAAGTTTTCTGTTTTATGATTTTTTTTTTTTTTGTCTTGTTTGTTTCTCAATAACATACATTTTGTATCTTCAAGGTTGTTAGTATGTTGTGTAAATTGACTGCTCACCCCATAAAAGAAAAAAATGCCAAGGAGGTGAATACTTTTTTAAGCCACTGTACGACACCGGACTGGCATGATCTGATATAATCTCAGGATTGTATACAATTCTGCACCTCAGGCTCAATGGATGTCGCTAAAATGTTTTGTGGCGTCCACCTCACCTTTTGGTAATTATTCCCAGAGTGTACCAATCAGATTGTGCCATTCCCATATAGTATGTATTATACTTATCAGACCACTATTCAGACTACAATAGTGCATGCTATTGGAGATTACCTCTAAAAACAGAAGCACAACAGTCAAAGCCCCCAGAAGAAATGTGCCAGATTGCCGGAACTATCGCAGATTCACCAAGATGTTAAAACAAGACCTGGTGATTTCCTAAAAAACTATTGTGCTCCTGAGACTCGTGATGCATTGAAAAAGGGTTGTCATTTAAAATATTGACTTTGTTTCTTTAAGTGCTCTTTACAGTTATGTTAAAAATGTTAACTTTAAAAAAAAGTATGTTTTTAATAAAAATTTTTAAAACTGACTTTACTGTAAAATGAACTATTATTCAGATAGAAACTTATAATACTGAGGTTATTTTTTTACTCTTTTTTCCACATATCACATAGGCAATTTAATAAACAGATAAGATAGAGTAGTTGTCAGACTTTTTTCATAGAAATTGCTGTAGTATGTGAAGTTCCTTCTCATTTGTCTTCTCATACAGCTCTCGTGTGATGATTACAACAAGCCCATTCCTACTTCTGCTTTCTACTCTTAGTAAATTTCCTGCTGTAGATTTATGATGTTATTATATTATCATGTTGTTTTATTATCTCAACATTTGTGTAATGGTTCTTTCCATGTTTTTGAAACTTTCATGTTAGTATTTGTTGTATTCTTCAAATGAATCGCACGTAACTAACTTAATGGCAGCTGTCTGTATGTCACCCTGGCGTATGTTGTACAAGACTTTATGAAATTTGTTTTTATGGGGAAAAAAAAAATGTATAGATATCTTTAAAAAAGCACATTCTACTGTTATTAGTGAGTGATTGAAATGTGACAATGAGAAATGCTTCTAATGTACTGTCTAATGAACAACTTGTGTTGGTTTGATTAGCTGAAATGAGTTTGTTCATATGCAGTGATGGACCCACTCCAGCTTACTGCTGTGCTGCTGAAGGAACTCTGTACAACACCAACACCCTGGAAGCCTTTAAATCCATCGACAAGAAGGCACTTCTTGAAAAAGCAGCTAATGAGGTGGAGCCATTGTGTAATTTTCTTGGTTTTAAAGTGTAAGCTTGGATAAAAATAGAAAAGACATGTTTGGCACCAGAGATTTGCTTTTTGCAGTTTAACCGGTGTAAAATGCCCCAGCCTCGCTTTGCCATCAACATACCTTTCATCAGACAGTCAGCACAATCACTGGTCCAGTTTAATTTCAATGTAATTTGATTTACATAGTGTTTTTAACTATAGACATTGCCACAAAGCAGGTTCATATAAGATATACGGATGTAGATCTAGATCTGTAATGAGTAAGCCTTACAAGGAAAACTCCCTGAGATGGCATTTGAAATCTTGAATAAGGATCACATGATGCACAAGATGGACGCGCCCATATTCACTGTTTGGGCGCTAAAATCAAAGATTAACTTATTAGTATTCACTCGTAGACTGTTTTTTACTGATTTAGCAACATTTTAGAAAGACTGGTATTTAGAGATGGACGTACTGAGTTTTGCAAACAAAAAAAATTAGAAGAAACGTAGACTTACCATGTTTTGCAGACAAAATTTGGTAATTATTGAGTTTTTCAATAAAGGTTTATTTTGAACAATCTGATATTTTGTTCAGTCAAATTATTGAGGTTTACCCTTACCACCAGGTAAATTTTATTGTTCTAAAACAAAAGAGGTCAAGTGGACAAAACACATTTTTTGAGCGCTTATTACTGATCTATCTGATGAAACATGTCTTGTCATCTTATCAGATTTGGATGGCCATACAGTCAGGTACTGCAGTAGAAGACCCTTCAGTCCTAAGCAAATTCATTATCTTGACATTTGCGGTATGTATTCCAGTATAAATATACAGTTTAAGGTATGTGAAGAATACAGAATATTTGAATAGTTTCTCATATTTCCCTTATTTAGGATCTGAAGAAATACCATTTTTATTACTGGTTCTGCTTCCCTGCTCTCTGCTTTTCTGAAGGAATTCAGCTTCTGAAGGATCCAGAGTTGCTACAGCAGAAATTCTCCCCTCGTCAGGTGAGCGGTAATGTTTGTTTACTGTGGCCAAAATTGTCAATTAAAAAAAGACACAAGGTATGTTACAGTCTTATTCTTCAAGCAGAAGGTTTAAGATTGTTTGTGTAAAATTACATATTAGGGACACATGAGGGCACTTTGCATTTTGACCCCAACTGCACCTGTCTGTGCTGTGCACACTGAGAAGGATACCCAGTCTGAGAGATCAGAGTGTGGAAAATGTGTAGGTGAGATAAGAGGGATCGGCAGGTTTGGCTTAATGTCAAGCTGAGGCATATGACATTAAAGTAGTTAGATAACAGAAAAATTTACACAGGCCTGTCATTAAATCCAAACTAAATCATGTCAGATCTGTTTCTAACTTTAATGTGATATAGCAAATGAAGTAAAAAACAAATAGAGATATTGTATGAGGAAATTCAGTTCACTTATTTGTATACCACTTTTAACAAAGGGCAAACTAGCTTTAAATATATATGTATACACACACACACACACACACACATACACACACACACACACACACACACACACACACACATATATATAAATATAAAATGGATGAAACACTTATCTGTCTGTTGAAAAGTCTGCCAACGGCTTCATGTGTTGATTTGCCCATTTTATGTCATTATTTCTTGCAAAAATGATCCTGATCAATCGAATACCGTGGTGTTCTCCTGTGCACAGCTTTCTCCAAGTCATTCCACAGGGTTTTGATTAGTGATGATCTTCTGAAAACGTTCTTTTTTTGATGTGGTAGTTTGCTTTGGGTTGTTATTGTGCTGGATTTTTATGTATTTTTTTAATCTTTAACTTGCACATTTTGTGCCAGAATTGATTATTTAAAGAGAAGCAGCCCAGTTCAGAAATCAATATTTGGTGGAATAACCCTGAGACTTAATTACAGCTTTCATGCATCTTGGCATGCTCTCCACCAGTCTTTCACATTTCTTTTGGGTAAATATATGCCTATATGTGTACAAAAAGACCAAGGGCTGAGAATTGTCTGTACAGACTGATCAGATGAGGTTAATAAGTAGTGTATATGGCATATTATAACATTATTTTACAATGATGGCCTTTTTAAAATTCACTTAAAGCTGCTGTTATTTTTTTCTTTCAGTTGTATGCATCAATTTGCACATCAAATCAATCAAAACTAATGAAACATTCCACAACTTCAGAATTGGACAGAGGCATGTTTTTCATGTTTTTCTCAGACAAAATGAAAAAAAAAAAACTATATATATATATTTTTTTTTTTTGAGCGATGTAAATGACCTACTCATGAGCAAGATGTCTGTGTGTAAGGGCTTTGGTAGCTTTTTGTTTTCCTTATCGTCACAAACAAGATTTTGTGATGAGCGGTGGGTATTTCACAGGAGATTTTAAACTTTTTATCCCTTAGGATATTTCCTCTATGGCTCTTTAAGAAAATGCTGAATTCTTCTTTGGAAACTGCTAATAGTGTTTGTTTCTCTGCCCCAGCTGGTGTATTTATTATTTATTTATTTATTTATTTTTGAAATGTCTATAGACAATGTTCAAATCTGATTTTGTTCTCTTGATTGTATTTTTTGCTTTCTGGTTGGCGATAAAAGCCTCATTTGCTCCTGGCTGCTTGTAAACAGCTCTTGTTGGTCTTCTAGCTCGTCCCAATAATTAAATTCTCTAGGAGAGTGCTCCAGCTCCTCGCTCATAGTGATTTGAAAGCACACAAAACCAACTGTGACTGTGTGACCACACACTGCTCCTCAAGCTATAAACTTAGTTTAGTGAGAAATCGATACAAAAATATTCATTATTGTGTACCAAACTGTTGCAGCACACTTACTAGCCACCGGCTAATCTGCAGGCTGATATGAACCGGTCTGTGCACAATTTATTGCCCACATGTTGACCAGTCTTTGCCATATTAAAATAAATTTTGAGCGCATTACTCTAGATAAAGAATCATGTAAAATAAAACATACAGGGTAACTAAGCAAATTAGATTACTTTTGTAAAATATAGCAAGCAGTAATGCTACACACACACACACACACACACACACACACACTAAAAATGACATATCAGAGTTAAGTATTCTAAAAAAAAAAAAGGGCTTCAGTTTCACGCAACCAGGAATATTCTATCGTCAGTTTCCTAGTCTCCTATTTTTAGTTTTCAGCCAGTTGTCTGTCACCTAAAGTAGTGTTGGGGAAATTTATACTATTATAAGCATATGAGACGTTTATATATTCGCTTAGACACTGAATACTGTGAAATCCCAGGCTGCACATCATTTACTTCGTATGCTGTGTTTTCTTTGACCATGTTGTTCTGTATAACTTGAGCGTGTGCGTAAAGAGTAACATGGAATTGATAAGAGCGGGTACGCTCTAAACAACCTCAGGAAAAGTTATGACTGCTCAGTGGAAAACGAAGGGCTGCAGACGCGGCTAATCCCTAAGATATACGACTTGTGTACTAAACTTGTGTAACTAGTCATGTGGTGTTGTTTCAGCGAGGTGGTGGTCTGTGTTTTTCGGTTATAAAAGGCCAGGCAGAGAGAGAAAGGGTAGAGATGTCTCCAAACCCGAACTGTTTGCTTGGGTTTGTATTCTGTAATAAAACTCTTTTGCTCCGTGAGCAGTGTCTGAAAGTGATTTTATAAAATTTCCATGACAGTGGTAAATTGTCAAGTAAATCATTGCTGCAGGTTAACTTTAATTACAACACTTTGTGCAGCATCGAGTCATTCAGTCTGTTGCTGTGGTCTGCAGTTGCTCGATGCAGTGTCTGGCGATTTCGCTACAAGATTATGAACATATCTCTAGTTTCTGTGAACAGAGCTCCTCTTCAACAGTGATAATTCACCCCATTTACTTTATTTTTCACTGCACTGATTCCCATTTTATATATCAAACCGTATCTTTTTTCAGCGGTCTGTCTGGTTAACTGTGAAGATTTCTTGGATTAATAAAAGTAGAATAAAAGTATTATCCTGAGTTATAATATTCTTTTTGGGTTTACAAATTCTGTGCTGTTTACAAGCCTTTGTCAGTAGTGTGTGTTCTTTGACTGGATTCTTTTTTATTTCTGTGTAATGCAATACATTTATCCTTCTTTTTTTAGGTGTCAGCTTTTCAAGATGCCTATGATAGTCTATGTTCACTGAGTGGAGCAACAGCTGTACCATATTTCCTTGTGAAGTACTCTGAGGAGAATGTTGAAGTGGCTCTGCTGAAAGACTGGGGCTCATTCTTTACAGATCTCAAGAAGGTACAGTTTGATTAAAGATGTGGCTCGCACAGGTGGCCTTTTGAAAACCATGGAATATCGACAATTATTTAAAGCGCAACCTGGGAACAGATTGACTGAAATCTACTCTCTAGTCCAGTCTTTTTCGAAAGCTTATTAATGAAAGACAGATAAACAACAGTTTGGACAAGCAAATGTTTTAGATGCATTTAGCTTATAATTAGATGCTGTTCAGGACACTCATTGCCATGAAGTACTGTATTGTTATTTGTCATGTCTTTCAAGGAAAATATTCATAGAAAAAAATAGCACTTGATTTATGAAATCTTCAAAGCGAATTACTTTTACTTTGTACCACAGCTCAGTTGAATCTTAAATCTGATTGGTCTGAGTATATTTTGCATTATTTTTATAGTTAGTTTCATAGCGGAGCTCTCGAGCAGAGCACCATAATCATGGAATAGGGCTTGGATAGTTGTCCCGTGTCTGTCCAGTGTCCGTGTATGCTCACTACAGGAAACCCAGTAAGACTGTAAGTTGATGCTTACCAGCTGTTATGTATTGCTGAATTGCATGACGATGGGCAGCAATTTAGAAAGAAAAAAACACCCAACAAAACAAGACAGATTTTTATTATTAATGGATCTGAAACCCAGAAAGAATGCTCATGCACCACCATTCAGGCTCGCACCAAATAAAAAACACATGATCCAACTCAGGTAGGATCATAATAAATGTTAATGGAGTAAATGCCAGAAACAGAAGCTTGACAGAACATGAACTCATTTAAACAGAAATGAGTTCAGATTAAAAAAAAAAAAAAAAACCCGAATAAGATAAGAAAGGTGATACAAATGAAGGAAATCAGCTAATGAGAGGAAAGTAGGTGGAAAAAAGCAAACACAGACTTGGACACCTATCAATAGAGCTCTATCTGGAGCCCTGCATTTAGGCAGTGCCTAAACCTATGTATATATCAGCTTAAATATTACATATTAGTTGAACTAATTTGCTTTACTAACTTTTTTAATCAGTTGTGTTTTTGAAATTGCTTTGAAGGTAACCGTGGGTGTATACGACCCGTGCACGCTGCCTCAACATCCTGGTTGGCCTCTTCGTAATTTTCTGATCCTCCTTGCCAGTAAATGGTGAATTTACACCAGAACACTTCACAGCACATCATAACACATCGCACTGATAGTCACCGTTTATATCAACAAATGCTTACTCCATTCTTGAACGCTGTTCAATATTTAGCTAAGCACAAGAACAATTTGATGCATGTATCTATTATATATCTATATGCATATATTGCAGTTCAACTCTAAAAGAAGCCTTATTGCAATGCTTTTGTCATTGTGCATTACTTAAATAAGAGATTGATTTAAAGGTTTGTATATATAACAGATAAGACATTGAGCTTGTAGATGTTTACACTTCGAGTCAGAGCATGTGCCATCAATATTTTCACCTCAGTAACATTATAGTAATTCATCTGTGCCGCATTGTAGTTTAATGCTACTGCTGCAAACGTGTGTTGTATGTGTGTTATAGGGGCTCCCAGCTGGACGTGGTTGAAATTGTGTGTTTCAGAGACAGGACTTTCCATGGCTGTCGCTCAGTGCAGCATAGCCTTGTTTTTGAGCTCAAACTGCCCAGTCTGTCCCTATCTGCAGGTAATTATCCTTGCCTGCGCTAACACCTCAGATTAACTGCACACCTGGTGCACAGTTGAAATGCTAATACAGCGTTCTAATACAGGTTTTTGACAAAAAGATTACGCCTTTGTTGGATCCCATGAGCCATAAAAGTAACCTCTGGAGAATTTCCCACTGATGCAATCTTCAAGCATATCCAAGCCAAAAGACTCCCTCAATCCGCCCCAAATATAAAATTCTTAGGCACATGCAGTGGTGCATGAATTTTCTATATTTCTGCATAAATATGATTTAAATCATTATCAGATTTTCACTAAGTCCCAAAAATATATTAAGAAAACCCAATTAAACAAAAATATTATACTTTATTTATTGAGAAAAATACATATACTGTACCTTCAGTTAGAATCAGTGGACTTTTGGACTCAGACTTTTGACTGGTACTGTATATCATAGCACATGTTCCCTCAGCAGGCCTGGTTTTTTCCTTCTCCTGAAGTTATGCTGCAAACCACTGCTCCCATAACTCTGAAAAACTTTCTGCAGAGATGGTCATTCAACTTGGAATTTGGGAAAGCATGAACTTGGGCAATGTCCAACTTTTCTTATGTCATTCCACTGATTCAAACCCAGTTAATATAAATTAAATACTGCATGTATAGGTATAAAAGGCTGTATACATTTATAAATAACAAGTATATGTGTTCATAAAACAAAAAAATAAGTGGAATAATTTGGAATTTTTGTTCAGTGATTTCAGTATGCGAGTTCTGGTAGAGTAACTACCCTTGTTCTTATGCACATAAATAATGTATGTAAACCTTTGTCTTTAGACCCCATTGTGCAGTAATAGCTGTAGCTAAATGTTTGTGGTAAGTGTTGATCAGTCCTGCATATCAACTCGGAGGGATTTTAGTCCACTCCTCCTTGTGAAACAGTTTCAACTCTGGAATGTTTCATGGAATTATTCTATTGGATTAAATTCCTTTTAAAGGACTTTGACATTTCAAAACATTACGTTTATTCTTCTTCAACCGTTTTATTATTATTTTTAATGACTTATGTCAGGTCTTCTCATGAGAGCTAACAGATTTATTTGCACCTACATGACCTTTAAATCATGTCTGACTTTATAATTAAGAATTAATACCATAATAAATAAAAACAGGAATGGTCTTCTTATTTAAAACACTTTATTAACCCTGATGCTGACTGCATACCAGGCTTCATCACCCAACTTCAGTGCCTGACTTCACTAATGCTCTCATGGATGAATGGACAAATCCTCACAGCCACACTTCAAAATTTTGAAACACAAAGGGAATTATTAGAACAGCAAAGGGGAAGTCATTCTAGGATGGAATGTATAACATATGTGGGTGTGATGATCAGGTGTCCACAACCTTTTGCCCATTTGGTGCAGTTTCATTGTATATTTGGTCCAGTGAAAAATAATAGTTGCAAATGTTATACCTAAAACAGGTCTTGGTTAATTAGCTACATTTGGTGTATGAGAAATATTGTAAACCTTTAAATTTCGAATTACCCCAAGTGCTTTTTTTCTGCGCCAATTTCAGAATGAGGTTTTATGCATTGTGGTGGTTATATTGCTTTTGTTAAAACTATTAAAATGTTTTTACTGGCAGCTATTATTAAAACATTTTTAGCAAAGGACTCAATTACGAGAAAGCATTTTTAAAGTATTTTCTTTTTTCAAAGCTTGTCCAAAGAGCGTGGGCTGGGAGAAGAACCACAAAGGAGCAATGGGACCTAGAAGTGTCAATCTCAGTGAATGCATGGACCCCAAAAGGTATTGTGTAATAATTAATGTATATTATATATTTAACTATTTTGTTATCAGTTTGTTGTCTCCACCAGGGGGGGAATAATGAAAATGGGAAATGTAATGAAAAAGAGGTATGAAAATGGGTATAATGTCTGACCTTAAAATAAGATTCATGTTTTGAAACTCATTCAGATTTTAAGCACATATGACAATGAATCATAAGAGAAATGCACTCCAAAACGGCATCTTTTTGAAGTCATTCAGAGTTTTTGTATATTCTAGTGGAAACATGACAAAAGTCAATTAAAACAAGCTTGTTATGGTTTGCTTCATGTTTACAGTAATCATGCAGCATGCTCCAATTTAGTGTGACAAACCATGTGTTTTTGTCCGAGTTTTAAATTCAAGCATTATCCACTCGGGATGATGTCTATCATCCTCAAGATAGTAAACCTATCAGATCATGCCATTCTTGTGTAGTATATACTAATCACCATAACTCCTGAGAGTAACATCACTTGGTCATAATGTTTGTATTGGTCACGTGGTCATACTGTTTGTCATGAAGTCTTATTTCATACATAGTGTGTATGTGTAGGGAACAATGTGTGTGTGTGTGTGTGTGTCAGGCTTGCAGAATCATCAGTTGATCTTAATCTGAAGTTGATGCGCTGGCGCCTTGTCCCTTCTCTGGATTTGGATAAAGTTGTGTCCACAAAGTGTCTCTTGCTTGGAGCTGGTACACTTGGCTGCAATGTGGCAAGAACACTCATGGTGAGATATGTGCATTCAGCAAAGCATTTAATGCTGCTCAGGAAAAAATGTCTTTTACCCAGATAAAATATGTAATAAGTTGAAATTAAATAGTTTTATATTTTTTTGTGTCAAACTCAGCTTTCATCATAGATCTACAATTACACTGGCACTCCTGTATTTTTGTACTTTATATTTTGTGTGATCTCCCTTTGCCAATATAAACACTGAGGCTTTTTTTATATATATATAATGCATCATAAAAATGCTAAATATGACATCTTAGATAACACAGAAGCTTTCCAGATCCGTCTGATGCTTTTTTGTGTGAAAAGTTCTTGATGCTCACATTGCCTTTTTAACTCGAATTAAAAATCTTCACAGAGGCCACGCATGGCTCTGTCTCTTGTGTAGATAATCTCTTGTGTATAATTTCATTATATTGCCTGTAGTTTATTTTATTCTATATATTTTATTATTTCTATCCTTTTGCATTTTATATATATTTTATATTTATCTGACCTTTGTTTTTTTTTCTTTGTTTTTTTTTCTTTTTTTTTTCTTCTTGTTGCTTTGATAGTTGATTCTTTACATTTTGGACAGCCAACTCTAATGGAGAAAAATAATACAGAATTAAGCTGGGGGTTTTTCTGCTGGCTTGACATATCTATCATAGGTTTGTGTAAGCACTGTGTCCTTTCACTAATGAAGGTTTAGGATTAATTAGCCTCATGCGGGCCTTTTATTCACAATTTCTGACTAATTCACCCTTTGAAATATAATATTAAATTCATAGGTATCACACCTAATGACAACATACCCTTTATCCCTTTATATAACATGACATTTGAGTCTGAACTTCACCCTCTCAAAAGATTACTATTACTATATACCCATATACCAATCAGCCGATCAGCCATAACATTAAAAACAGTATGTTGTGCTGGCTATGATAGAAAGATGTCAGAACACAACGTGAATTGCAGATTGCTGCATATGGGGCTTCCTAGCCACAGACCTATCAGTTGGTGTTAATATTTTGGCTGATATTATATTCCATTCAGCTAAAGATGGTTTGCCTATTATCTTGTCTCTAGGGCTGGGGAGTGAGACATATCACATTTGTGGACAATGCAAAGATCTCCTACTCGAACCCTGTGCGTCAAGCTCTTTATGAGTTTGAGGACTGCCTGAATGGAGGCAAAACTAAAGTCTTGGCTGCAGTGGAAAGATTAAGGAAGATTTTTCCGGGGGTGGTAAGGCAATCTGCATGCTTTTTTTTTTTTTTCCTGTCCAGTATTTCATTTCCATCAGTGCACATTTCAAATGTGTGTTAATGCCCCATTTTCCAGGCTTTAACTTTTCACTGCCTTCAGCCTTTATCCTCTCAGATTATGTGTAATGTCTAAATATTCCAAATAGTTTACCTGCATTTGTTTCCAGGATTATTGAATCACTTTGTAAAAATGAGAAATAAATGAATACCGTATGTAATAATGCAGTAAGTGATATTATGAGTAATAATCATAAAATTATTATTTTGTGATTCTTGCTCTGGAGAGAATAACAGCACAATGTTCCTGTGCTGTGTAACAGGCTGGTTACACCTTTACAGAAATCTTGGTCAGCTGTTCCCTTGCAGAACATTGCACAGGTTTTACATGTGGATTTTTATGTTCATTTCAGACTACAGGTTTGTAGTCCCCTTCAAATTCGCAGACAGATGATTGAGTTGGAAGTACGTTTTGCTGGTTATCTTGTTGAAATCTTTGCCTATGACCAAATCTGAATCTCCTGGCAGAGGCACCTAGGGGTTTGATTAAAAATCAACCGGTTCTTCATGATGTTATTGGTCTTTACAAGATCCCGTGACCCACTAGTTGCAAAGCGTCTACGGAGCATCACCGGGTCGTCATCACATTTTTTCAGTGAGGCATCAGATGACTTTCCTTATATGAATCCAGAATCTTGTGGAAAATATACTGAGAAACATGCTGTGCATGAAGAAAAATTTTGATTTAGCCCCAACAATTGAGGCTTCTTCCTTGAAATGATTTTAAACAGCTTGTTCTGAAGGGTACCAAGGTTCATTCAACTGAAAACCTTTCCACTCTATTAAAACAAATAAGTTTTTGTGTTGCATCCTCTAGACACATTTTCATGTGTATTATTCCCCCCAGCCCTGCAGCACATTCGGTCATAACTGTGTTCTCAGTTGTCCCGCATAAATTAGATCCTGTGTAATTTTGTTGCCAAGCAACAAGGCCATTTCCTGTGTGTCAGAAGCATACTTGTGTCCCTATGCATAATCGTTTTGATAGCGAAGAAACACTGCTGTTCAAACTGTGATTCTGAGCCAGGCTTTGTGTAGGAATGTTGTTTAGGTCTCTGGGAGTTTTTATTTTCTCTTCCAACAATTCAGTCGCCTCTCCATGTTTGACTCCATCTGTTCATCCACTGTTTCATCAACCTCCTCTTCCCCTTAGGCTCAAAATTATTCATGCTCAATGACATTTTTAAAATGTCAAACTAGAAACCAAGAAATTTTGTAGTGGGGAAATAAGATAAATGTGCTTGCACAAAGAGCCAAAGAAGATAAATGTTCCCAAAAAAACGTGAAGTTTATTGATCACTTTTTGCCTAATTCATCCCACTCCATGACAGGTTTCACTGTAGTGAGATAATTAACTTTTATTTAACGAAGTTGAGGTGGATTTTGCTGAATATTCTGCGATATCCACCGAGCCTGAGGAGAATCATTGTTGTAGTTTATACTACACCAGAACATAAGAATATCAAACCAAAATAAGATTTTATATTTGATTATGTTTTTTAAGCATGGCCATGGCAAGAGGGTTTTGCATGCACATGTGTATGTCCCACTTCAGAGGAGAGATTTTTGATGTTCTAAAACTCTCTCCAGACATACACATTTATTTAAATAAGATTCATGTTTTGAAACTCAGAATTTCAGACTTTTTGCCTATACTGCACAAGTACATAAGCAAAGCGATCTTCGCAGTAGCATCTTTTTAAACTTATTTTAGGTTTTAGTATATACTGCAGGGAAACATAAAAAAAGAACAAGATTTTAGGTTGTCTTTACATATTTTAACCATTACAGAGTAGATCAGATGAGCTCCCTTGTGCTTCAAGCAAAGCATAAGCACTGTATCTCTAATGGTTTCTATTGAAACTCGTCTTAGTGAGTTTTATAATGTTGTTCTTTATATTATATCTAATAATTTTTTGTTTTAGTATGTACTACAAGGAAACATAAAGAAAAGCAAACAAATTGACATTTTCATAGTTAATTTTCCATATATTTTAATTGAAGTAGCAGGTCAAATGAGCTTGTGCTCCAAGGAGAGCTAAGCACTTTGCTGTCTTTTTATTCTCATGAGAGTTTTACTATATAATACTTGGAAATACAATAATAAAAAAACTAACTAAAATTTTATTGATTATTTTTCCATTTTTAAAGAATGACAATGATGACACAACCTGCTTCAGTTGACTGTAGCAAACTGTGAGTGTCCATCATTTTGATCAAGGTGTTACCTACTTGGGATAATGTTTTATATTTCCCAGATAGCTGTCCAATCAGATTGCACCTTGTCTACAAACCCTTAGATAGCAAACTAATCAGGCTGCATCATTCCTACATAGTACAGTACATGATGTTTTTAATTAAATTAAAGGACTACATATTACAATCCCTGTTAGCTCAGCACTTGCTTTGTGTTGGCAATGACATCCGCAGCCTCTCGATGGAGTAGCTTTCTACAGACCAAGATGTTATCCACCCATGTGACACATCATCAGATGTGTTCCCCGGGGTCACTGGGTGTTTCGGCCATTTATCTCAATACACCCTCAGCCGAGGCAGGCTCACCACCGGCCGATCAGGCCAGGGTGTGTGTCGCATAGTGGGTAAAGGTGATTTAGCAGCCCATACAGCATCCTTTCGCCTTAGACACAGCCAGTGGCTGCTTCTTTCAGTGGTGGCGGCGAGATCTTTAATAGCCTTTCGCTGGGCCTTCCCTCGAATGCCCATCTCCTTGAGAAGCCTTGTGTTGGACCTTGCCACAAATCCCCTGCAGCCCACTTCCAAAGTGTGGGATAGTAGGCTGTGCATTTGGGGAGATGGCATTGATTGAGGTTCTCTTGTCCTCCAGCACTGAGGCCAAGCACCTCAGTACCTGATTGTGGCACCAGGTCTATCTCCCCTGTGCCAGGCTGGGTCTTCCCCAAGCCGTAGGTGTGAATTCGATGAGAAGGGCAGTACATCATAGGTGGCTCTGACCATGAAGCTTAGCCTGTTTGTTTCCATGTTTCACCGTTCACTCCATTTGATTTTGTGCTGTTCCATGGATTCCCACCTCATCCAACTGCTTTGCTGAGATTGGGAGACTGCCCTGGCACATCTGGCTGCTTCCTCTTGGCGGCACAGTTCTTCCACAACCAGCTGCCGGCGCTCAGTAGGTGTAGCCTTCAGCCAAGTGGGTGTTGTTGATCCCAGGCCCAATCCCCCTGTGCCATGATGTACTTGGCCCACAATGTCCCTGCGTTTGAGGGCAGCCTTTGCTTCTGCGACCGCCGAGGCTGGACCTGTTTTGAGGGTTAGCCCATTGTCTCTCACGAAGTGATCTTTGGATTCTTTGAGCATCATTTCCAACCTTGTTTTGTTGCACTTAAACTACTCCAAAAGGCTTGATGTTAGCAGGGAAAGAGCTCTGTTCCCATAGAGACCTATGTTACTCAGGCACCTGGGTAAGCCCAACCACTGCTTTAGCTGTGTGCTCACCAGCATCTTCAACCGCTTGGCATGGGATAATGTGACCTCGTACATGGTGATTGGCCACATGAGGCGGGGCACTAAGCCAAATTGGAAACATCACACCTTTAAGATCCAAGGGGGAGCAGTGCTGTTAATTATTATAGCTGACTGGTTCATAATTGACAAGCAGATTTTTTTACACCCCTGTAGTGTCTCCCGATTAGAGATAAAGCAGAAGCAGTGAGTGTCTAGGTTTAAAGGTTTATTGCACCTATTATACTAACATGATATAAGCAAGATTTAATGAACAGTAGCCCATATTAATATGCTGTGTGTTTTTTTTTTTATTGCAGACATATGAGCTCCATTATACAATTTGGATCCTTTTCAATGTATTTTGAATAATTTTGCTTTTTTTGTTTTGTTTACTTGTATATACACATTTCTTTCTTCCTTTCTTTTTTCTCCTTTTTATTAACATATATGATCATATTACTTTAGTTTATTTTTCTTGTGAAACTTGTGGGGATGAAGCCATGCAAACAAATTCATGACAGTAATTGCAGCATTTCAAGTTAGTGATTTTATACAATAATGGGTTTAGAGACAGGCAGAAGAAAGCAAATTTTTTTCTTTTCATTGACTTATACTGATGAATAGTGCATTGTATGAATAGTGACAGCTTGTCTTTCAGGAATATTATGGTGCGTATTTCAGTGTTACATGAAGTGGGAATGGTGTAAACTATTTATCCCAGATAATAATAATAATAATAATAATAATAATAATAATAATAATAATTACAACAATTCAAAGTTTTAACCTTACCCATTATCCAAGTAGACAACCAAAGTGAAATGATGCATTATACTCATGTAAGAGGCATTCTTTGTTTAGCGCATACTGGAAATCGCAGTTTAAATTGATATTAAAATCTGAGCCAGACTCATCATGAGACCTTGACTGGTAAAAAAAAAATATTTTTCTCATTAAGTGAGGTGAATTATTAGCACAAGAAAAATGTGAGCTCTGGATTGCTATTATCTATTTGCTTTATTGATGGGGAGTCATCTGTTGTGTGATACATTAATGAAGAAATCAAGCTCCCTCGCAAAGTCCTAATTTTCATTCAAGAAAAGTGCTTATATGTGCACATCAGGTTATCTGAGCAGTTTGTATGAAGGATTGAGCTCAAACTGGGGCATTGCTTATTTGACTACATCTTGTGTGATTTATAGTCCCTGTACACATATTCAAGTAGAAATTTGAAGCTAATTAGCTAATCAGGTTGTATCTAGCAGTTGGTATTTGAACATGAGCCTCAAGTGTAACTACTGAAGCTCACTGTGGAATAATCAGGACCACCCTGCAAATTTGATGAAGACAACATGGAAATATGATTAACAAAAAATCTTCTAGTTTCATGTGGTCTTTTTATATTGGTCAGCAATACTTATACTAGTTTTTGAACACTGGGTGTAATTACCAAGGTGAGACCCATTGGCCATTTTTACACAAAGCATCAACAATAAAGGCATAAAGAGCATTCGTCAATTTGCAGATTTGGTTGTAAACACTGAACAGAAGGTGGCATAAAGCCGAGGTGTGACATGCAACACAACAGAGAATCTGCATCTGGTTTATGAATTATATACCACTTATTTGAAATATAAATACTTTGACTATACTGACATTGCTTTCAAAACAGTAACATTGTGTGTACAGGTGCGATTGCTAGGTGAACACATTTATACCACTTTTAACACACTCTTAATGCTTTTGAGCAATGGGTTTTTGAGATCAGAAATATGTTATAGAACAAATTAAAGAGAAGTGGGAAAAATTCAAGGTAGAAAGTTGTGTGGAAATTAGAAAAGAATAGCCTCAAGATTTGATGTTTTACATACATACATACATACATACATACATATATACAGTAATGTTCAGTGAAGTGACTTTTGTTTAAAAGGGTTAAATAGAAGTAATAAAAAGAAGTAAAAAATTACTTCTGTATAATTTTTTTTGGTGAAAATGTATTGAACAATGCTAGTGTAGGCAATGAGAACCAAAAAATCATTCCGAGTATATTGAGGCAAAAGTATGGCTAATAAACAAAAACACTGAAAATGGCAATTTTTGGAAAGTGTCGCAGATTTATTTATTTTTTTACTTTCGCATCGCATGAATGAACTTCAAGCCATATGGACTGGTTTAGCGAAGGAAGAAATTAAACCAAGTACTATTCAAGTATTTATTTCATGTAATATTGGATCATGTTCATGAAAATAAGTAAACAAACAACAATATATAGTAATAACAAAAATATTAGTCTCTTTCTTGAGACAAAAAAAATTTAGCAATATTTAGGTGGCCAATCTTTACTTTGATTACAGCATTTAACCTTGCAGGCATAGTGTTCACCTATTTTTAATTTCTTCACTCGCTAAACCATTCCATATGGTTTGAAGCTCATTCATGCTGTGCAAAAGTCAAACAAAAAACACCTTTGTGACACCTTTCAATTTTTCTGAAAAATTGGTATTTTCAGTGTTTTTGTTTATTAGCCATACTTTTACATCAATATACTTGTCAGAATGATTTGTTATGTTTCTCATTGGCTACTATAGCATCGTTCAATACATTTTCACCAAAAAATTATAGAGAAGTAATTTAGACAAATGTGGTTGTGTGTAATCTTCACTGCACACTACTGTACATACATAAATTTTTTTTCTCAGCAATAGCATTCGCTAATTGGGATGTGCAACAAAGAATTATAAATATAAACAAAAACGCATGGCGTCATTTTAGAATGTTTTAAGAATGCCAACAAAGAGAGGCGATCCCTTTTTTTTCCGTTGGTGGCAATAACTTTAACTACTAATGAAAAACTGCCTGTCTGCCATGAATGTTCACAAAGCATCTAATAACCCGGATGGATGCTACTGCTCACTCGTAAACCCTCCTTCTTGATACCGATTGTCTTCAGACAGCAGTGTCATATTATTCCAGAACTAATCAGGTTTTTTTGTACAGGCAGATGAAGACCGAGTCTGTGTTTTTCTGTTTTTGGGTCTGTGTGGTTTTTCAAGGAGTACTCACTCAAAAATCCCCATGTCCTCCTCTGTGGAATTCTTGCTTGTTAATTTTGGTGAATTAGTGTTCTGTTTTGTTTATACACTGCTCATAATTTATTGATGTTTCCTGCATTGATCATCTCCTCCTGTTAGACTAATGAGCAGCTCATACTTTACCTTTACAAAACCCCAGTGTGATTAGAGCTAATTTGACACTGCTCTGTTATCTCAGCCATAATTAATGCTCTAGTCCTCGTCATCCTGCTCTCACATACGCACGCACTTCAAATCCTCCTTCAGGAGAGGTGAGACGTCAGAATGTGAGCAATTCATGAGTCACTAATCATTTCAGTCTTATTTTGTCATCTCTCATTTTCTTGACATACATGAGTAAATATTTTTTCACATTACAATTTAAATGAATGATCTCAGAAATATAATGAATGAAGTGCCCTCGATGCACCATGTTAGGCATGAAAGCACAACAGACCTGACTTGAGATCATTAATTATACTGTGTATGTGATTTAATTAGCTAGGAGAGTATATAAAAGCCATACAGTAATAAAATAACCCACTTTAATCCAGTCAGATTAGTATTAATAGTCCTCAAAGCAGACTTGTGTATCTTTATTTATCCTTTCCTTAGTTATTTTCCAGACTATAAGATGTATTTTTGGATGTACGTTGTGGATTTTGGGTAATAATAGAGATCTAACTTGACCTGGGCTTTGTCTACAGATAGAGCTCCATCCTTCAGGGAAAAAGAAAGTGTGAAATTGACAAAAAAAAATTAGGTCCACATTGTTACAGTTATTGTTAAATATATAGCCTTAGCTTATTCCAATGCTTTCAGCATATCTTGCTGTTTCTCATTCATCCCAGCATTCTTGCCATAACGAAGATCTGAGTGACCTCAGCCACAGAGATGGACTCCAATGAACCATAGGTTTCTGCCATTGCCTACTGAAGAACTGTAGTTTCTACAGTCCTGGCTTTCCCATACTCAGTTATTCACCTTAAATGGTTTCCTCCCAACTAATGTCCAACACATTCCAGGTTTACTGCAATGAGAGGGCTGCCATTCACTCTTAACCATCTCTGAATGTGGTCTGAGTGCTCAAATTACACTATGAATTTGGAATGCATCTGACCACCCTTCACACATCTGTACTTGGACCTGTCCACATCACCCAGATCACATGTAAAAATCAGCGTTGAAATGGGCCTAAGATTTTCATATGCCTACTGTCTGGCAGACATTGCACCAGACACACTTCTTCTTGCAGGTGGTGTCTTTTACATTTGTGCTCATCATCACCCCCACCTTCCACACTCACACACTAGTGGATAGATAGGTGTCTAGGTGTGTTTTTATGACCGATCGGTATATAGAAGAAGAGTAGACAATTGGATGGCAACAAAATGGGAAAACGATTTTATTAAATTTGAAAAAAAAAAAAAAATTAATTTGTTTATCTTCATTACCTCTTTTATCATCTTAGTGGAGTGGAGCTATAGCACTAGATTAAATTACTTTTACCATAAATACTGAATTTAATACACAATTAAACATGATTTAGGAGAGAGGCATGAGCCCAGTAATTAATAACAGCTTTTTTTTCCAAGAAATGGACAGCGCCATTACTGTCTAGCAGACACAATGGGATGATGGCCGCGAGCGGAAATGAAGGGTCATTCTACGTTATAGTCTCATTCTGCACTCTCCCTCATGACATCGACTGGCCATTCTGGGTCGGACATATATCCCTGTATATCTTCTTTCTGCTGAGGATCTATGAAGTGATAACTGTTTTTCACTCAGATATAGCTAAAAAATAATGCGTGCTAGCACTACATGCACTATCTCCTGATCGCCATTTCATTGTTGTTGTTGCATGTATTGTGTTTGGGTCATGCCACGTAATCTCAAGGCATCTTGCTGTAATCTCATGCTAAGATGACTACCCCTACATTGTAAATCGGTATATTTTGCTCCTGATCTTTTTTTATAACACTGTTTATTATGATATTATATCTAGAGACTTATTTATATTGATGTGAAATATTGCTCTCTGTCTAAAAGTGGTGAATATGATAGCCCTTCTTCAAGTGTTGTGCTGTATTTTTGCCTCACCTGGCAACACTTAAAAATATACCCGATCATTTGGGGGCATTTCTAAAACATGCACACACCCATACACACAAACACAGGAAATTTTAGAGTATCCAATCCACCTACTTTTATGGTTATGAGACATTTGAAGAAGCCCATAAGCAAAGGTCAGGATCAAACCCCTGCACAACCTAATAAAGGGAATATATATATTTTAATAATAAAAATAATCTTTCTCTGACTCATTTAGAATGCTAAGGGATTCAACATGACCATCCCCATGCCTGGGCACCCTGTGAATTTTTCTGAAGTAATGATTGCTCAAGCGCAGAAAGATGTGGAACAATTGGAAACGCTGATCTCAGAACATGATGTCGTTTTCCTGCTCATGGACACGCGGGAGAGTCGATGGCTCCCCACTGTTATTGCAGCCAGCCGGAGAAAGGTATACTAACTGATTTGAATAATACATCAATGAAGAAGTGAATGCATGTTTTTCTAAACTATAATTGGATTCTCAGTATAAATTGCAACACCTTCAGTGGCCCAAAACATCTCCTAATACAGAAAATAAGGAGAAATAAAGAAATGCTTGATTTTGTTTAGTGAGAATCGACTTGTTAGATCTTTTTCTGTCATGTTAAATCACTGACAAAATTAGGAGTGTGATGATATCGTGTTCTAAAATAATAAATACCCTAAATGTGTTTTCCAGCTTGTAGTTAATGCGGCTCTTGGATTCGACACTTTTGTTGTAATGAGACATGGCCTTAAAAGACCCAAAGACTCCGATGCTGAAGACTCCAGGGAATCATCCTCAATGTCTGCATCAGACTCCTCTTCAGCCTCAACTCCAGCAACACCAGGTAGAACTTAGGGGTCCATTGAACACATTATTTACTCATTTTATTTCCTGTTGATTGTATTTAAAAGTATTACATAGAAATCCTTCCTACCTATCCTAGTGGCTTTGCATTTGGTTGTTTATCACCTAGTGGTTCAGCATCTATTAATGAAAGTAGTATTTATGTGATGACAGTCCAGGACAACCTATTTTAGAGTTTATTTTTAAACTAAAAGGATAGTTTAAGATTACATTACATTTTTTAAGCATGACGGTGGCATGTGAGCTCCACCACTTGAAAAGTCTCTGTGTGGACATACAAGTTAATTTAAATATGATTCACCTTATGATTAATATTTTATTACACACTACAGAGAAACTCAAGAAAAGAGTGCTCCATAATGGCGTCTTTTTAAACTAGTTCAGAGTTTTAGTTTATACTATGCAGAAACATTAGCAAACTAAAATACGTTGGGTTTTGTTTTTTTTTTTTCCATTTTTAAAAGTGTGATGATCACACTTTTGGACCTGCTCCTTTATAATAGTGACTTTTGGTACTCATTCAAAATATGAATTAATTGCTTTTTTCCCTTGAAAAATGTGAAGGCCACATTGCATTGTTTTCTTTAAATTTTTTGAAATGGCATTTTGTTGAATTTGCCAGATTTCAGAATTAATGTCCATGATAAAAAGTGGGTTTAATTCAAGCTATGTTCATGTGGGATGATGTCTAATAACCTGAAAAATTGCACCAATTAAATTGTGCTGTTACTGTGTAGAATATATGAACTACTCTTATTCACTTTTATTGGTTTTAAAGTCATTGCTGATCAGTGTAAATACTAGTACTAACAATCATGCAGTGGTTCAAGTAACTGAGATCAGTTTTTATGCCTCCATGCGGGCGATAGCCAGGTCTGGAGGCATTATGTTTATGGGTTTTCCGTCAGTCCATCCATCCACACCATTCTGGGGAAGACGATATCTCAAGAAAGCTGTCAGGGATTTTCTTCAAACTTTGCACAAATGCCCACCTTAACTCAAGAATAAACAATTTACATTTTAGAGTTCAAAGTATAAAGTGACTGCAGCTTCATGTGGGCCATTCTATTCAATGTGATATCTTAAGATAGCTTATATTAATTTTATACAACATTTTGTATTAAGATTTAATAAAAAAAAAAAATCCCAATCTCCCAATGCTTAAAAAAACTCAGACATCTTCCAATTATACTACCACTGACACCACCACAATATTGCTTCTTGAGCCAATACTCTTCTTTCACTGTCCACTTTGTACATCGTGTGGAGACATACAGTCAAACCACCAGACAGTAGTTCTAGTTTCCATTCTGTTTGATGTGAACCTTTGCTTTATAGAACATTAACAAATCAGTTATTAAATGCATGAAAATGGTACTTTTACCTGTCCCTCTGTCTGAAGAGGGCTCTGAACAGGGTGTCTCTGCAGGGTGTTAAGATGGAAAATCAGGTGATGCGTGCTTCTCAATGTTCTCTGAACTGTCTCTTGACGGTTCATTCCGATTGTTAAATAAATAGACACATTAGTGTAAATTAAACTTTAAATCATGGTCGATAAGGGCATGAGCTTTACATCAATAAGCCGCATGACCTGATTTTCTTTATCCTTGTTAAAATTAGGTGGCTTGAGACTCCCATGGAGTGGCCTAGCACCACTAATAATGGGATGTTTGGTTAAAACTCTCTACCAAAGCATTTATTTTTATAAGCTTTCTTAAGCTCTAAAGAAGAAGCCCTCCCTTATCTTTGCAATGAAAGTGCAAATAATGGATTGCATTTCATTTCTGATTTTGTTGTTTCTTATACTGTTCACATTTTTAGGAATGTCTTTGTTCTCTAACATACCTGGTCATCGACTAGGCTGTTACTTCTGCAATGATGTTGTTGCCCCTGGAGATGTAAGTTTCCCTGTTTTCTTTTAAGCAGTTATTCGTTTTGATTTGGTGATGGCATGTATGAGTAGTCTACATTTTTCCACCTGTCCAGATTCATATCCACTTACCCATTCATTCGTCCATCCCTTTGACTGTCTTTCTAGTCATCCATCTTTCCATCCATTCAACTATACTTATCCTGACATACATTCATCTAGCCTTCCAAAATATCCATTATGTCTTATGCATTCATCCAAAAGTCTAATTTTATCTCTCACCAAAAATAAATATTTTCTTCTGAAGAAAATACAGTGGGTCTAGAAAGTAATCAACCTCTTCAAAATATCCTCATTTTGGTGCTTTGCAGACTGAAATGGATATACACACAAAAATATTTTCTGCCTGTAATTACTCAGTTAAAATAGCAAGACTTTAGAAACAAAAAAGTCACCATCAGTCACCAAAGTCAACTGGAAATATAGTTTAGTGTGTGTCTTCATTTCAGGCTGCTTTAGTTCAAAAGTTTTTAAAAATTTAGTATGTATGAAATAACCCAAATCTCTGAATGACAATCACATCTATATGTTTGGACAATCACATATTTTTCTGATGGATGCGTGATTGTCCAAACATACAAATGTGATTGTCATTCAGAGATTTGGGTTGTTTCGTACATACATACAAAATTTGTGATTATTGTCTTCCTCTTCTTCTTCTTCTTCTTCTTCTTCTTCTTCTTCTACTTGAATCCAGTCAACCAGGGACAGGACCCTGGATCAACAGTGTACTGTGAGTCGTCCTGGTTTGGCCATGATTGCCGGAGCTTTGGCTGTTGAGCTTATGGTGTCCATTCTGCAGCATTCAGAGGGGTGAGAACTACATTAGATTAACACATACCTCTCCCATGTCTTTTTATAAATGGGCCGAAAACACACCTTATGCTTATTTAACCACCTACCTATCAACTACCTTCCTTTCAAAAACAGCAAATCGATCACTTGGTTCACTGGACCCTCATCACACTTCCTATAAAACAGAAAGAGACAAAAGCGAAATAAAAACAATGCAGTAAGCTTACTTAGGTAAAATGGCATAGCAGTGCAAAGTACTACTGTGGAAGATAATCTTGTTTTACTTTATAACTTTTTGCTCAGACAGCACTTGAAACAATGTTTCATGCCTTCCCAAGACAAGACCATTGTTAAAGAAATGAGCATATATAGTCTTAATTGCCACTAATAAAGAAAACAGGATACATATAGACAATTAATGTTAATAAATTTGCAAAACTTCATGATTTTTCAAAAAAGACGGATTCCTGCCTTTTATAGTCTTTGCTTAGCCCCCCATCACCCCCAGACATCAGATCATGAAATGTGTAGTTTTCAAGTTCATACTATGCCCATGCCACATTCTCACTTATATCTAGCAATCCATATGTATTAAGAAATTAATGGTTGGGCACTTGTCTATTTATAAATGTGTTTATCTCTGTCTTCTTTTTGTATTTCCTCATATTATGTCTGTGCTTCCTTTGATATTTACTATATGTGAATATGTCACATTAAATGGAGTCATTTAATACATGCATTGTATTTTTTTGGAGGACTTAGTTGGAACATGGCTGAGGATGACGGAGGTTTTTCTCACAGCAGGCTTAGCCATATTAAATGCACACTTATATCTTCAGGATGATTTTTTTTTTTGTGTGTGTGTTTTTATTGTATTTTTTCATCTCTAAAGTTAAAAAAAGCAAATTATTGTTGCACTTGCCTGCCATTGTTGTTTCTGTGTGCAATCGTAATGGAGTTCATCAGTGACAAATAATTAATTGTTCATTTTGCTCCTCTCTCTCTCTCTCTCTCTGTGTGTGTGTGTGTGTGTGTGTGTGTGTGTGTGTGT
>JAQMYF010000023.1:10414100-10425578 GCA_030014195.1 Neosilurus mollespiculum | reverse complement strand
CACACACACACACACACACACACACACACACACACACACACACACACACACACACACACACACACACACTGCTTATTCTGCACAGCCCAAAGAAAATCTGTCTCTCTGCAGAGCAAAAGGAGTGCTTTGATAAGAGAGTGTGTAACAGAGTCACGGATAACTGTGTAACAGTCCTCCACATATCTTGTTAGACATACATTGGATTTTATTCCACTTACTTGTAATCAGATTTATTTTACTCATTATTACTTTGCTATTATTCCATCTTTACTTAATTCCTGCACTGTTTCTGTTTTAAGTTCTATGAACAACAGATTTACTCAGAATCGATTTCTTTCTTTGTTGCTGTCTTTCTGCCTGCCTTTATCTACATAGCTACATCCTAAGCTGTTTGTGTCTGTGTGTGTAGCTAAATAACCATCCCTCTGGTTAGCTGTCTGTGCACAGGTCTGTGTGTCTGTCTTTTTAACTACGAAAAAAAAAAAAAGAAAAAGCCCGAATGTATGTATGAGAGTTGTAATCTTCTTGTCTGCTTGTCTGTCTACCTAGCCGACAAGTCCCACAATCTATCCATTAGGTTGTCTGGATGGATGCCGGTCTCTGTATCTGTGTGTCTAGCTGTGATCCAACTACCTAGTTAAATAGACATCTCTCTGACTGTTAATTGTCTATCTAGAAAACTTTTTCTCTGTCTAGATGTCCCTCTGTCTGTCTATTCATCTGTCTATCTAGCTGTCCATCTAGCTATCCTGAAAACCATCTTTGTCTTCCTGTCTGTCCAGCTATTTACCTGTCTGTTCATGTCTCTCTGTGTAACCATGTCTACATTTCTGTCAGTTTAATTTCAAAGTCGCTGCATTTGCTCTGTTTGCTTTTTGTAACTTTTTGTAACTGAGAGCAGCCACACTCCTTCACACTGATTGGAATTTCCTCTTGAAAAAAAGTGCTTACCACGATACGTACATGGGAGTTGTAGCTGCTCCGTGTACATTTTTAGCTTTAGGGAAATATACAATGGCATCCAGTATGGCATGCCTAATGGATGCACCCATGGTTGCAGCGGGTGAATTGATCTGGTGCTTGACACAAGGTTTCAACATGACTAAGCTTTCCATGAATGGAAGCCACACCCTCCCGGAAAGCAAGGTAGTTCCATGGCTCTCACGTAGTTCCGATGAAAGTGCCTGGAACATTCATTCCTTCATTCATTTTCTGAACCGCTTATTTCTAATTAGGGTCGCGGGGAGGCTGGCGCCCATCTCAGCCGACTCTGGGCGAGGGCAGGGTATACCCCGGACAGCTCGCCAGGCCATAGCAGGGCGTGCCTGGAACATTTATGGTATAATGCAAGTTGAACCCTGAAAGGCTAAATATTGTGTACTGTGAAGTCATTCCAGTTAGTGTGTGTAAGATCTAGGCTTATTAAACAAATTATTAAAGCGATTCCATGATTTATTACTCTACTTGAGCTGGAAAAACATGCTTTTAATTGAATAAAGTTTTTGAAGTGGTTTTATTTATCAAAATTTACCTTGTGTCAGATGCTTTTTTTTTCTTCTTTTTTTTTTAAATAAATGCTAGATGAACACCTCCAAAGTGATTCACGGTTTATGCCATGATTTTGCGCAGATTAATAATAAATTTTGTCTAAATATGAATTGCTTTTTGTTCACAGGTCTTGCGGCATTATGAGCAGGAAGGATTCCAGTTTTTGTTGCGAGTGTTTAACTCCTCTCATTCCTTCTTGGAGGATTTGACAGGTCTGACCCTGCTGCATCAGGAGACCCAGGCTGCTGAGGTAAGTCTTCCTAGTCCTCTTCAGTATTTCTTTAGGGTCAATATTCAGCACAGCATCCGCATGTCATTATGAATATATGTGTCCCTAAAATAAACATTTAATTTAAAGTTAATAAAGATAAAAGAATTTTGATAACTCGTTGATTAAAGGGTTAAGGGTGAGAAAAAAGCAGATCCAAACCGAGTCTAGTGGAAGATCCTTAACCCAGACATGAGTATAGATGCAGAGGATTAGAAAAAAGACAATAAGGTGCATAAAGCATGGAGAACCTTTATGAAGTGAAGCTGAAAGGGAATTACTAATTGCTGGCTTTGAAAAGTGTGATGGAAGACCTTGAAGATGACAGATTTGTGACACAGTGGAAGGAGTAGACTTTAAAGAGCAGACATGCCACAAATGTATAACATGGTACTGGCATCCATGTCCATGTGGTCTTCATGGAGAATGAAATCTTAAAATACACTGGTGTATAATGATACAACTATCTATTGCCTAGTTGATTTTTTTAATATATATATTTATTAATTTGTTTTGAGTTTGGGCATATTGAGTTGGAGGTCCTCATGGGTGGTGCTTTGCTGTGACAGAAACCAGGTCGAGATTTAAAAGTGTGGGGAAATTCTGTATACTACTGATAGAGTAAAATAGGCACACCCTCCCCCAGGTCTAGTGATCGAGCATGCTGCTTCCTTTGACTGCGTCCAATCATCTTCCTCTTCTTATGATATTCACTGCACACTTGATTAAATGAGGATAATTCTAAAAAACTACTCTACAAGCACACATGGAGTGTAAGTCTGAATGAGAAGTATGTGCTACTATGTCACATAGTCTTATCCTATAAGGTTTTTGTTTGTTTTTTGAAGATTGACTTTGTCATGGACATCACAGCATGGACTCAGGATCACCTCCAGAAAGTTTTCTGTGGATTTGAATCCATTTTAAGTAATCTTTGGCCCAGAGAAGAAGATTTTTGTTATTTCTGAATCATGTTCACATATGGATTCTTCTTTTCATGATAAAGCTTTAACTTAAAGAGCATACTCCGGCCACAGTCAGTGATTTCTGAAAGTTATCCCGAACCTATGCAGTGAATTTCATGACAGAATGCCTGTCTGACACCTTTGTATCATAACCAGCATGAACTGTTTCAGCAGTTTGTGCTACATTTGCTGGATCAGACCAGACCAGGGAAGTTACTAGTCGTTGCTTCCCATGTGTGCCAGTGAGCCTTGGGCACCCATGTCATATTTTTGCTAAGTCCATTTGTTCACTACTAAATTGTAGTGCTTCTTCTGTTTACAACAGTTTCAGTAATTGTGCATGAAGGCTGTCTCCATCTGCAGGAGAGGGGTATACACATGATCACTTCATAATAAACCACAGCCAGTGTCTGTCTATGATTTTAAACCAGGAGTCTTCCTATTTGATGTCAGCTTCAAAGTTGACTTTAAAGTACATATTGTCTTGTCCTGTCAGACTATGAGTCCAGATGACTTGTTCCCATGTGCTGACAAATGTGGGAATTTATTTTTCTAAAGCGGCCAGCGGATTTATGGCTCGGTATCGGTTGATGCCCCGTGAATGAGACCTTTGTTGGGTCAAACCGTGAGTGTGAGAGTTCAGCTTTTCTCAGGGTTGCCTTTACTTGAGCATGTAGTCCTCACAGACTGCTTCCTGATTAAAACCTAGCCCATGGGAGCCACACAATACTGTAGACGTCATTGTAGTTCAGATTTCAAATGGACAAAAATAATGCAGCTATTCATTGTGCTGCTTCAGGTGTTTAATAATACGCTCTGGCTAATTGCTTTATGAGTCTGAGTCATTCTGTCTGTCTGTCATTTTGAATTATGAGACAAAACTGAATGAATACGTATGCACTATAGACTCATTGCATTTTAAGCCACTGGGTGGTCTATTGTTAGGTCTCTCTCTCTCTCTCTCTCTCTCTCTCTTTTTTTCTTGCTTTAGCCTCCAGTAATCTAAGGGGAGAAACATAATCAGAACAAACTGTCCTTCTGACATAATAGCATTGGACTGTTTGATTGGCTATAACAGAGCAATGACTTAAGCAGTTTAAAATATACCATATACAGCACTCTATGTACAAATATTAATTTTATACTTGATATGTCAATTGATTCCTCATCAGTAAATATGTCATGTAATGAATCAAACTTATGTTTGACTTTAGTCCTGGCAAATGTTTGCTCAGGGATCACTTTTATTTTTATAAAAACCTTTATCTTTGCTATTATCATAGAAGCAGCAAAAAAAGAAGCAGTGTTATTCCATT
This sequence comes from Neosilurus mollespiculum, assembly GCA_030014195.1. Classification (NCBI taxonomy): domain Eukaryota; kingdom Metazoa; phylum Chordata; class Actinopteri; order Siluriformes; family Plotosidae; genus Neosilurus; species Neosilurus mollespiculum. The sequence continues at coordinate 10,421,481 of JAQMYF010000023.1, read as the reverse complement.
ATCAGGATAACAAATTATCACTTCCAGTAAGGCAAGATAGCAGCAAAATAACAGTATGCAGATATTAAACTAACAAATCACATATAAACTACTGAACTTCTGATTAAAATAAAATTAGGCACATTTGCACAAAACGCTACGTTTACATACATCAGGCAGGCGTCTGCTCATATACTTGACCCTATGGCATATTGTGCAGTGCATTTAAATGCACAACACTTCTGTGTTTACAGCTGGTTCTATGTGAGTCACGTGTCACTTTTCACAGTACACTGGCACACACCTATGTGAGGATTTATTACTCTGGTTTTTTAATTCCCCTCTAAGTAAATATTAAGGGCTCATTCTAAACTTACAAAAACACAAGAACTTACACACACCTAGTTACAGGGGATTACATTTGATTGAAATCGGAATTCTAGATTCCATTTCTATTACTTAGTGCAGTGTAGACCCCACAGGTTTCTGAAGACCGAAGAGACATGGATAGGTGGGCAGTTTCACTTTGTTTATTTACTTTCATTTGAACTTAAACAGAAAAATGTCTGCTTTTTAGCCACTTTGTTCACTTTATCTTACACTGAGATACAGGAAGCACTTAACCATTCACATATGAATGTGGTGAAGACACACACACACACACACACACACACACACACACAGTTTGGTGGTAGAACTTGACATGGAGCTTCTCTCTGCTTCTTTGATTCTCTCTCTGGTTACCGGCTTCTCAATGGCAATGTTTTTTGATGGTTTGAGTCAATTTTAAGTCAGTTACTTATCAAATCAGTTGAAATGTAGAACTTCCTGGACTTTTCAGAAAGTACTTATAACTGACTATTTTTTTATTCACACAAAGGAGACAAAAAGCAGCATGCTATATTGCTTTGTTTTATGCCTGCATCTGTTCCGTATTAACTGGATGCAGCCCTACTGCAGTTTACGTTATGGCATGTTATTTATAAAGATTTATCTGATTTTGGCAGGAAGAATCACTGATATAACCAGTCACTATGTTAACTATATATCTCTACAATTAACTTCACAGACAACCGAAAAAGGTTATGGCTTTAATCTACAATACTTTTCATTAAATTAAAATAAAATTTAAGGAGTTCAAGTCCAGTGAATTACCTGAAAGGAATATAGGTAAGAGCTATGTCAGAACTACCTTCAGAGAAGAAATAAGATGGTAGAATTCAAATCATGAAATGTGACCCAGTCTGGCAAAATGAGTCACAGTGACCAGAAATTCAAAATTGAGTTAGCCATACCATTTTAAAGCTTAGAGTCTCCTCTTTTAAATGGTATGGCTAACTCAATTTTGAATTTTTGGTCACTGTGACTCATTTTTCCAGACTGGGTCACAAATATCCACAGCACAGGCTCAAAACTTATACCATTGAGGTTGTTTGGGATAAAGTGGACAGAAGGGTGAAGGCAAAGAAACCAAGTGCAACACATATGTGGGAACTTCTGCACCTGGAAGAACTTCCAGGATGCTATTTGATTTCCATTGTTAAAAGAATGTCACGAGTGTGTTCAGCTGTAATATCTGTAAAACAGTATATGTGGCAGAAATTCAATGCAACTTACCCTTCAAAGAACACCGTACCTAAAGTAAAGCATGGAGGTGGTAGCATCCTCTGTGGGGGTGTTTCTTTTCAGCAGGGACTGGGAAAAGACAGAAGGACAAGTTGATGAGGCAAAATTTAATCAAATTCTTAAGGACACCCTGCTGTCCTCTGCCAGAAAGTTGTCAATAGGAGGAAGGTTCTCCTTCTAAGATGACAGTGACCCAAAGCTCACAGTAAAGTTGACCACACAGTGGCTGAAGGAGAAAAGGTTGAATGTCCTTGTGTGGCCCAGTCAGAGCCCAGACTTAAACTCCATCGAAAATCTGTGGCATGATTTGAAGATTGCATTCCATCAGCAGTCACCATCCAATTTAACTGAGCTCGAACAGCTCTGTAAAGTTCTGTAGTCTAGGTGCACAAGTTTGGTAGAAATGTACCTCAAGAGACTCATGGCTGCTATCAAACCAAAAGGTGGTTCCACAATGTGCTGACATAGCAGGTGATCCCTTAACATAGTGATTGCTTTGTTTGTTTGTTCATTTTGTTTTAATTTGTCTTTTCTGAACTGTTGCTACTATATCTTTCACTTGGCTGTTAAAAGTTTCATTAAATAAGTACAGCTAAAAAAAAAACATTTGTGTTTCCTGATTTTAGTCCAAAAGCAACAAATCTGAATATTTTGAAGGAAGTGGATCTTTTTTAAATACCCACTGTAAATGTTTGTTTCTTATGCACTATGCTGTCGGTAGCCTTAAGTTGCCAACTACGACTGCGGTAGTACTTTTTGTATATAATTTCATCATTGAGGGATTATGAGTAAATGACCTGGTATGTTTTTGACTTAAATTTATAAAACAAAAAAATACTAAATGCATCTCATTTCAAGTATCATGATAATCATTTAAGGGTGTGTAAATGCTGTTTTGTGATTATAAATGTCTATAAACAACATTAACGCACATTATCTTCCATATTTTTTCTCCTTAAATTACTTTAGTTGTGCTAAGCAAATACGAAGGCTAAAGTCCTTTAAATGCTGCTCTGTGATTAGTTTAGATGTTTAGTGCAGACAGATGAAAGGTGTTCAGGTTGAGTGCTAGTAAGAGATCTACTTGTAGTGTTAGACAGGAAATGAGTGGCAGTGCTGTATAAACAGGAGTGTGAAGACCAACCCGGTGGGTGCCTCCTCGCCATAAACCTCAGGAAGTGGGAAACGCACAGAGGAAATGAGTGTCTGAACAGGAAGCTCAGCCCTGTCCACTCTGCAACACCCACTACCTCACTTATTGTTCTGACCTCCCCTGATTCATTTCATTCATTTTGATTTCAGCAGGAAATTTCAGGCAAATGATAATCAGTTTCTCTGTAAACTTTATGTAAGATGTTTTAAAGGTTAAATTTTAAAAAAGATTACACAGTACACTGCTTATGTATGCAAAAGTGACCTTCATAAGTATTTTTCACCATTCATAAAAATATGGGAGTCTTTGTGTGTGTGTGTGTGTGTGTGTGTGTGTGTGTGTGTGTGTGTGTGTGTGTGTGTGTGTGTGTGTTTTAAGTTGTTTTATAAAACATGGAAACATGCCCATAAGTATAGAAGGTAGTACAATATAACAAGTTATTCCAAAGTTAATTGCGATCTTTGGTGTAGAACGCTGCCACTAATCTTTTTAGCTGAAGACTAGTGCCCACTAGATTGTGTTTAGTCGTTTTCGTTTACTACCAATTGGCATGTCTTAAAGGAACAGTGCTCAGTTTGTATTGGAGTTCTGGCTCTGCTCTATACTCCACACAGCCACACATTTCAGCACTGACTTGCTCTCAGGCAGAACAAGCAGGCCACACAGATCCTAAAATGACAAATCCATGTGTGGGCTGAAGTGCACTTCCTAGTGAGTAGGCTGAAAGATGGTTTCCTTTGACTTATGAAATCAAAGTCACAGGGTGGTTTACTTTACATTCCACTTACAGCTAAGTCCCGGCAAGTATGTCCAAGTAAGAAGCTGCTCTACTTCCGCCTGTGACGTGAAAACACTCAGTCAAAATATTGTTATAATTCTAGCAAAACATTGCATGGATGTCTGTACACATTTAGGAAGTAGATATAGGGAAGATCAACATGTAGGGGTGTAATAATTTACATGAAGCAATATTTGACTTCTGTTTTATAGTTATATAGATTTATCTTGGGATAGGTATTAACTACAGAATGTTGGGAAAGATTAAAAAAATACTTTTCACATTTGGCGATTGTTGGAATGATGTATCCAAAAATGAACACCGTGTCCCTATTACCAAAAATATGGTCAGTATTCTAAAGTTTGAAATTTAGTTCTTTCATGTAGTAGTGGAGCTGTGAGGATTTTTCCTAGAGTAATGCAGCTAATAATAATACAAATTATATTTATTAATCTTCATAAAATTCATTCATTTATTTGCCAAACCGCTTTATCCTACTATTATACCAGGGAGGCTGGAGCCTATTTCAGCTGTAAAGGTAGTGTACAACCTTTACAGCTTGTCAGTCTATTGCAGGCTCAACCCCACAACCATTTACACTATCATTCACACCTAAGGGCAATTTGGAACAGTTAATTAGATTTAATGTGCATGTCTTTGGACTGTGGGAGGAAACTTGCGTACCCAGAGGAAACCCATACAAGCATGGAGAGAACATGCATACTTCACACAGAAATGTCCTTGACGAGCCCAGGAACCATCTTGCTGTGAAGATAGATGTGCTAACCGTAGGCAATTTGATGCCTACAAAACACAGAACAGTGGTTGTAACAGAGTCATTTTTACCATTGTGTTACATCACATTTCCTTTTAGTTATACGATTTCATCATTTGGGAACTGGAATGATGACTGTTTTAATTGATATTTTTATCCATATTTACTTGGAACAAAACTTCAACCAGACTACAAAGCCACGCTGTTGTAGCTTGTTCAGAATGAGGAAAACTTAATATATGCCTTTGCATCAATAGGGCATACACACAAACCAAACTCACCCATGCAGTGGTCACTGATTTACACCATACCTTCATTCACCTTTTGCTAATAGTATTCTGGATGGTCGTTTTTATCTTTTGGCACAAAGAACTCAACACCAAACCCTCCCTCCCCAAAACAAAAAGCTGAAATATGGACTTAGCTCACCACCACAAATGTGACCCAGTCTGGCAAAATGAGTCACAGTGACCAAAAATTCAAAATTGAGTTAGCCATACCATTTAAAAGAGGAGACTCAAAGCTTTAAAATGGTATGGCTAACTCAATTTTGAATTTTTGGTCACTGTGACTCATTTTTCCAGACTGGGTCACAAATGGTTCTACTGTCCTTTAGTCTGAGACTGAGATGTCTGACATGAGCTGAGCTGGGGCCCAGAGAACCAGACATATGTCCTCCTCCTTGCATAATACAGTTTCAGGCTGCATTTCTGGTTGTAGCAGCAGACTGTATTGAGTGGCTCATTAAAGATTTAAAAGAGTGTTTTTTCAAGTTTCCATACTTTAAGTTACTCATAACATTCTTGGCCATTCTCCCCTGACTAGTCTCATTATCAAGGCAGTTGTTATGCCAGTTGTTTTGCCAATATTTTTTATTTTCTGTGTACATTGTAGGCTGTTTTTTCCCATCAGAACAGCAGTTTCTGAAATGCTTAAACCAGCATGTCTGACATTTAGAATCTTTTGCTTATTCTGATGTTTGATGTGAGCATTAACTTAAGCTGTTTACATTGATTTGCATGTATTTATTGCTGTGCTGCTGCCACATGATTGGCCGATTGGATAATTACCTGAAAGTTTTGGGTATACATGTGCTCTGAATAAAGTGATTACCTTCAGTAATTGCTGTAACTTGGTCAGTACTGTGGCGGAACCCGGAGCACTGAGGATGAGATAGCAATACACTGTGTATGGGTTACCAGATCATTCCCCATTTCAAAACTAAAGCAGCAAACTTTGGACACTAAACATCACTGTCTGTGTGACTATATTTGGCGTGAGGGAAAACTGATACTACACTTTTATGATAGATAAACAATGGAAAAAAAAAGATGACTGAAAACCGGGAAGTTCTTGATGAAATTCTGGTTTCTGTGAAGACTCACCAGTTCATAATATCACTGCAACCGCTTTCAGTAAATTTTGAAAATCTTTTGTCATCTTTCCTTTCTTCCTGTCAGCGTGGGCTGTCAGGCTCCACCAGTTTGCTAAATAGTGCTGTTATCTGTCGTAAAGGCTGTTAGTGTATGAACCACAAGAGTTCTCCTAACACTGTTGACAAAAGGGCTCTGTTTACACGCTCTCATTCACATTCACGTCCCCTCAAACTTACTCTCCTCCACACTCACAATAAGGATTCCATTGTGTCCCTCTGAAATTATACAGCTCTCTTGTTCACATTATACTGTTCCACACAAAGCCATGAAGTGCTCATGATTCTCCTAAACACTGACTTATTCTGAGAAAGAGTGTATTTTTGCACATGTCAATGTATTGTGTGTTGACAAGACTGGGTCATGAGAAGCATGGTGTAATGCACAGTGTGATGGCCATATCTCATCGTTTGTGGTTTGGATTTATTCTCAGTACTCAATGCATAGTTATGCCTTTCACCAAGTACATTAATACAGTAAAAGTCATGTAAATGATTATTATTATTTTTTTTTTGCAGTTTCTTTATTTTGTACTGCTGTAATAGATATATGTCCATGCTACAGTTTGCTCAGTTATATCAGTTTATTAAGGATTGTTATTTTTATTGTTTTTGGATTAAAAAAGTGCCTTGACTGTGTAAACCGTTTAAAGAAAAGCAAATGTGTCTTTATAAATGCAAAATTCCTTGTTGTGGAGCGAAATGGTCTTTAAATAAAGCCAAAATCTACAATAATTAATCATTTACTTTTTTGGAATACATGTTACCTTTCAGACTGTTAAGTCCTGAACCAAAAGAGATGTGGGAAAATATTAGTAGGTTTTCAAACTCATTTAGTGGCATCTGGCATACAATGCACCGTTTCTCCTACCTGATCACCAAGAGAATCAAGCTAATCTTGTTCAACATTCGCATTACTGCATTTATTAAAAGCAAACTTGAAAGCAGCTTTTATTTATATTAAATACTACTCAGATGTCAAGCACACAGCATGCAAGTTGCAGTTTCTTTCTTTTTTCTTTTCTTTTTTTATCATTCTGTTTATATGGTCCAGCAATTATTGTGATCTCAGTGGAAAATCCTTAAATAAAAATCATGAAAATCGCTGTTCAAAAAACATGCACAGTAGCCATAATTTTAACCCCACATCAAATTTACCGGAAATAAATTAAGTTAAAATTTTGTCTCTTTTTAAAATTTCTTCTTTATTTCTATGGGTAGCCACCCATTCATCATCATTCATATGCCTAAATCATAACAATGTTTTGCTATTTTGTATTTCAAACAGTTGTGACTGTACATCAGTTATTTGCTGCGTCACACTGTGTCCCCTTGCTTGTGAGGGTTTAATCCAGGTATTCTAGTTTTCTCCCACAGTCCAAAGACATGCACATTAGGCTGATTGGCTGTTCCAAATTGCCCCCAGATTTGAGTGTTAGTGTGAATGGTTGTGACTGTGTGTTTGACTGGGTGTACCTTGCTGTCATCCAGAGTTGGCTGAGGTAGACTCCCTGTGACCCCAGTAGGGTGAAGCAGATTGGCAAATGAATTAAAGTATTGATTTCATTTATAGTAGGTAGTCTAATACATTTGTTAGGCACTCATAAAGCTAGACTTTTGTCCATGTTTTTATATATA
>JAQMYF010000023.1:10394880-10409469 GCA_030014195.1 Neosilurus mollespiculum | reverse complement strand
AAAACATGGCTGACACTTTGTTGTGGGTGCTGTCTGTTTTTGTTGTCTGTGGTTTGCTCTTTTCCACAAAAGAAACATACATTATAATAATCTTTTCAAAGATTATGACCAAGTTCACCGTCTGTGGTTAGGCCAACTCCCAGGCGCTCAGAACCAGAGCTCATGTTTGATCCATGATAAGCTTCTCTCTTGTTTCAAGTGATTTGCCCTTGTCTTTGGAAGTCTTCCAGTTATCTTCATTAAAAGACTTCTGTACCTAAACCCAAACCTTTAAAAGAGGCCTTGTGGCTAAGCTTTGATTTCAGCTTTAACCACACGTCAGCTGGATGCTAGTCATACATGTTATTAAAAAAGGACAGGTTTGTACATGTATGCAGCCTTTGGAAGACTTCTCCTTTCTTGTGTTTGATTAGCACCTACAGCCCAGCGGTAAATTAACAATTGGAGATTTTATATCAAACGTGGAGGCCGCTTTTTGCACTTAACGCATAAATCTGAGGCTTGACACTGTTTCTACACAGCCTGCATGCAAGGACTTGTAATGTGTGTACATGTTCAGACATGTTTTTCCTTATAGGAGACTTCGGTATAGGGCTGAAAAATAGAGATACTGATTACTGGACAGTATTATGTCTGCTATATAGGGTTGAGTACCAAAATCTTTTGCAGGCATTCAGTATTTTTGTCCTACTCTAAATGTACAGTCCAAATTATATTTGGACCCTCACTGGCCATTAAAGATTATCTACTCTAGTTCTCAAATATGTATGCAAAAGAGACAAAATGAAAAAGTATAATTAATGTAAGTTTTTTCATTTTCTTCCGAAGGCTCACCTGCGCTTTATAGTACCTTAATAGTGGAATTAAGGAACTGTCTAAAAATGCATGTCAGTGGAAGCAACTTTAAAATCGAACATGCTTATAGTCTTTTATTTTGCAGGATAGCTAATATAGTGTATTGCAGTGTTGGGATACAGTATGGGTTCAGTACTTACCACGAGTATAATATTGCACAGAAGTACAGTAATCAATACTATATTATTATTATTATTATTATTATTATTATTACTATTATTATAAATATATTTACTTTGGTCACTGTTATATTTACTTGCAATATCACTACGATATCCACTGAACCTATGGGAAATAATTGTTGTAGTATATACTACACAAGTACATAAGAAAAGCAAATAAAAAAAAGATTTTTATGCTTAATTTTTTTTATTTTGATTTATTAAAACATTACCCCAAGTTTTCATGGTGGATAATAAACAGGGACATAAGGAAAGTGAAATTTAGCAAGATATTCACAGTTTATTTATATCTTTTTTTAAGCAAGACCATAACAGGTGATCTCCACTTGTACATGCATATAAAAAGCACGATCTTTTTAAACTCGTTCAAAGTTTTAGTACATACTATGTGGAAACATAGAAAAGTAAGTTAAAATGAGATTTTAACAACAGACTAAAACAATGATCGCAACGGGCATGTTCATGTCAGGACAGCATCTTTTGAAACTTATGCATTTCAGCCATGAAGGTGGAGGAAGGGAAGGTGCAGCTCCTGATGATTTCATTCACCCAAGATGGCAAACCAATCAGACTGCGTTGTTACTGTGTTGTGTGTACTAATATAGTCTGAGACTGCAAACCAAACAGATTGCTGTGTGGTGTGTACTATAAATATACTTAGATGTTTGTTTCTAAATGTAAAGAATGAACAGGATGATACATATAAGATGGGGGGGGGGGGGGGGGCCGGGAAAATAGTAGCACGTCAGGGAATAGTGTGAGTGATCCACTGATTCCTGACAGCATGTGTTTGAAATATGTTTGATCTGTGTGTCAGCTGGCTTTGTTTTCAACCTTTTGTCAGATTTGCATCCCAGTCCTGATATACAACTTTAGAGCACAGCTTTATAACCCACACTTATAACCCACACAAATTACAACATCCTACATGTAACTTGTGGCACATCTATATATTTACATATTCATTGAGTACTTGAGAAAAGTTTTTTGTTGTGGTGGAAAGTGAAGGGCACTCCGGAAGCTGTAGGTCCATGAATTGCTTTGAATTGTTTTTCTTGATACGTGAAACAGGAAGTGTGTCGCTAAGGGAGGGAGAGCAGACGGAGTGAAGCATCCCTCCATACTGAGAGAAAACCACAGATGTTGCTGCTGTGCGCTTAGCTCAGCCACCACACCCAAGAGGAGAACCACACTCTGTTTCCCTTCTGCTAAAGTGCTTTGCTTGAGACTTGGTGTTTGGGTGTATTTACCCTACATAAGAGGAGAGGATGAGGAAAGAAAAATCACTTAATGCACTGTGTGTCATCAGATCATTCTTGGTTTTCAAGTTTCACTTCTTACTAGTATGTGGAAAAGAAGGTCTGACATTGAAGTACGCACTAATTCTGTGTTTGTATTTATATTTTATGGATTTTGAGCCGTCTGTGTATGCTGTCTCAAGTAAAACATGAAGAAGAAGTCTTATAGATGTAGTGTTAAACTTGTTCATGCGTCACTGGTCCTGGCTATTGTGTCTTAGTTTTGAAGCCTTGTGTGAGTGTGTGCACGCGTACGCTTGGTGTTTATGGTTTGGTGTTGGACTGGAGTGTGACTCATGCTCCTGAGGGAGTGCAGAGATGTGAAATGGCTTTTGGAGATGTAGAAGGGAAGCAGCTGGAGGAGGTACTGGAGAACAGAGCCAAGGGGAAAACCCAACAATTTCCCTTCTTCATGCTGGCCAGCAAATGTAGCCATCTTATCTACTTAAACCTCACACCATACAATGAGCCAGTTGTTTAAGGAAATATTTCAGTAAAAAGAAAGAAAAAAAAAAAGCGCATTAATTATGTTGAACATAATTCTGTAGTGCAACATCACATGCAGCCTCAATGTTTTGACAGAATTTAGGATGTAGTACAATACAGGCATTGTAAATCCCCTAATCTAGTCAACAGGTCCTGACTGGTAGCAGTTTATTCAAATTAATAAAGAGATAAGTGCTGCCAGACAGGTTTTGTGGTGTAGTGGAACCAGAGAACTTCTTTCATTTCAGTTTACATTTAGTTATTTGTCTGAAGCTTTTATCCAACATGAAATGAGCAGGTGAAGCTTAAGGGCCTTGCTGAAGGGCCTTACAGTGGCATATTGGTTGGGCCAGGATTTGCTATCTATTCTAATGATGATGAACTGTCATCCTGTCGTGCCTCACACTGTGGGTACCCTGGACAGGCTATGCTCTTGACCTGGAATAGAGTACCCTACATCTCCAACACTCATGCTGATATAGTGTATATGTGGTGAAAGCTGATTCAGAACCTCTAGGTATGCATGGCTTCGTAAAACCCATTTGCCTTGTCATGCTCCACTCCTTTTCAGAAAGTAGGTCCGAAAGAATGGCTTGTTCCCAGCCAAGCTCAGCATGTTACATCTTGGTACAAATGAAGAACACAGAGAGATATAAGAGACATCATCTCAGAGACAAATCAGATTTCATCTAATTTATACTGGGAATACGCAGTTGATGAGTAAAGTTCATGGTGTTACTTCTGCTTTAAACACTTACAGTTCTTGAACAAATATGGCTTCCACTGTCAGAAATGTGCCTGGTGTTACTCAAAGATGACTTATCTGAAAAAGTTTGGACTAGCATCAGCTGGAGAGTGCATTGTTAGCTCATGTGTCAAGAGAATTTGTTTGAACAGGAGTAATACTAATCTTAATGTGGAAAAATAATTGCTAAGAGCTGCTAAAAATAATAGATGCTAACTTTATCAGTTACCTAATCAGTTCTCAGATATGAAGGTGTGGATTTCACAGCAATTTGTCTAGTAACTGCTTATTGAAAAGGACTGCATTATCTACATTTTGAGATACTGTATTAATCCCACAAGGGATTCAACATTTGCATTTAACACTCTGCATTTAACCCATCCGAAGTGAGCACACACATGTAAACAGTGAGCACACACACTTGGAGCAGTGGGCTACCACACACACTGGGGCACCCGGAGAGCAGCTGGGGGTTAGGTGCCTTGCTCAAGGGCAATTTAACCATGAAGGTGGAAGCAGGGAAGGTGCATCTCACTCCGTCACCGCCACACATTTTCCTGCTGGTTCGGAAAAACTCATCCACTTTATGAGGAAACACCTATACACCTGCTCATTTATGCAGTTATCCATTCATCCAGTCATGTGACAACAGTGCCATAGATAAAATCATGCAGATACAATCATGAAATATTCACATCAAACATCAGAATGAAGCGAAGGTGTGATTTCTAAGAAGGTGTGATTTTTACTGTATGATTGTTGCTGGTTTGACTGTTTGAAAAAGTGCTGATCTTCTTGGGTTTACACATGCAACCTTCCCTAGTGTTTACACAATATGGTGTAAAAAACTAGGCATTTTTGAAAATACAAAGTCCTTGATATGGTAACGCTTTTGTACGGTGACATTTTTAACATTTATGGAAGGAGTTTTGGGTTTCCATAAATAAAGCTTTCTTTCAATTCCAAGGTCAAGTATCTTTTTCTCAGGAATACAAGATTAATCTTGCCTACAGTTCCACATTCATAATTGTAATTAATTAACATGCTTACAAATAATTAATTCATTCATTTGCCATACCCCTTTATCCTAGTCGTCATGGGAAAGATGGAGCCCCAACCAGCTGACTTTGGGCGAAGGAGGGATAGCTCTCCAGACCATCACACGGCCAACACACAGACAACAATTTAAAGTGCATATCTTTGGACTGTGGGAGGAAACCGGAGGACCCAAAGGAAACCCACACAAGCACGGGGAGAACATACAAACTTCTCACAGAAATGCCCAAGCCTGGGGGCCTTCTTGCAGTGAGGTGGACATGCTAACCACTACATCACTGTGCCGCCCCTTGTGTAATTATACGCAGTGATGAAACAAACCAAACCAAATACTGAATGAGCCAATAGAAGCAAGTTTCATTTTGAATCAGACTTAGAAACTGGACTAATGGGTGGGAAATCACCTTTAGGTTTTTATCTATGAAAACTATGATACATAGTTAGATAACTATAAATACATTATAATCTTTTAAAACTATTTATTTAGCCAAGCAACTATTTTCTACCGTGGGTTGATCTCATCATTCAACTCTGAGCAGAACTTTGATGTGGAATATTTATAACGTTTGTGCTAATCAGCTTTGAAATCAAAGCAAACCAAATTAAATGTATATTTTCTTATTCATTACCTCAAACATTTTCCGTCTCTACAAAATTCGCATTTAATGGCCAATCTGCTTGTGGAAAGAGGATAATTGAGGCATCAGTTCAGTGATTAGACTTGGTTTAACTTGGCACGAAATGTGATTTGTTTGGAGCACATCTACACATTAAGTGGAAGTGGGATCAACAACTAATCAGATCTAGTTTAAATGACTTGGTGCTTTAATTGTTTTGTGAGAAACATTTGAAAGCTTTCGGCCTTCTAAAGCATCAAAGAAAAGTCTCTTTAAAAAAGCAGATTGCTCGCAAACTCAGGTCTAATTGCAGCTTGTGTGGTCTCTGAGTCATTAAAACCTCCATGTTTACTGCAGCTTAGTGATAAAAGGCAAAGGGCTCATTTTCACACTGTTTTTTATTTTCGAGTATATAAAGCAGATGGGACTTAAGCCTTCCCAGTTGGTATGCAGTTGGGATAATACAGGAATTGTGTGTTTCTCTCACCATGTGTAAGCCATTCAGAGCGCATACAATATGCTGTTTAGTTGCCTGATGCGTAATTGTAGCAAATAGCTTTAGAAGTTAGGGAAGAGGAGACAGTCTACTTTAAATATGTGATTGTAATTGCTTATACAATGTAAGGCACAGTATTGTTGATGCTGCCATTTTAACTTAACATCACCATGTTGCATTATTTGCTACTAAGATAGTGCCTGAATGAAGAAATACTCTTTGTTTTAACCAATTTTTAAGGCGCTATTTGGCAATCCTTAGTATACGCTATCTCATGTCTGTTCAGTGGAGGAAATTTCATTAAAGCAAATAATAAACATAAAATGGTGGACATAAAATGGCTTTCAAAAGTATTTCAAAGTTGTGATTTTCTAAATTATAAAACATATACAGAACTTTTATCAAACAACATTAATTTTGATAAGTCTTTTCTCTGGTATATTTTTTAATCCAGCGTAGGTTATTTGTCCACATTAAAAAGATTAACAAATGAATAAATAAACTGAATTATGCTTTTTTGTGTAAGTGTTCAAGTCCCTGAACTTCTGAAGCTCCAAGTTTACAAATTACAACAACAACAAAAAAATAGTACACTTATTGATCATAATTAAAGATCATTAGGTACTACTTGTTACCTAATGATAGGTTAGTAAGCTAGGATAAAGTAAAGTGGATATAAACTTCTCTAGATATAAGTGCACCCTTTATCTGGGAAATTTTCTTTGTTGAAAAATCACTGCAAAAGTGATGACAGCATTATTAAAAGGCACACGGCAGCAACAGCTACAAAGAAAACAGTTTTGAGAACTGTTGGATCCATCAGAAAGAGGAAGGCTCACCTCAGCACCCAGACCCTTATGTCCCTCAAAACTAAGAATCAGAACGAGATGTCAATTGGTGAGAGAGGCTACTTAAAATTCTGACTGTTGTGCTCAGTACTCAGAAGCCATTTTTTTTAAACAAGGTCCACATAAAAGCCTGTATGACATTCAGGAGAGGGTTTTATGGTCAGATGAGACCAAAATAGAACTTTTTTGGCTACAAAAAGGTATGTGTCTCCATGTCTCAAAAAACATCATCCCTATGGTGAAATACAGTGGTATCAGCATCATAGTATGGTGATGCATTTCACGTGCCAAGGCTGGGAATCTTGTCCAAGTGAAGGGAAATGGACGGACACGAATACTGCACAATATTGTGGATCTTATTCCAGACTGCTATAAACCACAATGACCCTAAGTATGAAGCCTCCTCACATCAGGATGGCTCAAAAAAAGGAAGTTAAATTTTTTGGAATGGTCTAGTCAAAGCCCTGATCTTAACCCTATTTAAAACTCAATTTAGTTCAATTTTATTTGTATAGCACTTTTTACAATTGACATTGTTGCGAAGCAGCTTTACATAGTAAGACAAATTTGGTAAAGAATCTGGGGCACTATTTCAAAACTGTTGTCCAGAGACCTTCAGGATCTTACTAAATTCTGCCAAGAAGAACAACATGCAAAACTGTTACATATAAACCCACAGTAATTACGGTTGTTACCGCACCAAAAGAGTTCTCTGCAAAGTATTAATGTGTAGGGGTTGAAGACTTATGTAATCACTCATTTTTTTTTTCTTCTTTTTTAGTTAAATATCTTAAAAATGTTTCATTTTGACTTTTGAAATGTGCTAGTATAGAGTTCACAAAAACACCAAATGGAAAAATATACATACAGGATTTTTTATTCAGCTACTTAGTAGAGCTGCATTTCCTTTTGCATAAGTTTGTGTTTGGTTGTTTACTGTGATTTCAGCAAATTCTATGGAATCACCTCTAATATTTTTGTATGAGGGGGGAAGTGTACTTAAACAATAATAAATACTCTATATCACCGAAAGTTTATGGACACCAAGCCAATCACTGCCTTATGTAATTGTGGAATATCTCATTCCAGGTTTAGTCCCCGTTGCTGTTGTAGTAACCTCCACTTTTCTGGAACAGCTTTGCAATAGATTTTGGAGAATGGCTGCAGGGACTCAACCACAAGAGCTTTCATGAGTTTGGGCACTGACTTTAAGCAAGGAGACCTGGGGTGCAATGAGTTCTTCCAATCCATCCTTGGCAAACCTTGTCTTTTAAAGACATTCTAGACAGTGCTTCAAACTTTCCATCAGTTTAGGGAAGACCCAAATGTGGGTGCCATGGTTGTGTGTCCACATAATTACTTTTGTGGTAAAGGCAACAGTCGAAAGGTTGGATCCCAATAATATATATATGAATAGGCATTTATTGTAGAGAGTAGTATCCAGTGTGTCCAAAAATAGTTGTGGGAGCAGGTGTTTTTACTTTCATAATGAATGGATCAGGCTGTCAGTTAGGATGCCTATGGGACAGAGATGAGTCAGTTTACCATGGCAGCACGTTGCACGCAGTGCTTTGCTCTGAACTGTGCTTAATCCTTTCTGATTAATACATCTTCAGTAAAGAACGATTACAAGGAGGTACAAACAAGAATGATAACTCTGGGAATTGATGGGAATGATCATACTTTCTGTGGGAAAGTGTGGGATTGGTCAAGATTGTTTGCAGGAGTGGGATTTAAAATCAGTCCTGAGCAAACCTGTAGTCCAAAGCCCTGCTATCGTGTTATACACTGTCCGTTGCACGCTAATATTTTCATTGGATGCATTTATCCTTGATCACAGCATGTAATCTCCATGGCATTGTGGCTCCAGTTGGTCAGGTGGTTTAGTGGACGGCACTAAAATGACGTCAGCTGATGATCTGAATGTATTGAGTGAGCAGGTTATCACATCAATGGACTTTTTCTTCCCTGATGGCACGGATATAAAATGGGGATTTAAATAATGAAAGAGTGGTTCAGGGAGCATGAGGAACCATTTTCACATATGTATTGGCACCCCAGACTCCTGATCTTAAGCCTATTGAAAGTTTTCGTGATGTGCTGGAGAAGACTTTATGGAGTGGTTTAGTTTTTCCCTCATCAATTCAAGACGTCGGTGAATAATGGACCCAACACTGGCCGGAAATGTTATGTTGCTTAAGTTTGTTGAAACAGTAGCAAGGCTAAAAGCAGAACAACAACATATTCGTGTGTGCAACTTTTTTTTTGGCCAGGCAGTGTAGTGTAAGGCAGTGCCGTCAACACAGCTAGGCTTCTAACCTTGGCTTAACGTTATACATTTTGTTAGCGTAGTACAATTGTTTGTAAATAAATTACTTTTACAGTGAACGTAACAGAAGGGATTTTTGTGTTTTAATGCGAATAGTGGATCACTTCAGAAACTCACTATTCCTCAACCTTGTATGACGTCTGTGCTTTAGTGTTACATTTATCACTTTATGACCCAGTGGAGGTCAGTTGTTTTTGGAATATCTTTGGCTTGATTTCACATCACAGTGTTCTAACAAAGATAATTTACTCTGCCGTGTGATGGTGATTTTATTTTCATTAGTGTCTGTACAGCGTGTCCTTCTCTTCCCTTCTCTGGCCCAGATTTATACTTTTATCTCCCAAGTGTAACATTAAATCATATTAGACTCTTTCATCACAGCTTCATACAGCCCATGGAAATCATAAAGACCATCAAACAAGAGTCAGAAACAATGTGTAAAGGTACCGCCAGAGTGGTGGAAGAAATTTCTGATGTTGATATTTTTTCCAAGACCAGCGCAGATTCAGACATCTCCATCTATGGCATCTAAAGATTGCTTTCCTTTCTAACTCTAATTGTTTTCCACTTCTGTTAAATTTCTCCTCCAACATATTTCTGAACGCCCAAACATGTTACTAAGCAAGCTAACAAGAGCATGTCAACCCACCAACACCTGTTGCTCGTACTATTCATATTTTTGATGCATAGTATGTTATGTCACCCTAAACACTGATGCTCTGTCATTTTTACATCTTGCCTCAGCAGTATGTTGGGAAAATGTGTAAAAACACACACCGGACTGGCTGGACCAGCTTTGTTAGGTTCAGTGTAAACAGCAGTAGCTGGCATATTGGTGGGTCTTCCTAAATAAATATTATGAGATCTCTAAGTAAAAGGGAAAAAACCTATTATCAAAAGGCTTTACTAAACAAATGTTTTCATTCATTTGGTAAAGGGCTGTTTCACAATCACGGTATACTTTTTGGGTTCACAGTAGCTTAAAAATAAAACTCCTAGTTTTTGTGTTACCAGTCAACACTTCATGAGCCTAGAATATTTTGTGTGGAGTATCAGAGCTACAGGTCTAATGGTGTCTAAATTACACTGAGTGAAAGTATAACAGGTACAGGGTCTCTAGAATAACTACATCTGCTTGTAGTGAATCAGAATTGTAAACAATTCACAGCATTAAGAATAAAATCTCACCAAACACATTATCTGAGCAGGATTCATGCAACATTAGTTGTATATATTATTAACTGCAGTAACAACAGCATCAGTGACAAATGCACTTCTGTCCTCCACATGTTATGTCTACTTTCCGGAGAAGACATTTTTGACGGCTAAAGGATCCGGACAAAGCCTCTTAGATTATAAATAGAGTTTACAAGCAGCAGAACATCTTTTTAGATTGTATGAAAATACCCCTGCAAAAGTAAAAGTTAGTAATTAGGAGTGCAATTCAGAATTTTATCAGGTTAAATTTTTATTACAGTGGATAGAATTGAATTCTGTACTTGGTCAATATTTGAGTAACATTTTCCTCTGAGAACATGATTTATCAGAAAAGATTTCAGTAGTGTAGCTGGGACTACTCTTCCTCTATACACCAATAAACGCAAGACAGTCATAAAGTATGCAAGTGCCTACTTAAAGGGGTCCCTCGTATAATTTTAAAAAGACAACCCTGACCATGAAGCAGCCCTAAACCACTTTATCCTAATGGGGTCACAGGGAGGCTGGAGCCTATCTCAGTTAACACTAGGCGAAGGCAGGGTACACTCTGAACAGCTCACCAGACCATCGCAGGGCCAACATACACTCACACAACCATCCACAGTCACTCACTTCCATTACACCTATGGGCAATTTTGTACAGCCAATTAGCTTAAATTCATTTAGTTTATGGATGTTAGGGAGTTTCAAATGCAGATATTCAGAAACTGGTTCTGTAAATGTAATCACTGTTTTCTCAAAAGTAGCAAAAACAAAAAATCATTTTCTGATTAGTGACATACAGAGTGATGTAACTCAGTCAATTTGCCATCGATAATCATGTCTTATACCTCATTTTAAAGCACATTAAAATCTCTTTCCAAATATGAGAAGATCTCGGAATGTCAAACTTCCTACTTAATCTGCATTATGCTGGAGCGGGTCACGTATATGATCTTGTATTTGTAATTTTCAGAATCAGGAGATGATATGATGTGTTGATATTATATGAAGATTGTGATTAATATAGGGCTAAAATGTCTTTTTACTCCATTGCCATTAATAACACTACAAAGTGCCCACGAGTAGTGATTAAGAAAAGGGTTGGTAGTTAGTATTTGCATTGATCTGTTGTCTGCAGTGGAATGACCAAGTTTTTATAGCATTTCTATATGGTTTGAAATGTTTGGTCATTTGTCAACCATTTCCTTTTGATTTTGTTTTTAGGGTGCTTCAGGTTGTATATGTGAACCATAATGAAAATCAGTGTTATCTTCCAAGAGTACCATTAATACTACTCACTGCTGGCTTCAGAGAACAGAGACAATCTCTCAGCTTTATTGTACTTTTCCTTTCAGTAATCATTTCACAGCCTACGCTCCAGACTAAAGCACAGCACAGAGTATAGTGGGTCATTACATAAAAATATATTTAAAGAACACAAAACAGGTTTTCTGCATCATACAGATGAACTTTCCTTATCCAATTTCCGTGAGCTATTATTTGAAAATTAATGTTCCATTTGCAGATCTCCTAATGGCTTGTTCAGGTTTATTATACCCTCTATGCCTTCTGCTTTTTACACATTACCACTAAAAAAAAATAAAAAATTTCTTTCCTTTATCACCTCGATTGTCTGTTCTGGTTATATTTCCACTGGTTCTCATTAGGTTTTTATTCCTCCATGCCGGTGATAGCTCGGGCCGGATTATGTTTTCGGGTTGTTTGTCCATCTGTAAACACGTCCGTCCGTCCTGGCCAGTCTAATGAATGCAGTACCTTTAAAACATTTTCTTAGTTTATTTCATTTTCTTTAAGGATTTTCTTAGAACTTTGCATAAAAGTTAATTTTTACTCAAGGATGAACCGATTATAGTTTGGGGGTCATAGGGAAAAGGTCAAAGTTACTTCAGCTACATGTGCGATATTTTTTCAGAACGTGATATCTTAAGAAGGGTTTGGGGGATTTTCTTCAAACTTTGCACAAATGTCCTACTTGACTACTTGAAGTTCAACTTGAAGTCACTGCGACCTTTCAGCATGGAGGCAAAAATCCACCATGTGGTAGTTCTAGTTAATCATAAAAGATTAAATCCTTTATTTTATTTATTTATTTTGCAATGATGTATGACATTCAGTTTTGTTAAGAATGTGACACATCGGCAGCTCTTCCAGTAAACGCGAACACTGTGTGGCCTCTCCTTCTATTCCGTTTTGTGGTGGTGAGATCACTGCTCAGTTCATTCCTGGAAAATTATAATTATGCAGACTATAATTATATGTGCTCTCGTGGGCAGAAATTGGACATGATAAACGTGAGGTGGAATGGTATCTAGTTTAAGCATAACTTTGAGGATCAGTATTGTTGTATCCTAAATGTTTATTGCTCAGAATGTGTTGATTGATTTACTACATCAGAAGCTTTGAGAATAGCTCCAGAATGTTCATAATAAAATGCTCACTCTAATATATTATTGCTTCTATAGTAACAAACCTGTTAAACAGGGACTTCTATAGTAGACACTCCAAATAAACAAATAAAAAAAATTGGTCTAATTGTTTATTGGTATGGTGAGGTGTGCTATAATCCTTGGAGGAAGTCTTCAGTGTAGACACTGTGTATCATATGTATTTTTCAACACAGGGAAATAATCTGACTAGAATGTTTTGTGGTTTGGAAGCATGACAAACTGTATCTTTGTCTAATTCTACAGGAAATAGATAAAAAGAGAAACGGGTAGGGGAATAGCTATTTATATGTAAGGAATAAGAGTGACTAATTTGGTTTGAAGCTATTCCACAATGTTAAATGTAAATATAAACCAACATATGGATCCTGTCCCGTATCAGAGAATCTCAAACACCCGGTTATAGAGAGTCTTATCTCTCCAACGCTTTGTTCACAACAACAGGTAGTGCTGTGGGTTCTTTCTAAACAACCCATCCTTTCTTTTGTCAGACCACAAACATTTTCCCTCTGGCAAACGTTGTTCAGTGTTTTGTGTATTTTTGACACATAAATAGAGAATCTCCAGTTCCAGTGAACCCCTTAAGCTTTGACTGTTGGTTCTTAGTGAGGATTCTGCGTTGAGCCTTTGGAGTGGCTAGGCATCTACTTCTACTTAAACTAGTCACAGTATTAAATCAACTCGTGTGTCTAGCTGTGGACTGATGAATGTTGAAACTTTTTGTTGTTGTATTTCTCTGATATTTCTTTGAAACCCTTTCCAGCTTTATACAAATCAGCAATACCTGGTCTTATGTTAAAGTATGGTTCACATAAGCAGATGCTTTTTGTAAATTCCAAGAGCAAAATGTTTGAGTGTTTTTAAGTCAAATCAGGTTTTATTGGATTTGCTAACTCCTGACTCCACTTAGCTTTTACTGAAGTCGTCAGCCTACCGCTGTGCTGTTTTAATGGTGTATTCGACATGGACAACAACAAAGCAATACTTTGTGTGATATTAATTAGATCAGATTGTGTTTGTTTGTTACTGTAGCTTAAATGATGATAAACCAGATTTTAAAATAAATTTATATAAATATATATTTGTATTTCAAAGGGTTTACTTGCATTTTCTTGCAGCTGTATATTCACTGTAAAAGGTTATTAATATATTAAGTAAAACACAACTGAGCCATTTATTTTCCAACTACATCACATCCTTAAGTGTTTTATTCCTTTTATACCACACCAAGTTAACAAAAATGACTTTTGATTTCATAAATAATTGACATCATACTTTTAAACATTTGTTTACAAAAAAAAGAAATTCATGTTGCTGAAAAATCATTAAACTGGAAACATCTTAAAAATATATTATTATTATTATTATTATTGTTTTTAATAATAATAATAATAATAATAATAATAATAATAATAATTAAACAAAATTATCTCCTCATAGGAAACTTCACTAAATCACTAATTATACATTTTGAATTGTTAAACAATGAATATTGTGGAGTATCTGCAATACCATTCAGAATCAGAATTGAGAATTAAGCAGCGCTGTGATAAATATTCATTCATTCATTTTCTAAGCCTTAGTCCTAATTAGGGTCGCGGGGAGACTGGCACCCATCTCAGGGACTCTGGGCGAGGGCGGGGTCCACCCTGGACAGCTCACCAGACTATCACAGGGCTGTGATGTAATGCAAAGTTCATTATCAAACACTACTCAGTGGAGAGCTTTATATAACTGACTGAAGCTGAAATCTGGCAGGCCTTCTTGCTGTAGCCAGCTTGTGTGATTGTGTGTGTGTGTGTGTGTGTGTGTGTGTGTGTGTGTGTGTGTGTGTGTGTTGGTGTTGGTCAGCCTGCCTGGATGCCATTGCACTCTGATCCAAACTATGCCGAGTGTTTCTGTACCAAGAATGTGTGGAATCTTCTAGCATCAGTGTGACAGTAATGTGTTTGACACTAGGTTGTGTGTGTGTGTGTGTGTGGGGGGGGGGGGGGGGGGGGGGGGGGGGGGGG
>JAQMYF010000023.1:10317402-10394870 GCA_030014195.1 Neosilurus mollespiculum | reverse complement strand
TCTCTCTCACACACACACACACACACACACACACACACACACACACACACACACTTATCTGTGAAGTTCTTTTTTTCTGACTTTGGCTGAAACTTCAAAGTGCTTGCTCTGCTCCGAGCCTGTATGTTGTTTGTGTCGTGGGTCAAGGTTTTTTTGGTCGGCATTTATTAGCATGTCAATGACACTTGGAAGCTTTTGACATCCAGGTGTGCTGTAGTGGGGAAAAAAAGATTTCCTTCAAAAACAAAAAAAAAAAAACAGCAGCTTCACATCAATCACACATCCAGGTTCTCCAAACTCCAACTGCATCCAACAGCTGCAGTCTGCTGCTGAATCTGACACAAAGACAAAATGCTGATTTGTGCCCAGAATCACACGCAGATTCAGATTCACACACAAACAATAAACACTCATCTTTCAAACAGGAATTAGATGCGACAAACGACAAAAATCTTTTCATTAGAATTTACCAACCTGTTGATCATTTATCATTTTCTCTATACACTTTCTCAATAAATAAATGAATAAATGAATGAATGAATGAATGAATGAATGCAGTGGCTGGTCATATGTTGGCAGTAAACTTCGTGCGTGACTGATCTGAGATGATCAGTTGAGCAAGCCCCGCGCTGTAGTTCCTGGATTACTGGACAATGAACATGTTCCCACCACCGGAGACTTTTTATCAGCTCAGGGATATCCAAACTTATTCGCAAAGGGCAGTGTGGGTGCAGGTTTTCCCTTCAACCAAGCAATAGCCACACCTTTGAAAGCCAGTACAGCTCGAAAACCCTGAATATTTTACTGACTATTCTCAAATAGCATGAAAAGATGAGGAAGAGGGAAATAATTACATCCGAGATGTCCATTTCATTTTAAACCTTTTTTTTTTTTTTTTTTTTTTTTTGCCAAATTTCAGCTGTACAGTTTTTTTGTTTACTTTTTTGTTTTTCCAATTAATTACAAATCTCAGTGAAATTATCGTTGAAGTAATATGATTTTAAGGTAACTGACCATCAGCAGCAACATTTTCAGGGTTTTTGAGCTGTGTTGGCTTTCAACAGCTCCATTTTGATATCTTAAAGCAAAGAGGTCTCACCAAGATGGCTGCCACCCGGCTTCAAAATTGGTTGAAGTGAAAATCTGCACCCACACTAGCACTTTGTGGATATAATTGGGCATCCCTGTATTATGATGTTTTTTTCTGGAGGAACCAGGGTCAGGTATAGTTCCTTTTCTGTAGATCAGGGACTGTTCTGGAAACTATCATACTGCCATCCCTTACTGATCAAGCACAAGCTTTATAGATGACCATTTCTATCTCAGATGTCATGGTTCAAATAGCCAGTTAGCGTCATCATAATTTGATGTACTGCTATGTAAAAAAAAAATAATGATAATGCTCACAGAGCTTTTTTTTCATTTCTTTTTTTTTATTTTATTGTGTTAATTGTCTAAAATTAGCCATTTAAATTATTTTCTAAAATAATTAATAGCTAAAATATCAATAGATTTCATATTTGTTTGCATAATTGTCCACCGGTCTCTGTCAATTTTTTTAACTTTTTTTTTTCTTTTTTATTTGCAAGTCATTTGCGGATTGTGTTGCATGTACTGTATCCTGTTCAAATCATCAACCCACAAAACATTTCATTGCTGTTCAAATCTTGAAACGTCTACCTCCGGTTCAACTTACTTTCAGACAGATCACCTCAGATTATCTTCAAACACTTTTTGATGTGATGCAGAATTCATAGATGAATGCATCACCGATGGTATCAGATTCTTCTCCTGTCCACAGCAAACAGCTCCGTCTTTGATTTTCTCTTTGCAGAGCAAATCATTCCAAAAGGCCTTTATGCTCATTGGCAAACTGTATTCAGGTAAAAGATAAAGATATATATATATCTTTATCTTATTATATAATGTATTTATTTATTTTTTTACAGTGAGTGGATTTGTTTTTCCTGCCACACTTCCCGTTTTGTCTGATTACTTTCTGATTTGTGCATTACGAGCAGTGAAAGAGTTATTTGCAGAAGCTGTGATGATTTTGGGGTTCTTTCTGCGTCAGATTTTCTGTTTTCAGTCTGAATTTGAAAGAGTGGCTAGTTGAGGACAAATCTGTAGTTGTTTGATATTTACACCATTTGTAGATATTTTTCTTTACTATGAAATGATTTATTTCAAATAATTTAGAGATTATTGTAAATCCCCTGCTAGACTCAAAGCCTCCCACAACCTGCATGGTTGACACCACACACTTCAATAGCAGAGAGAACAGTAAACCCACCAGTTGTCAGGTTTAAATAAGACAGCTTCCACCCCAGGAGTTTCTAATCAATGGCACCTAATCTGGAATACCTGGTTGTAATCTTATAGACTTGAAGTTGTGTTAAATTTGGCACACACACACACACACAAACAATTTTAAGGGGATGTAGCAATTGGTTCACATGACTGTACATTGTTTTCTCAGTAAAAAATAAATAAATACAGGAATAAAAATGCATAATCCTGGATACAGCACAGAGTTTTTTAGGTGACATTGAACATAGTGAACATTGTTGGACGGCGTCTACAGTGTTGGAATTTTGACATGAGAATGTCTTCTTTATTTCTTTTTTTTTCTTTATTTGTGTGTGTCTCACTGTGGTTCAGTGGTTAGCATTGTCACCTCACAGCAAGAAAGTTCTGATTTTGAAACAAAGGCATACACATTAGGCCCCCAGGCTACTCTACTGTAATCACCAGTGTTGAGTCTGTTTTTCAGTTTGTGTTCTGTGATCAAAATCCTGACCACACCCGTGCATGAATTTTCACCAAGCTTGGTGGGGACACTACCCTTCCAGAGTTTCAAAGATGTTTTGATTTTGGAATGTCTGGGTCAGCATTCAATGTCAGAACAAGGTCACAAATTTGGAGTGAGATGTGTAAAATCGTTTACCAAATTTGTTTTACTATGTAAAGCTGTTTTGTGACAGTGATGATTGTAAATTTAAAATGCTATAAAAATAGAATTAAATAGAACTGAATTGAGATGTTAGTATGTAACCCTAATAGGAAACCAAATATGGACTTCCAAATGAGACAAATACCTTTGACCTTGAGTAACCTTGAAAGGTGAAAATCAAGGCTACAGGATTGTGAGCACTTATGACGTTGAAACCAGAGTCGATAGACGTATCGTTGCTATAGAACACTATTAGTAAATCATATTGTTGACTTCCATGAGACAGGTACCTTTGACCTTAAGTGACTTTCAAAGGTCAAACCCCAGCCTTCTCTTAAAACCTGCGAGAGTGAGCATGTAGGTAATTAAAACCAGTTCTTATATAAGGCCTGTTGCTACATAATCCATGCTGTGTGGTGGAGGTGCCTCTCTAGCTCGTTTCTGTGTTAATCCTGCGATAGATGATTAGGGTGTATCCCTCTCTTGCCCAAAGAAAGATGGGATTGACTCCAGCTTTCTTCGTGACCATGACAAATAAGTGGTATAGAAAACTGAAGGATGAGACAAAGGGCAAGGTCAATGGGCAACTGTCCATAGCGGCTGTAACACTGTTGATCTCGCACTGTGGATATGCTCCAGTGTTAAATGGAGCTATAATGGATAGTGATTCAGTAGCTGCTTTGCATCACGTCAGCATTCCACAATCATATCCTTTAAAACATGTAAACCTGTGCTCTCATAACATGTATCATTTCAACATTAACTCCTTTCTGTATTGTATTTCAGATTTGGGACATGAGTGATGATGAAAGTATTTGAAGAAGGCTCCGCTGACGGATAAGTCTGACGCAGGTCACCACTGGACACCTCAGCTAGCCTGGCTGATGTAAATAAAACTTGGGTAAACTCCTCAAATGGAGCTTAACATTATTAACAGACCAGTCCTCTATAATGTACTGATATGAATCCACATTAACTTTTTAAATAAGGAGCACAATTATGTAGGTGAGTGATTGATACCATCCTGCTGTCCAAAACCAAAATAAAGTGTTTACTATTCATTTACTCAGATGTAAAAATCCTTAGTGACTGTTATGAACAGCAAATAAAAATCATCTCTGCACTGTCTCCAAGCAAACCGCTTTTAATGATTGTATAGGTTGTTAAAAAAGTCAATAAATGAATTCCAGTAGGCTTAAATATGGCAGGTAAGTCTGTTGGGCTTTTTGCACCCGAGCCTACTGGCTCAACAGGCTGGAGCTTATCCCCGGTTTTTGTGGCGTGAAGCGACTAGGAGTTCAACTCGAGGATGGGACTCTATTCCATCACAGGTTACCTTCCCAATGCTTTTGCTGGTACTCATTTATACTGCTAGGTGGACAGAGATACACTTGTGGTTAAGACCTTGCCCAGGGGTCTTAGCACGGTGGGGGTCTAACGGGGATTCGAACCGACGACCTCTCGATCGTGAGCCCAGCACCCTAACCACTACATCACCGGCCCACATAAACAGACTTAAATATGCTATAATATATAGTAAATATAAGGTTAAATATACTATGGAAATAATAGTGATGGGAAAGTTCAGGAGTACATGAAGGAATAAGTCACATGTAATGTGCTCATTTAGATTCGGGTTTAATACAGTCAAAAGTGACACTCAAAGTCCTTAAACACTTTAAAATTCAATTGATCTTCTCACTGTGAAAATCAAAAACCCAGTACTGATGATACCACACTGATAATCAGAAGTACCGTATCTTTACACTCGGCTCCACAGACAGAAGATGATCTGGTCAACCTAGGAGCACTCGGACACCTGAGAACACTGAGGCGATTTGTTGTGCAATCTGTGAGTCTTTCTGTGTGGAAACATGCTTTAGCTATAGGGGTTTCCCAGGAAACACAAACACCTCCACTTCCATCCATACAAAAACTACTGAATGAAGTTTCACGTGTGCAAATAATTATCTCATTTTTTTCCCCCTCCATCCCTCTGATATGTGGGAGGTTTTACTGGGTCACCCTGCATTTGTTTATTTTACTTACTCATGAACTCATAGATATGGAAGACGTATCACAAATCTGATTTTTCCATAATGTTAATAATTTTAGTCATTTGTTTTTTAATGTTACAGAACTAAATTCTTAGCCTACACACGTTTAAGTCACACCTCTAAATATCTTGAAATCACTGTACTGGGATAAGGTCGTAATCCTTGTTAAATGAGTAATTCGATGTTTTGATGTAATAATTTAGGCACGTATGGCGGCAGTGGATGGTTCACAAAACTGCCTCACAGCAAGAAGGTTCTGAGTTGGCAGGGTGGTTCTGTATCGAGTTTGCATGTGTTCCCTGTGCTTACGTGGTGCTCCATTGTCCAAACACATGCACATTAGACTAATTGGCTGTCCCTAGGTGTGAGTGTGAGTGGTTGTGTGATGGCCCTGCGATAGACTGGCGAGCTATACAGGGTGTATCCCACCTTGAGCCAGAGATGAATGAGCTAGGCTCCAGCCACCCCATGACCCTGTAGAATAAAGCGGTTCAGTAAATGAATGCAAACTAAGTACGCTTTGGCCATGTGCCTGAATTCAGTCATTTGAGTACAAACAGAAATAATCTTTAGAGGCATTTAGAAATCTCTGAACCCTGAATATGCTCTGAAGTCATTAGTCACTAAACACTTTCTAACAGAGAGAGACACATTACACCTAACAAATATTTTACCCTATAGAAGGGTACTTTGAGGCTGAGGTGTTGATGGATGTCAAGACAACGCTGCCACTAGACACCTGTCTCTCTAATGAGGCCAGTTAGCTAACAGCTTGTATGCTATAAAACTGACAACAAAAAAATTGATGAGTCTTATAGCATGTACATTACAGCATACACGCTATTACCTTAATATTATTTAAAGTAATAGATTATTTGTGCTTTGCAGTTTTGTGTAATCTCGTACAAACATTAAACATAATGTGCAAAATCAAACACATTTGGCTTCGCTTCCTGTAAGACGGTTGTTAAAGGAGGAACAGAGTCACATGGTGTAGTTTAAGAGCTCTTTATTGTTCATCAAGGCTACTTTAAGTACAAAACAATGGCCTGCCAATTGGTTTATTCAAAAAGAGAAACAAGGCCACAAAACGAGAGTATAATACAGATTTACAAACAATTCAGAAATACACTAGCACAGACAGATCCAAATGTTCATTTCTAGTGTTTATTCTTTTGGAAGCACGCATGATCTTCCTGTTTAATGGCAGTGAAACACAGCCGCTTGTCAGAATGGAGTTCCTTTTAAAGCTTATTTCACAAATTCAACCAAGATGCTTGTTGTCATAAAAATATGATTCTTTATTTTTACACTGCAGCTAGAAGGCTAATGTAGGTAACATGTGAAGGAAACTAGTGTACAGCCTCCAATTACGGATCATACACACTGCACGCCTCAATCACACAAACACGCCTCAAAAGACATTTGGCTCAGTAACCCCGTTCATACAGAAACAGTTCAGTACAAGTCTGCATTCAAACTGATATCAAACAGATTGGAACACTAACCTGAATCACTTGCAACATAAACTTCTTGCTTCAAACCGGAAATCTGAAAGCCACCACTCTGATTTGAGTCTGATGCTAAAATGACCGTTAGCTTCTTTTTACTGACATTAGCCCCAGAGCTCCAGTGCAAAAGCCGCAAATTCCAGCTAGTATCAAATTTGGACATTTGGGTTAAAGAGCACAAGAGTGAATTTCATTTTCAGTGGAACTGCTCTTTTGAGGATTAGTGATTTTTGTTTGCTTGCCTCCAGAAACGGCTAAAAAGCCTCCATGTTCGATGCTGGATTGAGACTGCTCAGTAGCCTTTAGAAAATAATACACAAGTGGCTATAACGCAGTGTTTTCATACAATAACTGTGTTCCTGCACTTTAATCCTTTAACAGATAAGTCTACAAATGAAAAAGATCAACTTTTTTCTTCAAAAAAAAAGCATGATTACAATAAAAGGGAAAACAAATTAAATAGCTACACATCATTAACAAATTAATTGTTCCTCAAAAAATACCTACGATTTTTTTTCTCTGTACATTCATCACGCACAGCGCAATGATGGTCTTATAGTTACCTATTTTTTTCTTTTTTTTGTTTGTGATTTACCTACAGCGTGTAAGGTAAAGTGTGTCAAGAAAAGAAGAAAGAAAGTTTCCTACCTGGTTAAATAGTAGTGAAATGTGCAGATATTGACCTTGGGAAACTTTGTTACGTTCCCTCTTCGGTGTCCATTCACAAAGAGGACATGATGGCCTGATGACCTTTATCTCACATACATACACACACACACACACGTGTGTGTGTGTGCGCAAAGTGAAACAGTGTTCTATGTAGAGTTCTTTACTAAAATTGATATTTTGTGATCAGTTATGATGCCGATCAATGGTTTTGCTGGGATCTGATGGAATGTAAGGACAAGCTTAAGATGAGTGACGCCTCGGTCTGAACATCAGCTTCCTACTAATGAATAGCTTTGCTGAAAATGAGAGCTGAAAGTGAGACCTGTACGAAGTTCCCTATTGGAGGAATGTTTTTCACCTCGGTACAGGCTAGATGTTTAAATAAAAGACTATCTACAGCCAAAACTTGGCAGGGAAAAAAAAAAAAAAAAAAAACCAAACAGCTCTCAAAATTTTCGGCAGATTGTCAACTCTCAGCTGACCGGTCTGTAGCCGTGAATGATGCCAACATCTAAAAGCGCAAAAAAAAAAAACTGCTAACAGCATCCTGTACCACGGATTATCATATCATAAACATCACTGTTAATATATAGATGGCCTGTCCGGAGGCTGTCCTCTGTATCTGGCTTCAATATGTATATTGAATAAAAAATAATATGGAGTACAACTGTACCAGCAGTAAGTTTATCTAGGATTGTTACTGACAAAAATAAACTACAATCTGAGGAAAAAGCTACTAGTATTACAAATGAAATGTCTACACAATAATAGATACCAGCTATTAAAAAATATATAACTCATGCACTGGTAAGCCATAGAATACCCTCAAAACGTTAGCTACACTACCGAAACCACAGTGCTTGGGGGGTAAAAGCAAGACAAAAAAATGCCCACGATTTAATTCGACACAGTCCAGTTGCCAGCACCCACTACAGAAAATAAACAAACAAAACAAAAAAAGACCCTATTAATGATATAAATCATCACCCAACTACTGCGTCAGAAGTTGTTAAACATTTAGGCCAAAAAAATAAAAAATCTCCAACGTATAATTTATGGCCTTACTAGTGCAAAAGACTTTCTGTCGAGGAGCCGCATATGAAAGGGCAACACGGAAAAGGAAAGCTAGTGTTAGTTATACTAAACAAACCTTTTCTCATGATCATTTCATGGTTCTTGATTAAAATCTATTTCCTTGCTGAACAGTACCCAGTCAATTTAATTAAAAATAAAATTCTCACAGGATCCAAATTCTGACCTCCTTCACAACGATTAACTGTCTCTTTGCAGATAACAGCTGAGAAAATGTTTAGCTAAGCGAAACTCCTGCAAGCTGAGAGAACGTTTCTGGTATAGAATGCGGCACTAGACAACCAGAGGAAACAGAATTGAGCTGGGTGTCAAGAAATAAAATTGGGCAAAGAGTTTGCATCAGAGGTTTCTTTGGTATCTGAGGGAGGTGCTTAGGATGCTGGCTGACTCTTTTCTAAACCAAAAATCACATCCTGTTCATTCATTCTTTTGTTGTGGGCCTGCAAGCTAAACATATTTAAATAAAGAAAATAAAACAACAAGAACAACAAAAAATGTCAGGTTACAGCTATACGCTAGCGCTGTCAGAAGAGAAGCTGAATTATGCACAGTCGCTGTGAGAGCGAAGCGGTGTGGAAGGAGAACGGGATGCACAGCTGGTCCTCTGTTTCAGGAAACTAGGGATGGCGAATGATTGATGTTGACCATGTGAGTGTTAGGTGAGGAGTCAGGGCTTCCTGTGGAGCCTCCCTTAGCTTTGATTTGGAGCCAGGTCTCTCCCAGAGCCTTGGTGAAATGATCGTCCACCGATCCGGTAATAGACACAGAGTTGGTGACTGGCTCTGGCTCTCTGTAGTTTTTTCCCAGACTACGGCGAAAATGCTCCTCGATCACAGGGTCACATGCTGCATTGGCTAAAACAAGCAAAAAGATTGAAATTCATTACACTGATCTGGAACTGAGTCATTCTTTTTAATTGTAACTTGACAGGCGCTACAACAATTTTAATTTCATACAGCTTAACATAATCATGCCAATATACACAGCCCGGCCAAAAAAAGTTGTAGTTGTGCACTATAATATTTTGTTGGAGTGTTTTAGCCTTGATTATAGCCTGTAATCGCCATGGCATTATTTCAACAAACCTAAGCAAAATCACAACATTTACTTCCATTCAGAGTTGGGTTTATTTTTCACTGACATCTTGAATTGATGACAAGAAAATCAAACCACTCCATAAACTCTTCTCCAGCACATCCCAAACACTTTCAATAGGGTTAGGGTCAGGACTCTGTAGTTTCACTTCATGTGTGAAAACGATTCCTCATGCTGCCTGAAGCACTCTTTCACTAATTGAGCCCCAATTTTACATCCCGGCCATCAGGAAAGAAAATGTCCATTGATGGATAACCTGCTCATTCAGTACATTCAGGTCATCAGCTGAGTTTTAATTTTGCTGCCACATAATGTTGCTGATCCACAACCTGAACAACTGAAGCAACAATGCCGTAGTGATTACTAACTGTAATTAATCTTAAGGTGGTCCAACAAAATATTAGATTGTGCAACTTTTGTTGGCTTGGCACCGCATATGAGATCTGTTTAACTGTAAAAAAAAAAAAAATAATAATAATAATAATAAAATAAATAAAAAAATTTTATTCATTTACCTTAGAAATCTGGGAGTTTTTTTAGTGACACTGTATACATTTAGAGAGACAATATAAGTTTGTCGTTTCTTAAAGTACTAACATTGACAAACCACTGAATTATTAGTAGAGGAAATATGGAATCAGTCAAATAAAATAAAGTGCCCTTTCTGTCAGCTGCTTCAAATTAAACCTTCAAAAATACATATTAGTGCACTTTATCAAAAGATACCACCTGCCAAAGGTGATATGGGTGTATTTTGGTGTATTCTTTTACATGCTGTGGAGTGCTGACTTCGCCTCAGGGTGATTGGAACAGTTTATGATTTATTTGAGGAAAAATATAGTTATCTTTTTGATTTGCAAGTTATTGTGGCAGGTGTTAGATACTTTGCGATAGATTTTCAATTTCTGCTATTTCCAACCAACCGTTCAAATTTAAAGTATTGAGAGATGAAAAGAACCATGATTTATCAATCCCTGTAGTAAGAGCACACATAAGGGATAGCCAAGTTAATAAAATTACAAAAAAAGAGGACAGAAAAGCTTTGCGGTTACATAAGCCCTTCTGGAGTAAATTACACTGTGTTCCGAAAAGAACTTTGTTGCAGGCTCCCAGCAGAGAAATTAAACCTTATTTCCCATGACCCCATGCTTGCATTCTCCTAGTCGAATGGAATCTAGAGATCGCTGATAAAAAAAATAAATAAATAAATAAAAAAACCCACAGTACCAAGCACAGTCCCCTGATCCATTTTTAATGACCTCTGGTGCACTTGGAGTTGTGATGTACTCGTTTTGTCAGCATCACCCTTTATCAAAGCACACTCCTGAAATGTCTAATGTGTAGTTTCTATAAACTTCATTTTACACAAAACACGTGAAAGGAAAGATCATTCCACAACACTACCTAGATGTTTCTACGAAGTGTACAATTTGCCATCAGGTTAAAGAGTACCGATATTGATCAACCTTACAGCATAATTTGTGTGTGTTTAAAACGTTTAAACAATGCCGAGCTTATTTTACCATAAGTCACCATAAAAAGCACAAAACTGGTCATTTTATCCTGTGGATTATTAGCGGGGACTGAACTGCAGGGGTTAGCAGCCCTTTTCCCACAGAAATGACATCGACACATTGGGTGGGGTTGACATCTCTTGTGGAGACAGTGAGACGTTACATTCTAGTGACTCTGAGGATGAGAATGCCGGTAAATCCAAAATGGCTTATGCAGCTAACGTTTTTCAGCTTTCCGGACGTTCTGCAGCTCAGCACTGGCTGATAATGTGTTCAAGTAACAAGTTCTTGTCACTACCAGGCTGGAACAGCCAATCAGAAAGGAAAAAGTCTCTGAGCATGCCTAGAGTCGTATCACTCGTGCATACTTTGAAAACGGGCAAGGACTGATGATGCCGTAAGGAACTGAAGTTATACCTGACCATTTTAAATAGCTAGTAACACTAACTCACCACAGGTACCCTTTAAGGACATAATAAAGGCTTAAGTGCACTCACAGTTAGAAGGTCTCCTGTAGTTTGATGGCGAGCAGCCGTTGTGAGAGACAGTGCAGTGAGAGAGGTTGCAGTTACGGTTGTTCGCAAGGGCACATGTGATCACCGAGGGCCGATTCTGCATACACAATATATTAATTTTAAAAAAGTCAGGTCAAACCAGATGTCAGCACAAGAGCTCTGTTCTTTGTCACATACAAACCAGAAGACTTTCCATTACACTCAACTGCATGCAGTCAGGTAAGTTTTCCAGCAGCATTTGCCAATATTACGGAATTAATATCCAGTTTTATAGTGGTGATGTTCATGATCAATAAAGTCCATCAACATGTTGCAAATAACAAGCTGAAAAACGATCTTATTTAAATTAGTATACATTTTTAACTGCTATAAAGGTGGAAAAAATACAATAAACAGTACAATAGAATGTGTTATTTATGTGGTGATTATTATGGAAAATATTGTCCAGACCTGCGACTTTTTAAAGTACATAATCATGTTTAATGAATTTACAATTAATAAATAATAAACATTTGTGTGGTTTACCTGCTGGCGCTCAACAGGGCTGGCACTTGGTGAGTTGGGGATCTTTGCACTGTTTTTGGTTAGTGCAAGCGGCTGCTCCATGGCCAGGTTTGGCATGTGTGCATAAATGTGGGCAGTATGCAGGCGCTCAATGGGGCTGCGGCTCCGTTCACGAGGCTCCCTGCGGTAATCACCATTTGAGGGCTTTCCTCTGAAAAGAAAAATAGGGCTCTGAATGGGCACTTCTATTAATATAAGTACTTTAACAGTGGTACATTATTAATACTGGAAACAGTGCTTTCATTGGGGAGCTGGCACCCTGTGGGGGTTCACTCCAAGTTTCAATGCGACCCACTGAAATATTTTGCATACATTCACCTAAATGTAACTACCTTTCCATGACTGCCTGGTGCATTTTAATT
This sequence comes from Neosilurus mollespiculum, assembly GCA_030014195.1. Lineage (NCBI taxonomy): Eukaryota > Metazoa > Chordata > Actinopteri > Siluriformes > Plotosidae > Neosilurus > Neosilurus mollespiculum. The sequence goes on along the minus strand of JAQMYF010000023.1, from coordinate 10,382,538 downwards.
TGCTTACGGAATTAAAAGCGTACTCTTATCAGCTCTGGCTAAAGGGCTGACTACTCAAGTGCCTTTTTCTTAAACAAAGCTGCTTCTATATTCAGATTTTTCACTCATTTCTGAACAGAATGGCTTGTTCCCAAAACATACTCCCTTGTCCTGTCCTGTTCTTGTCTTCTTTTATTGAAAGAACCGACACGTGTATCGTTTTGGGTTTCAGACCTTCCAGAAGGGATCATTTCATGCTGCCAACCAAGCTGAGGCCCAAAGAAGGAACCGAATGACTTGTGTACACTTCACAGGAAGAGAACTCGATACCCTTTATTGAGCCCAGGCCTAGACAACAGGCCGGAAATGGGGAGGACATTGTGGGTTTAACTAGGTGGCAGTGAAGGTAGGATATGCTGCTTTTATTTCAGAACTGAAGATAAACAAGGATCATCAAACATGACTATCTGAGAGTGTGCCTGCAAGCATAATATTGTAGACTGCTTCATATGAACATATAAGCCGCAATGATTCCCTGAATATGTCTTTGTATATAAAGCATATGAGTTATTGGTCCCCTCCATTCACATTCAGTAAGCACTTCTTTAGGGGGTTTGGGGTCAGTGCATTTTTTTTAAACCATGTGGACTGTGATCCTTGAAATAGTCTGTTCCTTGGCAACTAATCTGGCTAAGAAAGCACCTGTGAGCCCACAGTTATGTTGGCCGGAAATGTCCCCCACAACACAAGAAAGAGAGGTGCTTTTAGTTCATGAATTAAACCTGCTAACAAGAGAACACATGCTCCCTGTCCCCATTTCACTTTAGCTATTCCGAATGTTCTTCTAAACAGAGGCGACTATTTTTCTCAACAGAGGGTTTCCAAAAACTAATTATACAGGTCAAACAGTTCAGTCTTTCCCAAGGAGCCAGAGAAAACCAGGCCTGGGCCTTAAATGCAACAATAGATTAAGATAAAAATGCTGTGCTACTATCTTTGGCCCTTACTCCTTAGCAAATAAATAAATTAAAGAAACGTTTGTTGAGATTATAATATACAGGTAAAATAGTGAATGTAGCAGCATCCATTTGTGATTATTAATGATTTGCAGCATTAATTAAAAGAGCAATTTTAAAAAACTTAGAATCTCTAACAACAATTTCATGACACTTCAAAATATAAACACACAAGGCCTTTCGAATTCACTCATGTTTTTTTCATGAGAATCTCCAGGGTGAAGACTGCCCACAAAAGTCCATTCAGTTGTCCTTGTTTCTGAAGCCTGAACTGTGATCACAGTTAGAGAGTAACACAGTGTGTAGAGGATTAGAAATGCTTTTAAAAGCCAACATCTCATTGTTTTAGTGTGATTTAGCTTTACTCTTAGCAATAGAACAAGTTTTCATAAATAAAATTCTCATGGTTTGATCTTTTCCTTGTTAAAACGATGGAAGCTTGACTTACTAAATGACCTTTATTATTAATGTAGTTTTATTATTAAATGTACCATCACACTTGGCAATAAAATTGTAGTCAGGCCAAGATATGATATGCAGGGGGGGGGATTTAGCAAAACTGAGCTACTGGCCAGCAGGACTAGTGAAATTATGAAACTAGTGAAAGACTAGTCCTCCTTCACATTTACTGGTCGGGAACACTGTATCTTCTTTGCCTATTGAATTTGTCAGGTCGCCACAGGATGACTTGCTAGCTAATTTCACTCGCCCTACAGATTTTTTTACTTGCCAGAGCCAGCAAACTAGAGTTAATTTCCAACCCTGGATATGTGTGTCTATTATATACTGTTTGATTACCCAGTGTGTACAGTGTGTAAGAACATTTTCCAAATGACTCAATAAGTATAGTGCTATTACACGGAAAAGAAAAAGAAACAGAGTCATATTTACTTCACATGACCCTTTCATCTGTTTTGATTAAGTAAGGCACAGAAAAGAGGTGGTGCTTGCCCAACTTTAATTTCTGCCAGAAAGCATGAACACAACCCAACGTCCTCCCACAAGAAAGCCTTGGGGCCCTGGAACTTGGCAAGAAACTGAGCGCAAAAGAAATAAATAACCAAGGCAAGGGGCATCATGAGAAATGGTTAGGGTCTGTGCCAACAAAATAATTAATCAGCCATTAGGCGATTGAGTTTTAAAAGGTGAAAACTCTGATTAAGACTGTAGGAATAAGGTTTTAGCTTCAAAAGTGGAAAGTTGAGGAAAACAAATGCACCAACAGCTCTGATCTAAGTGGAGGCACATAATGGCACAGATCCACTGCTTTTTTTTTTGGACCTTACAAGGTCTCGGGTTATGTGCAGTATACAATTAGTGGGAATAAGCTGTGGTGTTTTAAACTGGTTATTCAAAGACATCCATTAATTTTAGAATCAGAACAAACCGCACTGCAAAAAATGATCAAGTAATATCTCAGCTACAGTATTTAAACTCTCCAATCTTCTGTTTAACGCTCGCTTTATTGTCACTTGAAAAGCCCTTAAATACAGCTCCATATGCAAGAGCTCAAGTGGCTAATCAGCTCTCTGACAGACATGACGATAATCCATAACTCTTATGAATTACAATATATTTACGATTCAGGTAACTGCTGATCTGAGATGTGTGAGCTCAGTGAGGGAGGCTGTCTGCTTTTAAAGAGGTTCTATAAGTATAGTACTTGAGCAGCACACTTTAAAAAAAAAATCCTTCCCTACAATCTTGGGAGTGCTGTATCTTTCTTTCTTCTTCATGGCAGCAGATTCTCAACCCCAGAGATACAGGAAACATCTGGGATAAATGAAGGCGAGGAAGACAGAACCACAGGATACAAACAGAGCCTTGCACAAAGCAGAGTTTAGGGACCCAAACCCCAATTGATGTAGGCATCACATGCACACTGTTTCACATCTGCCTTTCTGCAGTCATCCGAGAATTCTACATGCTTACATGGTCTATAAAAAAAAACTATAGGAGATAAACACTAAAATTTCTGTAGTGTGGGAAGCATAATGCTAATTGGATCCACTGGATCCACTGCTGTTTCAAAATATGTGACCTGCTCCAGCATAGGGCGTATTAAGTTGGAAATACAGACATACAGAGATATTGATATATTAGGAAAGAGAATTTAATATGCTTTAAAATGAAGTATAATTAGGAATGTGAATCCTTTGCTCGTCTAGAGTCGGCGGGCTCGGGAATTTGAAGTGTTCCCGAAATACTTGACTTTTATTTTGCACATTTTGCACACGACATGTCATGTCAAGCTCCCTTTTACCCGGAAAATGTGAAGTGCAAGCATTTTCCTTCAGCGAAGATGGTGCTGGCTGTATTTCTTTTTCCTCATCCATGTCAAAGCTAGGCTAAAAGCTACCGTGTTTCCCCGATAATAAGACACTGTCTTATTGTTTTTTATTTTGGTTCAAAAGACACCATAGGGCTTATTTTACACTGGAACAATTCACAATGGAGGCCGTGTGTGGACAAACGGTACGCGTTGTAAGTAAGGTTGGAAATGCTTGAAAACATGTGATCTTAAAAATCGATTCTTGAAAATGTTAATCGATTCATAATGCTAATAAATAAGAATCGCGATTCAGACATGAATCGATTTTTTTCCGGCACCCCTAAGTATAATACATGATTATAGCATGAAAATTAACTGAGTTACATCACTTTGTATGTCGCTAATCAGGAAATGCTACTTTTGAGAAAATAGTAATTACAGTTACAGAACCATTTTCTGAATGTCCGCATCTGAAACTCATTTGAACATCCATCAACTAAATGAATCCAGCTTTTGACCTATCAGTGCGATCTTCCTAACGTCTGAGTTCTTTTACACCGCGTCATGTCTGTTATGAAGCTTACCATTATATGATTCAGGGAATCCTTCTGGGATTCTGTAGGTAGGAAGAGTATTCTGGTCCCGAATATGGATAAGGAAATACCCTGAGCAATCACGAAAGCGGATTTAAAAAATGTGCAACATAAGTGGATTTTTCCATTGTTTTACAATGTGGACATAGAACCCTTTCTTAAACAAGTTTTTTTTTAACATGGATAGATTGTGTATATGGAGATTATGCTTTGAAGGATGTATTTCTGTCCAGGTAAGCCGTTTACAACTTACTTTGTCTCTTACTCAAAACACTACCTTGCGACTTAATCCATATTATGCTGGAGCGGGTCACATATATTCCAGAAAGGCTAATACAGAACACATGAGCACTTTAAAAAGATATACACACTGAGCCATAAAGCCTGTAATCAGCACTAAAAGAATGTTTTTTTTTCCTTCTAAAACTGTGATTGAAAATTGTCTTTTCTATATTATACAGGACCAATTTGTTCTGTATGTTATTATTTTATAAGCTACTTTGACCAAGCCGCTGACTGCAGTTTTCTGCTATAGAACAAGTTTCTGTACCTTTGCAGTCAAAACTGATTTATGTTGTCACTCCCTCAGTGCACATACACTATGCTGAATTCGGCAGCTAACAATGATTTCATCAACCCAAACCACTATGGTGCTGGCTCTTCTCCACTCCCCATTTGGCTGGCTCCAGAGCCATGAGAAATACTCGCTCTAAAATTTCCCAGCAGGCAGCTGAGGGCTTCCACGGCTCAGTCCTGGCTCAGACTAAAAACCTTTACAGCACGCTTCACTGCTACGCAGAACTTTTAATAATAATACCTTAAGTCAAACCTAATTTTCTTGCCTTCTTTCATGTCTGTTCTGCTCAAAACGTCCAAAACATTAGATCACTTTTATATTTAAGAACTACATTTCAGGTTCAGTGGATTTAATTCCATTAAAGGTCCTTTATAAGATGGCTGTTATGAAACTAATCTTGAACCATATGCAACCCACACACACCCACCCACACACCCACACAGTTTATGGGCCAAAGGCAGTGTTTTAAGTGGACTGAGCTATGATTGAGGGACTTTTCCCTGCAGCAGAGGGACAGGCCAGAACAGGCTTCCAGTACACAGTGGGCCCACAGGATAAGGACGCCTTTGTTTTCAGCTCAGCAATGAAAATGAGAAAACGGCCCCCATCTGACTTTACTTTCAGTAACTCTGCAAAGGGATCTGCTGCATATATCGCTCTAACTCTTGAATTCTTCTGGACAATTAACAGACACATCTCTCTGGAAGAATCACCTTAATGCAGTTGAATTATGTGGTCCATCACTGAAATAAAATATTTCTTATATAGCTTCATTATATGGAAAGCTACTTTAATAACAGATGGTCCAGTACATGTCAAAGTGTGTTGCTCTGATAATTGCATACAAGTAAAGCAATGTCCCTTTCCTGTGAACAAAAGAAGGTAGTAAGGATCAGAGAGTCATTTTCCCCAACTGCCCCCCCCCCCAAAATCTATGCTTCTGCTTTGCTGCAGGACTCGCCCTTCCTACTAGCACACAATAACAGCAGAAACCTGAGCTTTCTTCCTTGTTGCCTTAAGTCCATGGTGTCAGGTGTCAGACACATACTACTCATAAATAAAGAGGCTGAGAAAGAACACAGGCTGGAGAGAATAGTGAAACTTCTCAAACTTGAAAAAGCACACAGAAATGAATTTAAGTTCAAACTAAATTAACAGTGAACAGGTCTAAATAAATGAGATGTTGAAACGTTGGAGAATCCTACTTTAGTTTTACTCGCTGACCAGGAGAGACCACAAGAAACAGAAGCAGTGCTCTGAACATAGAACAATGAGCCTTTCAAAACTTTTACAACTGCAACAAATCATATTTATTCATAAGCCGCTGTGGTTTTGCTGAGATCTGCAGTTTTGCACACATGCTACAAGCTTAGACTTAAAAACATACCCTACCTTACTTCCAACCCACTGAAGTAAACATCAGCATAGACAAATTTATGCTGGCTATATATATATATATTTTAATTATTTTTCTATCTGGGTATAGTATTAACGGGTTTTAATACTATAGTGTGGACAAATACATGCAACAAAGAGACTTGTATAATGTATAATGACAAGGGCCTTGCATGTCTGAAACCTAGTATTTTTTTAAATTTTGGTTTGGTCGTGAACTATCATGAACCATAATGGAATCATTAGGGTTGGTATAACTGCAGAGTTTGGTTAAAAACAGCAGTAGAATATACTAACATAGTACTCTGACAAGTGATTTTTTTTTTTCTCTTTTTTTCCCAAATTTTCCAAAAGATTTTTTTTAACAGCATTAACCCTTAAGGGTGCAGGTTATGATTGGGCGTTTTTGACTACTTTTGATTTTACATTTATATTTCACCTTAAAAAACTGTTTACCTTGCCTTGTTTGGTGTCATTTTTTTCAGGACACCCTGATCTGGGTGACCTAACAGTTTTATAACTTAGAATGCAATTATAAATTGTAAATTAAAAAAATTATGTACAAATTTAGCACTGACATCTCCAGGGTGTGTTACTCCTCCTGTTGTCCACTTGATAGCAGCGTTTACCTGCAGACTGCCTTGGGGTTTTTTGGCTGTCATTACGTTGTGTAAACTGCCATCGCAGAAAGTTAAATTAAAATTATTATTCATAACTCTGATTTTACTTGGCCTATTAACACCATTTAAAAACTGGAATATAGTTTGAAGTCTGCACTTCTGACACAAATTGAGACTCAGCAAGACTGCGTTCTTCTGCTACGTCATCTTAAATCAGCCACATGATATGGACGCGCCGTCGCGTCAAGCGACTCTTAGGCGTTTTACACACACACACACACACACACACACACACACACACACACACACACACACACACACACACACACACACACACACATAAAATTGTACTCAGCTCTTTTTCCACAGGATAAAAAATATACAGTCCTTTTTTTTGGATTTGTTAGGAAATGGAAGAAAGAATCTCGAATGTGCAGCCTCACTGAGTGTCCATCTATAAAATCAAGTGCAGCGTGGTGCATTTAAAGTGGCACTGAAATCTGAGATTCAGTCGGATTTGGTTTAGTACATACTGAGGGTATAGGAACCAGGTTTCAGTACCCAACAGCTAAAACAGATTGCAGTTTATGTCTCACAAAATCCATTCAGAACCAAACAGTTAATTTAAAAACACATCTGATTACAGCGTGGTGTTTATAGGTTTTATATGCTTACACTTAGATTCTCTGTAGAATTGTTATTTGTTAATTATTTACTGAGACTTAATAAAAATCAGAAGATATTTTTTCTAATTGTTCCATAATAATGTTCATGTGAAGCACAGATGAAGTATACATGTTGTTCTTCGCTCAGATAAAATCTCAATTCTTATGTCATGAATTAAAAAACCTTAATGCAAGCCATTGCTTTATGATTTAAAAACACCACATTTGGAAGCTCAGAGCAAAATACTTTGCCATACAGCAATTGCATCAACTGTGAGACCCTTGAGGCTGCGAGTGCTTCCGTTGTTCTCGCTTCCTCACACTTGTGCCCTAATTTGTGGCACACAGATCTGCCTTGCACCACAGTGTGCTATTCGACACTAAACTGTCATGTCTTCTGTCCCATGACTGAATGCTGCTATTCCAAAGCTGAGCAGAAATGTGAGAAATGATTGTGTTCTCCACCACAACAGAATGGAGACGCGGCACAAATAGACCACGTGTTTCACTTGCACTTCTGGAATGGGAGGAATTCAAGTGTCAGCAATGATGCTGTCCTTCGCCAAGCCGCTTGTTCCCTCCTTACATTTTTTAGAAAGGATGTTACCTGCACAGCTTTTATTCTTATTTTATTATAACTTTAGAGTTCTTACTGCTTAATATGAAGTATAGCTGTCTTCTAAAAGTGCTAACACACTTCAGTTTCACTACGCATACATGCACCCATGCAGCTGTTACACAAGCAGCATTGTTCACATACTTGCATAGCTTTCGCACTTCTGAAAGATTAAAAGCAATGACGTCTAAATGGCACGTCCGTGCCAAAACATTGCTATTTATCTAGCAATCATTTCCATGCCAAACTGTTGTTTAATTATTTCATGAACAGCAATATTAAACAGGCTGATGAGTTCTTTAAAACATTTTTTTGCTGTCTGTGTAACTTTGTCATGATTTGAGTCTCAAATCAAAACCCTCACAAGGCAGACAAAAATATGTACTAATCCAGAAAATCTACCCTGCCTTCGCCCAGTGTCGGCTGAGATGGGCTCAGCCTCCCTGCGGGATGACACAGTGGCGTAGTGGTTAAAATGTCTGCCCCAAAGCAAGAAAGTCCTGGGCCCCAGGCTCGAGCGTTTCTGTGTGCAGTTTACATGTTCTCTACGTGCTTGTATGGGTTTCCTCCAGGTACTCCTGTTTCCTCCCACAGTCCAAAGACATGCACATTCGGCTACCTGGCTGCTCCAAATTGACCCTAGGTCAGAGTGTAAGTGTGAATGGTTGTGTGCGTGTTGCCCTGCGATGGTCTGGAAAATCTGTTCAGGGTGTACCCCGCCTTCTCCCACTGTTGGCGGAGACAGGGACCAGCCTCCATGACCCTAGCAGGATTAAGTGGTTCAGCAAATGAGCAAGTAGAAAATACATAAGTCTAGTACTCAAAATAGACTTTATAATAGGTATAACTTACATTATTTTTAAATAAAACATATCAGACTAGGTAAATATTGTTTTTGACGGTCTATTAGTCACAGTTTTTTCACCAGGCACATTTTTTACTTAACACAACACAAGAATTTTCTAAACTAATACGCAAAGACGCATTGATTGCAAGTGCAAGCCATGTGAGTGACATGAACTATTATATTGCATCTTTAAAATTGCTCCCATCGTCTGACTCCACTGATTTAATCATGTAATAATGCACATAACATGCATAAATAATGAAATTAATTGCAAAGAAGGGTGTAAAAATGAAATCTTGTTGCATCCATCATTAAAAGCTGTACAAATGGCCATTAATGGGGACTGCTCATGTATTTATACATTATCCAGAATAAAATAAAAAAGGCATATTACAATAAAGTTTATATAGGGAGTGGTTATTACAGATTTGACTTGAGATCACAACATGTGAATGCCAACTAATATATTAAAGCAAAATTAGCAGATAAACAGGTTGCACGTACAGGTGTGTAGCAAACAGACGACTCATCTTGGCCATGTGCTCGTTGTTGGGGTCCATGCTGTCATCATTCAGCTCAATGCTGTGTTTCCTCTTGTTGGGGCTGATAGGAGGAGGGGCTGTCCTGTGGTTATTGACTGTAGAAGACATGGGCTGCATTCTGGACTCGCCACGCAGCGCTGCTTCACCTGTGCAAGCACACAACACACCTGCTATTTATACTGCACACTCAGGGGCTTTGGGTTCAGGAACAAAGTCAAGCTTAAAAAAGTTCCAGTTTACACTCATGTAGTATGACGGCATGCAGGCCTGCTGTTTAGAAAGGTTCATTTCGGAGCATGTGGTTTGAGGTTCTATCAAGTGCTGTGAGTTCTACAACAAATCAACAGATAGAATTTCTATATTTTACTGATAATCATTTAACTCTGAAAGTTCGACTTAAATCCTACTGCCAAATGCCTTCTTTCTCAAGCAATTTCACATTTATGTAAAACAAAATGCCTGCTATGCCGATCTTGTTTTTCTAAGCAGACAGAATTTATTGTCCAACATTCGTCCCAGTGCAAATCTTATACTCCAGAAAGACTCATTGTCCAATATAAGATTAACATTGGCCTAGAATAGTTATGGGGAGGGGCTCCCTGAGTCGCACATCAAAATCCCGCTTTGTTCTTTTAATAAGAACGGTAACACCAGGGTATAACATTGTGCTTATTGAAAACTACTTTTAAAACATCTGCAATTTCAGCTCCGAACAGCAACAGATCTGAATTAATGGTGTTTCATAGGCTGCTCCTGCTCACAGGCATTTCCCAGTAGAATTGCTAAGCTTACAGCGCAGTGTGTGGGAGGAGGGCAGGAAAATTACAACTGGCAATGTGGAGCAACTGGGACTTTCCACTTGGGATGAGGTTAGCTCGACTCAGAAGCAACTTTATGAGATTTACTGAGCAAAATCCAAGTTCAACAGGCCTATTCTGAGAAACCATGAGTCTTCAATTGCAGGCTACCTTTTCTCCTCGTTTTTCTCCTTTTTGCAGAACTATGATGGACATCATTAAAATGATGCATAACCAAAGAGACGAGTGCAAAAAAACATGTAAATCTCCACCATGCGGAGGTGAACTACAATGCCGCTCCCACAACAAGTGCCCTATTTTCCTGACTGGCATGTTTTGGCTAGTCTGTCCCTGCTCCATGGCAACGGGAATGACATAATTGTTTTTTTGGCAGAAGTCAGGAGTGGGTAATAAAGAAAAGATAGGGAGCTCATATGAGGCTTAGAGAGAGACCCTTGACACATGATAGCTTATTTGCATTCGCCTCCAGAGAAGCTTTTCAATGGGAGGTGGGGAGCAGGGCGGTGTCGCAAGTCTATTGTGATGTTGGACAGCGATCCATTAAGACTGAATTACAGTTTACAATATGACTCATGGGTAATAGAAGAGAAAGCAGGACATTTCACCCATTTTCAAGCACCTGAAAGTCAGGTTTCGATTGTAGCATCTTCTAGAGTTATTAATCTTAAAAAAAAAAAAAAAAAAAAAAAAAAAAAAACAGTAATATTGATGGGATCTCTCATTTATAAAAATGGGTACAGATCAAAAAGCTATAGAGGCTTCAAGTGTTTAAAGAATTTGTCTTCTCCATATTTAATATGACAACTTTTAGTTTTGTGAATAATCTGTGCTTTCTAGTGCTTTATTCATCAAGCATTATACAGTAACCTACACTAGGAGTCATAAAAGATCCCTATCAGTGTCAGAGGAGATGCGTTCAACCTCTGATCTGCTGAAAGGCACTCATTAGGAGCACAAATGATCAAAGGCGAGCGCTTCTAAGGACTTCAAACATCAGGCCAGGATGGGATTTTGTTACACAAGCGAGCCAACCAACCCCCTCCATCACCGTTACCACACACCTACACACAGAGCTTTATAAAACAGAAAAGAAGTTAAGCCTTCTCCTGGCAGACACAGAAAGAGGGAGCAGAGAGAGTTGAGTTTTAAAACATAACTGGGTGGGTTTGAAGAGGGGGTGGATACAAGGGCTTCTAACTCCTTGATCATACTATTACAAATATTTGCAGATAATGACATTTCCCCTTTGCCTGAAATCTGATATGGCCTCACAGTCAGCCCACTGCTAACCATTCATAAGACGGACAATCAAAGCTCTTTATGTCTGAAATGAATGCCTGAAGTAAGTGGAAAAATGGGAGTCCTGGCAGGGGTGGGTCGTGTGTTTCACCTGTTCAGTTTATCGCCTTTGTTCAGCAGAAAAATGTGACAGTCAGCATTTCAGGCAGAGCCAATTGGACTCTAATCATGCACCTTTCTGAGACAGTAAAACTATTCTGTTCTGTAAATATTTTATCTCCTTAATAAAAAAAAGACTTCATTAATAATCTATAAGTAACATTAAATAACACTTTAAATACAGCCTTAATAAAATAATTACTATACAAATAAAGCAACACATTGATTAAGTTGTGGGGAGAAACTGGTTTTATTTCATAAAACTTATAGATACTAATTAAGTTTTCTTATTAATTATTATTATTTCTAATTAGGTTTTCAGTTTTCATATTTTATATGCTATTATTAAAAATGTGGAAAATTTATTTTGTTTTATATGTGCACAGTACTTTCATTCACTCATCTTTGCTGGCTTGCTTCCTCTGTCACTCGCGAACGGATTTGCATCCCACAGAAAACAGCTGGTTGACTTCCTGCGTCATGTGCACAAATATTTATGAACACCTCTGCAAATGTATCCAAAATTAGGGCATTTAACTTGACCAATTTTAAAACACCACTGTCAATCTCCGCGACCCAAATTTCCTGGGTATGTATGTAAAAAAACTAAGCTAGTAAGCACAGCAAGCATATAAACTAAAGCTAATAAATACTGACTGCCTGTACAAGTGGGTTAGTCGAGTATAATATAAAAGTGTGGGTGTGCCTTCTTCCAGGCACATATACTGACCCAGGGGAGAAGTGAAGCACACTCCATTTAGGAATTTGTATGGAAAGTGAAACTGGCCAAAGTGTTGACACTAGTCCTGCATAACTTTGATCAAAAATTCAGTTTTGTTTGAAAATTCAATGTGTTTAAATGAACATTGTTTCAAATTAATGAATTATTAAGCTATCAGATGAACATTTTCCACTTCAAAGTGCATCTCATGTCCTGAAATCAGTATTATGTATGTATGTGTTGGGCAGCAAGTACCAAGAAAATTAGAATTAATTATGTGGTAAGTAATTTAAGTACTTTTTGACCCAGCATCACTAGCTAAACACCACATTATTTCCTTTCCATATCACATCTTTGCTAGCAACAAACAAGCCAGTTGTAATAAGGTGTTCATTATTCTTCCTCAAAACATCAAATTGTATAATAAAGGTTATATAAATATATAAATTAAATGTACATTGACTCATATAAAGCAAATAAATGTATATACAACATTAGGTCATTCAAAGGCAAGTGTGCAGTTATGTTGATTTGACGTCACTTTTTGAACTCAGAAGAACTTGGAGATGAGAAGTTTACGAGTTGGAATTTTAGGTTGTGAAGGTCTTCTCAATCACTATTCATATGTAACAACATCTGAATGCATAAATGTGTATCGTTATCCCTCCTCCATCCTGTTTTCGGATCACATAGAAGTCAATCCCAGAGACAGCACACACAGTGGATCCAGAAATACAAAACTGAAAGTCAACAACAAATCAGGGCTTGAAATTTAATACATACAGGTGCAAGAAACTAATAGTTCTATTAGTAAAACTGCTCATAATAGTGTAATCTTGTGTTGGTTTGGGCAATTTGCTTGAGAAATCACTTGGTACTATTCTGATAGTGTGAGAGATTATCAGATAAAGGCCAGTATTTGTGCACTGCAGTTAAGAAACTATTATTATTATTATTATTATTATTACTAATGCTATTATTACATAACAAGTGTGTGTATATTCCTACTGTACATGTGCCTATGTCCTTGTGCTTTATACAGACACAGGTTTACAGGTGTACCTTGCACTTAGAGATGTTAGTTGTTTTAGAATAGCTAAATATAACGGTTAGCTATCTACACAGTAGGCTATCATGGAAAGATAAGCGTAACCCTAAACTCATTCCTATTAAAAACTTGACTTCCCAAGAAACTAACAGGCCTGGGTGGTTTACAATTTATAAATATAATTAAATGACTCATTACAATCAATCCACTTCTACACTACTGTAAGCTTCAGCAACTATCATGTTATCTACATTACTAAATTAAATTTGCTTCACAATCTATTCGTTTCATTATATACTGAATGTAAATGCTGTGCACTGTTTAGAAAATATTCCTGGCAGTTTGCCAGTGGTGACTGCTGCCTGTTCAGTGTGCAGGGTTTCACATGCCACAGTGAAATAAAGATATACGATAACAAGAACTCAAGAAATCGTCTTTCACTGGCCTTTCTGGGATATCAAATCCAAAATGCTACAAAATGTGAAAAGGATTAAGCAGTGCTAGCCCATGGGATGAACCTAAATGTTCAACAAGCCACCCACCACATCGGCATGCACTTCCACTTCAGTGCACAAATACCCAGCATGCATACAGGCCTATTTTAAGGGATGATGCAGTGCTCTGGAAGCACTGGAAGCAGAGCTGTGTGCTATGGAGATTCTTTGGAGCACAGTAAAAATAGCTGGAAAGTCTGCAGTAAGAGAAAAGGGCCAAGACTGTGTATTTAGATCTCCTGTTACTGGGTCATGTGATCCACCAATTTTACACAACTTGAAAAGCTGAACCCTGAGGCAAGCTCTTATAATGCTGGACACACTGAACACCAATCTCAGTCATATTAACCAGCTGGACATCAACACACCAGGTTACCGTTGGACAAATACCTAAAAACAAGGATGAGTCATCAGCCAAGGAAAAGGAAAAAGGGGTTTCTTAATTATTAGAACATTACAGCAAAGTAATACTTTATGGGCAGAAGAGACTTGGAAAAACCTTCATGAATTAACTGATAAACAAAGACTGCAAAAGCCTCCCTCTCATATAGTCCAAATTACTTTAAGGTAGATGGATTTTTTTGTCTATTGGGGGTCAACCAGCATTATCTCATACATGTTCCCTGCACCTCAGAATACGTGAGTCAGGGAGCCACCTTGAAAGTTTGGTTGTGTTGAAAAGTACCATGGGTGAAGCACTGGATCAATGCAACCGTGAGGACACCCATGAGGCATGCATGGCATACCAGATGTTAGAGGTAAAACTGTACATGAAACAGCTACTGCCATGTACGTCTCACAGTTGTCAGTAGTCATGATAGATGCATGGTAAATATGCATCACAGAAGCTCACATTTCTCAGCTCAATGCATTTGCTTCCGCCCATATTTTTTTGACAGACCGCCTCCAAAATCCACCTGAATAATCATGGAATGGTCCCGGTACTCCCAGCCATGGTTCTCACACATCAACTTGCTATGTGAGACCTTAGCTTAAGAAAGCAGCTACACATGCAACTTCATACTGAAATTTTACTGAGCTTATATCACAGAAAGAATATAATTTTATAAAGCCCATAGATCTTATTGTATATCTAAGCATAAACTTGCTACAAATTTTCCTTAATCCTAATTAGGGTCATGGGGAGGCAGGCGCCCATCTCAGCCAACTCTTGGCAAGGGCAGAGTACACCCTGGACAGCTCGCCAGGCCATCACAGGGCAGAAATATGCTGGCAATGCAGCCTACTCTTGATGAAAATCAGCAATGGTTCTTTTGCATGCCTCTCACCACAGACAGTGAGAGACATGTCCGGACCTCAAATTCCCCTCTGGCAGTCCCGTGTTTGGGACTCTGAACTTTCTGGACGTTTTGCAGTCACTCGAGCTGCCATGCCTGCTTTCTCCTAAAGCAAAAAGGACACGTAATTTGACTCTTGTGCTGTGCACTCTAATCATACGTCATCAATATTATCACATCACAACATCCTTTTCTGTATGTAAAGTAAACATGATGGAACATCTTCAGAACACAATTAAAATATTAAAATATTACTTCGTACTTATTTAATAAAGCTAAATATGTTCTGCCCTACATAGATGGCTTCCTAAGGAGAACTATCATCCAAGCTATTATGCATCTTTATAAAATATATACACTTAAATGGACATATCTGTCTTGGAGGAAGTAAAACTATTCTTTGGTCATCAGAACACAATACAAACGTAAATTTAGGATGTTAGTACTGGGGGGGACGGGGGACCTGGCACACCAAAGCACAATCCATGAAATATTCAATCAAGAATATAGTTCTAATGCATCATTCTGATCTCCTACCCTCCTCTACCACACCCCCACCCACATGCTGGCCTGATGAGTACCCTGTGTATGGCTCTGTTTAATTTCAGTCAGAGAAACTCTGCATTCTGCAGTCTGGGAGCTGCTGAAACTTCTGGGTCACATTTCCATTCTTGACAAGTGATGGCTGACAACAGGAGCATGGTACTGCATAGAACTGGGGAGAAAATTCCTTACACCTTCGCCTCCAACCAGACACACTATCGGACAGCACACACTTCATATGTAAACTCAAAGGGGTTTCTGTTTCTTTTTGGGGTTTTTTGTTTTACATGTTCACAGCAAGCACAATACAGATATTACAACTTAAGAGTCGACTACATCACAGACTAATAAAATAGGATTTGGATCTAGATAATAAATAAGCAAACAAACAAACTTTTCCTAACGGTGTACTTTATTGTTAATTTGGAGCAAAAACAAGTAACACTTCATTAAAGACGCACTCTTTCTCTGTTCTTCTCTCTAAAACATAAACCTTCACATCTATTATAGACTTTTCTACGTGCACTATTCATGAAACATTAGCTCTAACCTTAAGTCGGACATATTTTGTTAGTTCATTCAATTAGCCTCTTTTTTCAGGAGAAAAAAAAAGACAGTTCAAAGCTACAGATACCACAAATGCTGGCATGTGTTTAGGAAGGAGTAGGAGAAGAGAGACAGACCAACAGACACACACAGAGAGAGACAGAGAGAGAGAGAGAGAGAGAGAGAGAGAGAGAGAGAGAGGTGAACTATTCAGCTGAAACGCTGCTCTGTCCCCCACAATGGATTTGAAATGAAGCCATCAAGATGTGACTGGAGGTTAGACTTTCATCTTTAATTCAAAGACTTTAACAAAAATATCGCATTAACTCAAAGAATTACAGCCATTTTCTTCATGGCACCTCCACTTTCACAGGATCAGAAGTAATTGGAGGAACTTTTTGACCCATTCCTCCCATGCTATTTTTCATGTAAACTAAGCCAAACTCACCTGGGTCAAGCTACTACACACCATTATGATTCAAATAATCAAAGACCTCCAACTTCACAACAGTTGCCCAAATTGTTAACACATTAAACATTGATAAAAGCATAGTACTTAAATAGTACTGTACAATACAATCTTGAACCAGCTAAATATCACAATGATATTTATGGCTAGTTCAACTCCTCAGACCTCTAAAAAGACCAGGAACAAAAACATGATCTCTGCCATTAGATAACAAAGGCCCTGGAGCCCAAAGAGGATTAAAAATAAAAAAAATCTGAGATAAGTAAACAAACACACACACACACACACACACACACACACACACACACACACAGCTAAAGAGCAGTGTGTGCTGTGGATTTTACAGACATCTGTAAATGTTGCTGATCCAAAACAGGAAGGATGTGGCAAGGAAAAAGTTCAACATCTGTACCATTACACAAGGAATGCTGCACTCTGGGAACTGGATCACTATGTGAATATAGTACTAATATGGTGTTACTATTATATTCTGTATGACTGCAATAATGTAAATAAAAACAGACTTGTTAAGATAACAGAGGGTAATACCAGAGAGAAAGTAAAACAAATGCAAAGCAATGCAAAGTTTATCAGACCCATAACATGGTCATCCTGATAGTCTGTGTGTTCTATATATATACAATATAGAAGACAAAGTTGAAGCCTTGTGGAATATGTAAAACAAAATAACTTTTTTTTTTTTTTTAATATCACTATTATGCTGCCACATGTATTGTTACTTAGTAACATGTTGGCATCATGTCCCTCTTTTGGTTTGGTGGACCAAATCATGTTTATTATCCTGTTATTACAGTGTATTAGTCCATTTGACTGGTCACCTGAATCAAATTGGTTCAATACAAATCCAAACCACATTAACCCAATACTCTATCATATTCGTATGAGGATCCCTGAGTGCAAGTGTCAGAGATTATGCTTTTACAAATCAAGAATGTTTTACAGTTAGACTGCCACAGACACACAACACTCCCAGAACACAAAACTAACTACAAATGAGTAAAATGAAAATCACTCAGAATTGAAAGGTACAGACAATCCATTAAGGAAAAACCCACTCTGATTACAGAAGTACACAGATACTGATCTGGGTCCATGAAGTGACACTGCTGTATCACAGCCAGGCTTTATTTCTCTATGAGAATATTATAATATATTACTCTCCATCACATCACTTTCTTCTCCAGTTTCACCACAGTAATGTGATCACTGTGGAACATTTCCACTTATATCCTTTAGCCAACTATACGTGACCCTAATGTGTTAGTGAAAGAAGAACACTCCTGTATTTTTAAATATTTTGACCGTTATTTAACGGTATAACTGGTTCTGTTTGCACTGAAGAAGTTGTACACGGTGATGTTAAGTGTCCAGAATAAAAGCAGACACAACTTTAATATAAGACAAACACAAATAAGTGGAGAACTTTACCGTCATAGCATAAAATGCCAATGTTGTTGTTCATTTTGTCCAAGTACTGGTAGTTCAACAGGTCCATCTTGGTCAAAAGCATTTATCAAACCAACAGGGGGGGAAAAAACGCCAAAGTCGTTCTCCAACCGAGCTTTAAAAAAACAGGCCCAGCCTTTAAAAACTCCTCTCGAATCGAACTTCAACCCGTCTAGGGTCGAAAACTTAAACACCAGCTATTCACACGACTGTCGACCAAAGCAGAAAGAAAAGCTTAAAGGGTGAAGCCCTTGAAATAAATTGTTTAGGAGCGGGAAAAAAAATAAAAGGAAGAAGATCGCGTCAGTTCTCCTCACAGCCCCGCTGCAAGTCAACTGCACTCACTAACGCGATGAGCGCGCGCACGCTCTGCTCTCAAAACACCCGACTCCGACACTGCGCATGCGCGCTACATCACTTAAAAACCGCCTCGGGCGGCACTACGCATGCGCGCTACATCCTCCGGTTCCCATTTCTTCCTAAAGGAAGGCTGAATCAACCCAGACAGATCCGAAATCCCAAAATAAGTGCACTCAGTGAAACATAAAATAACAGCATTCTGTATAGTGAACTAATAATATCTATACAATTACTCTATTCTATTACTCTATAAAGGAAATAGACGAGAGAACTGGAAGCATTTGTTTTTTTAAATGTTTGTGCTATATTTTTTTCACTCACTCTCTCATTCACTTGTGGGAAGGCTGGAGCCCATCTCAGCCGACACTGGGCGAAGGTGAGGTACACCTTGAACAGTTCACCAGACCATCACAGGACCAACACACACACACACAAAACCATTCACACTTACACGCCTAGGGGCAATTTGGAACAGCCAATTAGCCTAATGTGCATACCTTCGGACTCTGGGAGGAAACTGGAGTAACCTGAGGAAACCCACGCCAGCACGGGAAGAACATGCAAACACCCAAACCAAGGACTCAAACCCGGGACCTTTTGCTAACCACTATGCCACCCTGCTACATAAAATTTAGAGATTACCTATAATGCTGACCACCTTTACAAGTGCCCCCCATAGCTATATATAATATACAACAATGATTCACTGAAGGACAGGTGGATGTTGCTGAATAGACTGAAACAGACTATTCAGCAACATACATTCTACAGTACATACCACAGTAACATAATAAAAGCACACTAAAATGAGATTTTATGATTTATTTTTAAATTGTTAAAGTGTGAAATATTTTACTTTATGACAATTGTTATTTGTGCTCAATTAAAGCATCTTTTATAAATCGTTTAAAGTTTGGGAAAAGTGCTTTTTTTTTTACCTCGAAGGCCATATCTCATAGATTTCTTCGTATTTTGTAGGACCGCATTTTGTTGGATTTCTAGTACTGTGTTTCCCCGATAATAAGACCTACCCTTTCTTCTGCAGAACGGTCCAAAATAAACCCTACCCCGAAAATAAGACCTAGCCAAATCCATATTTTGTTCGCATCCTCCCCTCATTTTCTGTGAATGCACGTGCGCCAGCACCATTTACAGCAGCGCCGCGGAGGAGAGAAAAAGAGAAAGTTAAGAAAAAAACCCGGTAAGTAAAGTATTGTAAAGCAGGACTGAGGGGCATGATGGGGATAAAGGCAGGACTGGGGGAACGGTCATCATTTTATTTACCGGTATTAGCTTCTATCTTCTGCCTATTATCTAGGCAGATTTTTGTGTTCACACTTACCTATTTATTGAAATTGCTGTTAATGTTAATAAGACCTACCCCCTAAAATAAGTCCTATGGTGTTTTTTTAAACCGAAAAAAAAAAAAAAATAAGACAGTGTCTTATTATCAGGGAAACACAGTATTTCAGAACCAGTGACCATGTCAAACTTTGTGGGTTGGATCGAGTCTATTACCCTGAAATAGCAAACCAATCATTCCTGTGTAGTATATACTAAAGTTGCATATTCTCAGCCTACTAATTTTCATGGTGACAAATGAATGCAACACAATTATTAGTAAAAATAATAATAAACTACACAATTAAACACTAAGTTAAAGGATAACTGTTATCACAAAATAAACCCTGGCAGAGTGACTAAGGGTCTTGAATCACTCTGAAGGGGTTTATTTTATTATTATGACCAGCTCGCTGTATATTATCCTGCTTCTAACACCACAACTTACTGCAGAAACTAATAATTTAACAACATATTGTTTTAACAATGATTTAATCATTTTGAAATAATTTTATTGCTTCCACTAATACAGTCTGCATAGCAATTATCTGTTATACTTAACAATGTGGTGTTATAAAAATAAATAAATAACAGCTCACTAAAATCCACGATTGACCAATCAGACTCGAGTATTCAAATAAACCATGCAATAATGATTCAGTAATAAATAGCAATACATAGCTGTACATGATGGAAATAGAAAACACCACATGAACAAAGAGAAATAGTCATTTTAATCTGCTTAATGTGTTTAAATGCCCGTTAAAAATATAACAAACATCAAAAAGTCAACTTCTAAGCCGTCAATGCAAATCCAAGTTGTAAAGCACAGAGAAACGATTCTGTGTAATTACTAAAGGTACTCTAGTGCCCCCTTGTGGTACAAACACGATGTTGAATCTGTTTGATCAGAGCAGAATATTTTGTGGCTTTGAAAATTAATGTAATGTATGCTCACATTTTTCCACTTTTTAAAGCATGAGGATGTCCACTTACTTACCACTAATTTGCCTGATGAGCAACAATTGATTTTCTTGTTATAAAACAAAACTTAAATTTAACCACATTAATGTATACCATTGTGCTTTTGATGATTTTAAAAAAAAATAAAAAATAAAAATCATCAATGTGACCTCAAACAAACATTTCAATCAAGTCCTTAAAGTACATAAAGAAAATGTAATTAAACAAATGATCCTTGGGTCATTCATTCATTCATTCATTCATTCATTCATTGAGGTAATAGATCCAGTATGCCTTGTTGGCGAGTGGCAGATCTTTGTGATGTAATGTGATTAGCATTGAAACTGAAGGTGAGTTGGGTGTTTTTAATCAGTGGGATGACAACAATCAGGTTTGAACGGTTACCTTGTTTTATTTAAACAACAGGCATCTATCAAAGTCTACTCTGCACAACATGTCTATAGAAGTGTACCATGGAATGAACAGGTGTTTTCAGAAGGCCTCAGAAAAAGAGCTGGTGAAATTCATCAGGCTGG
Source organism: Neosilurus mollespiculum (assembly GCA_030014195.1). Taxonomy (NCBI): domain Eukaryota; kingdom Metazoa; phylum Chordata; class Actinopteri; order Siluriformes; family Plotosidae; genus Neosilurus; species Neosilurus mollespiculum. The sequence continues at coordinate 10,361,414 of JAQMYF010000023.1, read as the reverse complement.
AAAAGGTTAAAAAAAAAACATCTCTGAGGAGTTTGGACTCCCACAAAAGAGCAGATGCAGGATATTCAAGATGATGGTTTCTCTCTCCCTCCTTGAATCGCCACCTTATAATGGTGGAGGGATTTGTGTGTCCTAATGATCCTGGGAGCTATGTTGTCGGGGGCATTATGCCCCTGGTAGGGTCACCCAAGGCAAACAGGTCCTAGGTGAAGGTCCAGACTAAGTGCGGTTCAGAAGAGCCCTATGGATAAAGCAACAAGTAGTCAGTTGCCTGGATGCGGGTTACCAAGGTCCCCCTGGAGTCAGGCCTGGGGGAGGGGACCCAAGGCAAGCGCCTGGTGGTCAGGATTCTGCCCATGGAGCCTGGCCAGGCCCAGCCGAAAAAGAGACATGGGTACACCCTCCCATGGACCCACCTCCTGTGGTAGGGGCTATAGGGGTCGGGTATGTTGTGAGTTGGGTGGCAGCCAATGGCATAGCTTCTGTCGGACCGATCCTCGGCTACTGACGCTGGCTCTTGGAACATGGAATGTCACCTCTCTGGCGGGGAAGGACCCTGAGCCGGTGCACAAGGTTGAGAGATACCGGCAAGATATAGTTGGACTCACCTCAACACATAGCTTGGGCTCTGGAACCACCCATCTTGAGAAGGGATGGACCTTATTTCATTCTGGAGTTGCTCATGGGGAGAGGCAGCAAGCCGGTAAGGGCCTCCTTGTTGCCCCCGGTCTCGGTGCCCACATGGTGGGGTTCTACCTGGTTGACGAAAGGGTCATCAAGCCTTTTGGCTTCATCAGATCGGGACCTTCAGCTCTCATTGGAGCGATTTGCAGCTGAGTGTGAAGAGGCTGGAATGAGAATCAGCACCTCCAAGTCCAAGGCCATGGTTCTCAGCCAGAAAAGGGTGGAATGCACCCTCCAGGACTAGAATGAGGTCCTGCCCAAAGTGGAGGAGTTTAAGTATCTCAGGGTCTTGGTTACAAGTGAGGGAAAGATGGAACCGGAGATCGAACATCATGGTGAAGAGGGAGCTGAGCTGAGCTCTCGATTTACCAGCCAATCTATGTTCCAACCCTCACCTATGGTCTCAAGCTTTGGATAGTGACCAATAGAACAAGATCACAGATACAGGCAGCTGAAATGAGCTTCCTTCAAAGGGTGGCGGGGCTCTCCCTCAGAGATAGGGTGAGAAGCTCAGCCATCCGGGTAGAACTGCTGCTCCTCCACATTGAGAGGAGCCAGTTGAGGTGGCTCGGGCATTTGATTAGAATGCCTCCCGAACGCCTACCTGGTGTGGTGTTTCGGTCATGTCCGACCAGGAAGAAACCCCGGGGTCGACCCAGAACATGCTGGAGGAACTATGTCTCTTGGCTGGTCTGGAAACGCCTGGGTGTCCCCCCGGAAGAGCTGGAAAAAGTGGCTTGGGAGAGGAACGTCTGCACCCCACTGCTTAGGCCAGGGGTCTCAAACTCCTTCCACAAAGGGCCGCTGTGGCTGCAGGGTTTTGGTTCAACCAAGCAGCAGCACACCTGACATGGCTCATTTAATCAACTGATCTGTCTTCAAACACTTGATTGGTGAGATGATAGATTACCCCTGGTTTAGGCTAATGCCCCCGCGACCCGACCCCAGATTATGCGGAAAAAGAAGATGATGATGATGATGATGATAGTTTCTCTCTCTCCACAGGTGGTTAACTTATAAAAAAAATATCAATCTAACAGCAAAAGTGTGTAATAGACTGTGAGGTCTCAAAAGAACCCATGTGTAACTTCTAAGCATTTAAAGGCCTTTCTCACATTGCCTAATGCCAGTGTTCTAGTTTCCACCAACAGGAAAAAAACTGAACAATTGTGTACATAGCAGGATTGCAAGGAGGATGCTACTGCTTTCCAAAAAGAACATTACTGCCTGTCTACTGTTAACTAAAGCTACAGGGGAAAATTGTGCTTTTTTTAAATCAAATGAGAAGTGCAATGTTTGGAGAAATACTTAATAGCAGCACAAAAATCTCTTAAATATATATATATGCTAAAACATCATGGTTTTCATGGCCTGTTTTGCTGCTTCTGGGCCAGAACAGTTTTTCATTGTTAATGGATCAATATTTTCCTGTTTAAGGCAAGACTTAAAAAACAGCATGTTTAAATGCAGCAGGAACACAACCGAAGACTATACAAGTATTTATTAAACAGAGAATATAAGGCCCAACAGTGTCAAAGACTTCCTTTAAGAGTGGAGGGGACACAGTCTGGGGGCAGTTTGTGGGCCGTAGATGGTGGACCACTTGGATAGGGAGGAGAGGGAAATGGGCTAAAACTGGTCCAGGACAGATAGACATATATGAGGAGCGGAGAGGTCATGATAAGTGAGAACGGTTACAAAAGATCAGAGGGTAGAAATTTTTTCAACAAAGAAATTAAGAATCAAAGAGAAAAGGCAAAGGGGACGAAGGGATTGTGGGGATTTGTAAGAGTTAAAAAAAAAAACTAAAAAGAACCAGAGGCCTGTCACAATTACTTTTGAGACCAAGTTAGAAATGAAATTAGTCTTTGCATAATTTATAGCACTCTAATAATCAGACTTTAAACAGGCTTTGATGTAAGGTTTCGTTCGACTCTTATAGTTCATCTTTTCCCACTTTTTCACAGCTTTATGACAAACATGTGAGGAAGAGTAGAGTCATTTAACCATGACATTCAAAGTGCTTTAGAGAATTTCATCTCAAGGGAGCAAAAGAGTTCAAAATGTTTGTGCAGGTAGAGTTTAATAGAGCTAATTGCTCATCAGCACTGAGAAAAATATCAGGGAAGTGCATGAGCTAAATGTCAAGAGAAAGTTGGTCATGCAGGAAAACAATGATCGCAAACACACAAGACATTCTACCAATGAAAGGTTAAAGAAGAATGCCGTTTTGGAATGGCAAAGACAAAGTCTTGATGTTGATGTGAATGGACCTAAAATGAGCAGTTCATGTGTGAAAACTCAGCAGCTCAAACATGAGGCTGTTTTGTTTGGATGAATGGGCTAAAAATTCCACCAGCTGATGTGCAGGACTGATTAACACTAATGCAAAGGTTTAGCTGCAGTAAGTGCTGCACAAGGAGGTCTGAAAGCAAAGGGCTGCCATTTAAACTTAATAAATTCTTGTTTTCATTAATAAATAACTTGTGAGAAAATCTGACTTAGGTCATATTTATGAAGAATTATAGAAAATACCACAGAACAAGAAAGTTCCTCTATGCTGGTATGCTGGAATGACAAAAGACAATACAAAGGTAAAGGCATTTAACAGTATAGTGTAAAGAACACAACTTCGAAAGGACGACACGAGTGCATAACATTTAAGAAGCTGAAAGCAGACGGTTGATAGTCAAACCAGCAAAACCACTACATCTTGCTTAAGTGTTATACCTAAGGGTGTGTCTAAGTACACGGTTTTCCCACACAAAGATAAACGTTAAGATTATGTGCATCTTATTGTGCTGGGTAGTCGTTATTGATGAACATGCCTGACCGGTTAAGACAAAAAAAAAGTAAAAATGTGGGTGTTCCACAATTATGAAGCTGCACATGGGATGAACAATCCTCATAACCTTCGAAAAGTGACACTGACAAAAAATAAACGCAATTTACACAAAAGGATTGAAGACATTACACAAATTCTGTAATTTTTACTGTATATTATTATATTCTATACGTGTCATTCCATACTAATGATAACTAAAACAGGAAACTAGTGGACAAAAATCAAAGTTACATTTGGACATTTGTATTACTGTTAATTATTGTGCCAACGTGTGTATTTTTCAATCCTACAAAAGAGAAGGCAAACCAACCTTCCACACAATCAAAAATAGGGGGCAAATTTACAGTGTCACTACATTGTAACTGCGTTACACTGTTACAGACATTCACCTGTGCACATGGTAAAACTCAGATCTTATGGCCTGTCTATCAGAGCTTAAATTCAGAATGTCAGATGAAGGTAAAAACACAGAGTTGAAGTTGCAAGCTGTGATTTGAGGCTGATGTGGAGATGTTTCTCTTTTGTGACGCCGTAACACAGTTACACCCCATATCTGAACATTTTTGTGTTTCAAGCTCAGGGCAAATCTCTGCCATAAATCTTCACAACAAAAACTTTCTGTGTCCTATGATAACATACTAAAGCTACAGATGCAAAATTCTTAGGTGTGGATGCTAGAGACAGGGAAATTACACTGATGTAACTGCGTGACCTGTGACCCGAAAAAGCATACTGCCATTGCAGCGTTTGAATGTTATCTTTGAGAAATTAGTGATTTTGTACATTGCAGACATCACAGGAATTTATTGAAAAAGGGAAGAGTATATGAATCTTAACACCCAAAACACACATGGCATGTTGAACACTGCTGGTGTAACGAATGTATCACAAGTTATATAGTTACCCATCAGATTCATTTCTGGGTTAAAAAAAAAAAAAAACATTAATTTTTACCAAAACTTCTACAGTGTTTGATTCATCAAGAGGAGTGGAAAAAGAAATTAAGAGGACAAGTTATGCCGTTTTATTTTTAAAAGATATAGCAACAGGAACAGTTAATCTGTGGTAATATAGGGAGGCTATTATTCAAATTTTATTCTAATTATTAGAATTGCCAAACAAAAAACCTTCACTAAAGGGCAAAACTCATATTATTATTTTTTATTACTCTCGATTTTAGACGATTTGACAGTCACCCTCATGTTCTCTGTATTCACGTAACTGTGTAACACAGTGGAAGTGTGCGTGACATGTCACTATTTTCTGTCGCTTGTATACATCCGGTGCGGCAAACTTGGGTGAAACGTCATCAAATTAGGTGCTTGTACTTGGGTACGTGTGCCGCGCTGTGTTTTTGCTTAGCAGACGACAGGTCCTCCGGCGTTTCATTTCGAAAACAAGCTGTGTAACTGCGTAACACTCACACCAAAATTTAGAAACTTTGTATTATAGGATCTGTTCTTGCAAAGGTTTGTGTTTTTAGCTGTACAGCTTTAGTTTTTAATGTGCTGTTGACTTTTGTGCCATTTCGTGTGCAATGACTATTGCTAGGATGGTTGATAGGTTCCTTTGTGGTTCACGAGGCGTGTGATGCGACCCGTTAACACACACACACACATGCACACACAAGGAGGGGCAGAATACCAATGACAGGTACAAGCTTCTGACCATCGTAATATAAACTTCATGGGATTTGTGTGACAGTGGTGTGATGCACTCCAATCATAACTGTAACACATGTGTTCAAATGTCACTAACTGCTACACTATGGATATTCGGGGTGGAAATCACCAATCTGACACAATATCAGGATACCCAAGGGCCGATTCTATTTGTATTGTGACTGTGTAAATATCATGATTCAATAAATATCCCAAATCAGTTTTACAATTTTTCTGCTTTATTTATTACCATTATAAATCCTTGAACTATGTAAAAGAAAGTTGAGTCATACCTCTAAAGCTTTAAACCTTGAAAACATTATTCAAGAGCCGCACAAACGAATTGAACATGAGTAATTAAAAATGTTACCTATTTCTTAAAACAGAATTTTCCCCATCACAAATCAAGGCCACCATTTAAAGAATACACAATAACTTAAAATATGACAATAACCAAAAAATTGATTTTGGAGCCAGTATGGGGATACATAAACAAAAGAATCTTAATGCATAAATGAATCAGTTCCCCAAATCTCTAACTGATATCTGCCAAAGCGTATGATGGCCGACAGTAGAATGTACTTACTAGGTGGCTTAGTCAGCATGCACACAAGACAGTCTGCTCTAAATAAGAAAAATACAAGTACATGATAATACTATTAATAATAATGTGCCATGTAAATCCTTTGTGCTATAATTTTCCTGCTTACTACACACAGTTTCCTCTTAGGTAACCTTATTAAAAACATTAGCCATATTGAAAGCAAAAAAATCTATTACTAGCAATGGAAGAATGAAACGCCAAATCTCATTGCCAAAATTTGGGCTAACCAACTACTTGCTGAGCACTCACTGCCCACTTCACTAGCAGACATCCTAAGCAGAACACCACAGGCTTGGGAGATGATTTGGATGATTGCCTCGTGTCATGTCTGGTGTTCATGTGTGCCTTCTACAGGAAACCCAAAAAGGCAACATTGACGAAATCAAAAGCCTGACGGAACATGAAGTCATTAAACAGAGACTTGGCATTTTTACTTCTATCCACAGCTCGAGACTTTCCTTCATGCTTAGTTTTCTACTTGACTTCTCTGCTTGCCCCCATGTGAATTGTATACGGTGACGACATAAGCTGGATGTGATGTCATATGAAACCAAGAACAAGCATGAAAGTTGAAACCTTGGAAGCTGGTCTGTTTGTACAGAGTATACAGATGAGGAGAGGAGAAAACTACATAGAATCATGGAGTGAAGCTGTGCTATACTACTCTCTTCAAGTATACATTATGCAAGTTAAATCCAAGTGAAGGTGCTAATATCAGTAATCAAACTGCATGACAGTTGATGTAGGAAAGTTTTTATTTGCCATGCCTTTTATATGACCTCTCTCATCATTGGGATTACAGCTCTGTCTCTAACTTGGCTCTCAGTGGCAAAGGGATTAAACGTCTATTCACCCTGAAGCTGTAACCCCCATGCACACTCCTCACTAGATCCTGTCAGTTTGAAGGAAAACGCTCCTCATTGGCTTCAGAGAGCCATTGTCCCAACTTTCACAAACTCAGCACAAAGGCCACACCGCGTGTGAACAGTGGCTCCATTCAACAAGCTGCTTAATCCATTGTCTTCAATCGTGGGGATTTTTTCCCTTGGATGCAGCAGTGGACCAAGGCTGGAGCTTTTTTGCTTCTAATGAACGACTACCACACTCACCCAGTCCAGCTACTAAATTATGGTCAACCAACTCTACCCCATGTTTTAAGTACAGAAAAAAGAAAGAGCAAATTATCCACCCGAAACACACAACTCTTCTCACCAAAAGGATTTGGGTTGCTTCCCTCTGAGTCCACATTATTCAGTCCCACCCAGTTCTCTGCTCACGAGCCAAAGCTTTTACAAACACTGTGCAAATGATCTGGGATAAAATCAAGGCTGTTATTTTTCATGGAAAATCCTTCCCTGCATATGCATATTACCACCTGGACACAAAAAAGGAATGAAAACAAAGAGGATGTCACAAAGCATAACCTAATGATACACCATGTTTTATAAATCTATAAAATATATAAATATATAAATATCGGGAAAATAAATAACAGGGATGTTGATTTTTTTTTTTTTTTAACTGACAGTAAATTTATTTGGGAAGCACGGGGCACTGTGGTTAGCACATCTGCCTCACAGCAAGAAGGCCCTGGGTTCAAGTCCCGAGCACGGCCGTTTCTGTGTGGAGTTTGCATGTTCTCCCTGCGCTTACATGGGTTTCCTCCGAGGACTCCGGTTTTCTTCTACAGTCCAAAGACATGCACATTTGGCTAACTGGCTGTTCCAAAATGCCCCTAGGTGTGAATGTGAGTGTGAACGGCTGTGTGTGTGTGTGTTGACCTGCAATGGTCTGTTGAGCTGTTCAGAGTGTACCCCGCCTTCGCCCAGTGTCGGCTGAGATAGGATCCAGCCTCCCCGTGACCCTAGGGGTAGGATTAAGTGGTTCAGCAAACAAGTGAGAGTGAGTGAGTTAATTAATTCAGCATGGTGAGTTTCCTGTAATTCTTAGATTTTTAAGTATTCACAAGGTAAGTCTACCCTAGACTCAAAAACAAACCTGGTCACATATCATTCAAGGCTACCAAAACATTATGAACTGAAATAGTATCAGATGAAAGACTGAGGTTTATACCCTTAATTATAGAGACTTCAAAATACAGCAGTTTGTATCATATTATGATGAAACTTTAAACAAGAGTCATCAAGAGATGACCCACCCTCCGGTCTCCACATCAGAAATATGAATTGCATAAATTTCAAAATATCAAAAGGCACAGCTACACTGCCCAGTAGGATTATGAATGAACCAAAAAAGAGAGTACTGCCAATGTGGAATCACAACAAACATTTTTATCCAGAACACCCAAACCAGTAACAAGACTCCACATAATTTGGAAAATGAAGAGCAAATAGAGTTTCAAAGCAAAACATCTGTCAAAGATGCTAGAGTACTTTATTTACATTTAAAAAGTAAAAATTACTCGGTTAAAACAGAAGAATGGATATGGGAGAGAAGGAAAGAAGGAATGTAGGGGAGAAAGATGAACGAAAGGAAGGATTTCACCCCCTAGAGCAGGGATTTCAGACTCATTTTCACTGAGGGCTACATCACTAAATTTAAAGGTGATCGAGGGCTGAATAATCACTGAACATCTATTCTAAAAGGGCAACAATCTGCATGGAAAAATGATTCGTTTAGGCATTTGTCCTCCTTTCCTTTATTAACTTGCATTTTCTGACAACGCTTAACAGCAACAGACTAGCATGCAATCTTTACTGAGTCTAAAATGACTAGCTGCTTACCTGAAATGGGTTGCTGCCACCTAGTGGAAGGATGATGAATTAGGTTTCATGGTAATGGTCGATGCAAGGAATGTTCGATAGTCATATTCTTTGAAAGCTATTGTGGGACAGGTAAAATGAGTTGGCTGGCCAGATTTGGCCTGCAGGCCTTGAGATTGACACCTGCGTCCCAGAGCTTTAGAAGTACTTTGCATAGCAGATGAACTACATACAAATTGTACTGAATTTTTTCTTTTGCTATATAGAGTAATGATTTAAGTACACCGCATCTACTACCTGGACTGTTCCTTAGTTACTAGGTAATAAAATGAGTCAGTGAATAAATAAATATCCATTTTAAATAAATTGTAAATAAATTAAAGTCAAGCCAATGTTATATACATATCTGGTACATAAAACATGCATGCTATACAGTGCTGGTCCTCAACCACAAGTTAGGACTGTCATCATGTAACCACTGAGCTTAAGCACAAGCTCATAAAAATAGGAACAAAAAATAAAAACCTTGATGCCTGTCTACTTCAGAAATAGTGTAATTTACGTCATCACACAATCGGTTCCAGACTTCAGCTGAGAGTTTATTGGGACCAACTTTATAGAGTGTGATGTAATAATCCTAAAAGACACAGTCTAAAACCAGCTTAAGGATGTCTATTAATAAGAATGATGTCCTTGACTGTTGTGTGCCGACAAAACATCATCATGCAAGCATATTAAACATTTAGACATTGCATTAAAAAAAGGAATCGTACTGAATTCATGATGCTAACCATGATCCATTACATCCCTTCAGTCTGTGAGAAGACATCATTCGAATTTGTTATCTTTGCTAATCTAGGCAAACCAGCAGTGCATTACAAAGGAAGACCAAGAAAGTGTCCAAAACTAAGTGCTGATGGCACGTGTGAACTGACCATAATCAAAGCTCATTAAAGCTTTATAGAATAAAGTTCCTGTTTATAGAAATTTAATCTAATTAATACAGAATGTGTATTTAGACATTCTTCACATTACCTTTTAGCCAAGAATGATCTCTCTCTCACACACACACACACACACACACACACACACACACACACACACACACAGTAGTTTTACTGCACTCTGGATTTCCTGGTCTTGAAAATTTAAAGACATTTATTATGTACACATTATATGGGAAAGGTACAATCTGATTGGTTCTCTATATCCTCCTTGCAAAATCAGGATAATGCTTGAATCAAAATGGCAAAATCATGTCTTCCACGGTTATGGATTCTGAAATCCTAGAAATTCAACAAAATGCCACTCCAAAATATATGAAGAAAGCTAAGCAATATGGCCTTCATGATATTTAAGGTGAAAAACTTTGAAATAGTTTCAAAAAGTGCCGTAATCACACAATAAAACATAGTAAATAAAACATAATTTTACTTTGCTTTTCTAATGTTTCCATGTAGTATACTAAAACTTTGAGTGATCTGTATTGGGGATTTATCAGCCCAATACACCTTGCCTAAGTTGTTTTATAGCTGAGTGAGGAAACAATAAAACTACAATTTTAACACATCAATGATATATTTTGTCCTCTGGTTAAGAAAAGATGATGGATTTCATTTATGTATGTGTAAATTCATTTATACGTAGTGCATCCACTACGAGACATCACTATTGGTGTGACCTATTTTGATAGAAACATGTAAACAAATTCAAATCAAAACCCTCACACCATTTCACTAGAAAATTCCTTCCACTCAGCCTTCTGGTTAACTACACAGCCGTGAGTTTTTCCACTGACACATGTTGGGATGCAGTCAGTGAAGACACGACAAGTCATGTTTACTAATTTTATGACAAAGTGTCTCTGTATTTTGAAGCAATGCCATAAGAGTAATTGGACAAAATCTCCGCTGAAGGTTTTTAATTCTGATTTGTCAGAAGGTGTTCTCTGACAGGAATGACAACTACAAATTATACTAACGTTATTTTATGTACGTTATTAGATCCTGGAGTTAGACCTATTGGAAAGTTCCTTACTATGAAAATGTAATGACTATCGTAATATTACTTTACTACAATTTCCGGAAGCTTTCAAATGTCTAGTAATAACAACATGAACAATAAATAGCTCACGCGAAAGATAATAACTTACTAGGACTAAGCACGCACTAGTGAACCGAGTGGAGAGACAAACGCACACACGATTTCCCGTGGAACAAAAAAAATCGGCACGTCACAGTACCTTTCGCATTGCTCACACAAAAGGTAAGAATTACAGACAAAGGTTTTCCTTTATTTTTCCAGAACAGGAGAGTCTTTAAGGGTACATGTTGCAGTTCTTCAGTAGAATGACGAGCTGCACTATTTCCTTTAAATGTAAATAGATGTGCTGGTGAGAGAAATGCTGTTTATAGCTACTATAATATAAGGGATATCACAATGTGCCAATATATACTTTTTTGTATTGTATTGTTTCCTGATTGAAAACAAATGTGACTATCAAATTGTGGTGATCCGAGGAACAAAACTTTGCATTGCAGGTCAACAAATCAGTGTACTAGACCTGGAGGTGCTTCTAAAGCCAAAACACACCAAGCTGACACTTGGCTATCTGGGAATGTTGGGATTTTAGAGAGTACTTGTCACCCAAGGTTTTTTGTTTGTTTGTTTGTTTGTTTGTTTGTTTTGGTGTATTAAAAGCTATTTCTTTTCAAATAAAGCTTATTCTCAGCTGAATCAACATGTAGAATCCGCACCATTAGCATAACATTAGCTTGGTGTGTTTGAACCTTAAGAAACTGCTCTTACAGGGGCAGCAGAAAATATTCCACTTCAAAAAGCTTCCTGGCTGGATGATCTCATGACTTTCTACAGTATCTTCAAGCACCAATGTTAAATATCACAATGAGAGTTTTTTTCTATACACAGATATGTGCTACCTCTGGGTAAAATTCCTGGGTGTCAAGCTCTTTTAGATAATATTACTTTCTTTTATCTAAGAAATATTGCTAGAGGTAAAATAAATATAATCTCACTACATGATGCACAAAAATTACCTCATAGATTTATTACCTATATGCCTTGTGTGAATGTTCCAAAAAGCACATAAACAAGTTAGTCCAGAATGCAGCAGCCCCAGTCCTTACAAAATCCAGAAAATATGACCTTATAATCCCTACCTTATTTATAATATACTGGCTCCAAGTGTGATTTCACAGTGATTACTAAATGCTAACACTTGACCTTTAAAGCACTGAATGGTCCCATGCCACAGTACCTGAGGAAAATTCTAGTCTTTAATGATATACCATGGCTGTTTCAAATAAAAGGTGCAGGATGTTTGTTGGTACCTTGAATTTCTACAGTACAGTGAGGAGCTTTTGCTTACAAAGTCCAACAATTATGGAACAGCCTACTAATAAGTGTTCGGGACTCGAGTGTGGTGTCAGTGTTTAGGTCTAGGTGGAAATATATTTGTTTAGATAAGGTTTTTTTGTTCGTTTTTTGGTAATACAAAGTTTCTTAAGTAAAGATGCTAATCATGTTTATGGGAGTAAAGTTTTAATAAACTGATTTCGAGATTTGGAATATCTTCACATACCATACTGTTACACAGTTATTTAGTTCCCATAAGTCAAATTACATAAGAAACTAGAAAAGCACACAGACAGACACACACCTGTACCAAGGCAGCAAAAAATCTTTAAAAATTCCCAGCGTCGGATTGATTCAAATCATCTGGATCCCTGCCAAAATTTAATAAATGTTCCTTGTATCATTTCTGACTCATCCTGAAAATTTCATCAGAATCTGTTCATAACATTTTGAGTAATGTTGCTAAAACACAAACAAAAACAAACAAACAAACAAACGCCGGTGATAACATAACCTCCTTGGCGGAGGTAATTACACAGCTGCCAAAGCCTGTTACTTCAACAGCGCCAAGGTAAACATGTTGCGTACTGCTATCCCTCTACTTGTGTTTCTAGCACATAGATGCATTTGGTTTAGTAAGAAAGAAAGTGAATTAACTTTCTTTTCTATTTACATTGTGTGTATCTGACCGTAAATAAAAGAGTGCTCATGTTTTACATTTGATGTGAAGATAAGAATTACACTCTGCAAATAAATATACACAAATATAAATATAAATACACAGCTACATGTTTATCACCAGAATAAAACTAGAATAAAACCTAAGGCAGGCTTAACACTGACCTTTCTTTGTTACATAGTGCACAATAAGTTATTGGATTTCTTTATTTTCACTAAACTCTAATCTTCATCATTTAATCAGCTGATGATTACCCAAGCATATTAAATAGGGTAAAATTGGCACAACCCTTTACTGAGTGGTAGAAACAGTAATTTAAGAGGCCATTATTTTTTAAAACACTCAAAACAAACTATGAAATTGGATCATCCTCCTGAAAATTCTGGTCTAATCAGTCATCCAATAAAAAAATGTATATAGCAGTGCAAAAAAAACATAAAACTAGAAAAGCACTCAGAGTGCGCAGACCTCCGCTAAGGCTGTCCAGTACCTCCATATGATATTGTAAGATATGCAGCATTTTTATAAATGATAAAAAAGAAGAAGAAGTTACGCTTCTGTATGGTCCAGATACAATAACTCGGATGACTACTTTATCCGCACTAAGAAATCTTTAAAAATTCCCTGCATCCAGACAATAATCTGGATCACTGCCAAAATTTAATCAATTGTTCCTTGTTTTGTTTCTGAATCATGCTGAAACTTTTATCAAAATCCGTTTATAAGTTGTTGATTAATGTTGCTAACAGACAGACAGACAAACAAACAATCAAACAAACCAACACCGGTGAAAAAATAACCTCCTTGGCAGAGGTAATTATATAACATTAAACTATATCTTAGCACATAGTATATCTCACATCTAACCCTAACATATATTCCTACACACCTGTTCCTTCTTTACCGTCTCTCCAAAATGAATTTATGTTTCGGGTCGGAGAAATTAAAAACCTAATTCTGATTAAAATCAAACCAATATTACTGTGACAAAAGGTTTTTAGTACACCATTTACACCTTAATGTAAATATGTTCCTTTGTAGAGGGGTGGTCCAAATTTTGGCATAATTTATGTGAGAAACTAAATGAGTTTTAATTAGGTTTTCAAAGCTTGGACCACTTTCCTAAGACATTTGTCTATAAAATTAATGTACTACAATATTCCTAACAAATAATTATATTTGTATAATGTATGGTCATCAGTGTAATCCCCTAGGTGAATTAACTGAATTTAACTCACATACATACGAGTAGTAAGGATTGTATCATGGATGCCAAAAAAAATATGTCCATATTTCTATGTGAGGTTATGTTTTTAGCTGTTTACTGCCAACTTAGTTATAAAATATTATTCCTTCAGATGAGGTTGCATGATTGTCATAGTATCTGACTGCACAGCTGTTAATATTATTAGGATTCCCCTACCCTTCTTATAGGGTATTTTTTTTAACTTCAATTCTTCTTTACACAAAAAACAACAAAGAAAATCAAATTATACTACTACTACTACGCTAAATAACATTTCTGTCCCTCAAATTTATGAAAAACTTATTTTCTTTATAGAGCCTTTCAGATTTCATGAGAAGTTGTCCTCTGTTCTTCAATAATCTTTTTAATAGGCTGAAAATAATCTGTGAACTCTTGACACAATCATGTGTTTGTCATTTCCCATCAACCTTTCAACCTCTGACCTTTACTCTGAGACCTCGAGGCCATCTGTGTCCATGGTTTAATGGTCAACGTCCAAATGTCTTTAAAGAGACTTACCAGCACTGCTCCAGTTTGGAGACATTTTTCAATCTGAAATTAAGCTTCATTCAACATTCATTTAGAAGATTTTTGTATTCAGTGAAGAATATGACTAAAATTCAGCAGCTCTCTTGCAGTTTGTTGGGCAGTAGCTGTTGGCTAATGGTCCGTAGAACTGAACAATATGTGCTAATCTACCACCAGGTTAAAATTTTTAACCCTTCAGACAAAAAAAAAGTACTTATTTTTCTGAAGACTTTCCTGGAGAGGTGCTGGACATGTAACAGGAAAAGACAATGTCATTTCAGTGTTCAGAAGGAATTAAGTGACAGCTTTGCTTTTCAATTTCTTGGTGGATATAGCCAAAATCAAAGCATTCAAAAGAGTCTTCCTATTTAGCCTACCTAAGTAGAAATTACTTAATAAGTAATAAGTAGGAAACCAGACAGCGACTATTTTAACTTTTTGGTTTTTACGTGCATGGAGCATGACATCTGTTGAGATCTGCTACAAGGGTTTTTGATAAACTCCCAAAGGATTGTAATGGTCCATTTGTATTAGCTCGTTTACAAACCAATAGAAGATGGTTCATTTTTGCCTCCTAATATTGTTCCAGGTGTACGGACCACATGTCAAATTTTAGTCCATCATATTTCTGCTAAACAGCGTGTACCCATATGGAATAATGTGACTCATGTTCCAACTCTGTAAATCTCCTGGCAACCTTATGACATCAGATGCATGTTAACTTGGGACAAGCCAAAACATAAGAAGCTTAACACAACACAGCAGTGAGGCATAAGACTTACACAAATCTCACAAAAGAAACAGTGAGCAACTATGGACAAGTATGTCCTCCGGGAGCTACCGGCATGTTGGGGCAGTCCACTGAAATGATGACAAAGAACGTGCATCAATCTTTCATGAAGAAGAAGAAGCAACATCCCAGAGGCACACAGGTCAACTTCCTATTTGGGCTTAGGGAACAGGTGCTGGTCGAAGCAGTATTCTGGTAAAACACATGCTCTGTGAAGGCATGGCAGTCTGGCTCATTGTTTAACCCTCTACCTGTTTGACGAGAATCCCTTGTTGCTGAAGGTGAAACCTGAACCAGCTGCTCTGCTGGGTGAACATCAAGCAGTCGCAAGTTCTGTCTACTGTGTACAGTGTGTTGAAAAATACTCAATATCATAACTCTATATCTTACGCGTGCCGATGCAAACAAACAAAACAAAACTGTAGAGAACTTAGGAATCCACTCTTTGACTCAGGTCAGAAGGAAGGGTACAGGTCTAACACCACCATTTAGGGGAATTAAACCCAAATTTAATAAAAGCTTGCATACAATTTATGAATATCAAAACACACTATTGTTATTACAATCTTTTTTGTGAAATTTAAAAATAAAAAATAAATCCACACCCGGGGTGCCATTGTACTGCCAAAATTGACACGTGACTCGCATAGAAGGGGCTGTGAACACGAAAGTCTTGTGTATTTAAATGCAGATGTAGAGACCATAGGTTCATGTATACGAGCAGATGCATGTGAATGTAATGTAGTATTATGTGCAGATGTGCCTGGCTTTATATTATTCAGAAGTTTACTAGTCTGTATTAGATTTTTTCGTTTAATATCTGTATACTGTTATTTTTGTCATTATCTTGCCTTGCTGGAACTCACACGTCCATATCCTATTCTCGCAATTTCGCACTCTTGCGAGGGTGAAACAGACTACCAATTGTGGCCTTTTCAAACAGACTAATGCAGTGAAATATTTTGGCAGATTGCACTTTAAAAATGTAAATAAAAACCACCTGATGATAAAAATATTAATATTTTTCAGTGTAACAGGAGAGTCTAGAATCATCTTTCATTTTTTTTAAGGCTCCCTTTTACAACACCTTTTGTTCCATCGCAAATGTGATCTGAATATTGTCTCTGTACTTCAATTCTAGTCTGAACATTATGCTTATTAAGGAAATTCCATGTTGTGCTCGGTTACTTATAGTGAGTAAACACACTCAGGCCATATCGCAGTGCTCTAATGGCATTAAAAGACTTTATACGATTGACCTGAGCTGTTTTCAGTCATGGGTGGAGTAAAACCGAGTAGCCTGGAGGAGTTTTGCAGTCATTTCCAAGTCACCACCTGACTTGTATCAAAACAACGTAACCATTTAGCAACCACTCCTTCCAGCTAGCTGCACATTCTCGCTTAAAGTTGTTCCACAGTCATAGATCAGAGTCAAGAGAGCACTTTAGTGAGTCAAAGCCTTTCCCTCAAAGTGTTCCAGCAAGCGAGAGCATTCTTATGATTTAGCTTACAAGAAACAAGAGGGAAGAGCTTCAGTCCGTCTCAGCACACTACTGTGCAAACAGGTCAAGCACATTGTGCGAGGCACAAAAGGAGGACGCACAAGCACAACAAGAGTGACATCACATCAGCTTAAAACAAAAACACAGCAGGGGGATCATGGGGGGTGCAACTGTCCTCTCCAGCAACTTTTCAAAGATCCACTGAGCAGAGAACGCTCACATCCTGACTCTGTTTACAGTCTGTGTACTGCATGTTTACGCCTTGGTCAGAGTGGATTCGTTTCACCTGAGGGGGGCGGTGATGAAATAAAGACAGGAGTGGGGTTCTCAGGGATTAGTTTAAACTAAAGTAACCGTCAGTCATTATCTATAAACTGTGCAGGCACAGATTTTGAAAGAGTACTCTATATTTCGCTTTCTATTAAATAATGCGGCAAAGTTGTTTTGCGTGCTTGTTATTCAGGACTCAGGAAGCAAACCCAAACATTCACTTGCTTCCACGGTTTTACAGGAGTTGCTAGGTTATGGACATGTGACCTGCTTATGCAGTGTATCCAATATACTGTATGCAGCCATGCCTCCGTCATCTTACAAGTGCTTAGAATAAAGCTTAAAATAATCAGTACTAAAGAGTAGCTTACGTAATCAACATGTAATGCTCTGTGTGACTACTATCAATGTCATGATGATTACGTGCTGTAAGCAAGGCTAAAAGCAGAACATATTCATGTGGGCGACTTTTTTTTTTGGTCGGGCAGTGTATAATCAATATTTCAGCATTTAATAAAGATTTAATGAAGATCATGTGGGGAAATGTGCTGCATATTAAAACCAGCAACTTACTGAGAGGAAATTTATTAGTCATAGCAATGTGGCGAACAACACAGTTTAAGCGGGGCTTGAAAAGAATGCGTACTTTTTCCATCACTAGGTCATGCACACCCAATCTCAATAATCCTAAATGCCTGCTGAGCAGGATTTGTGTCAGACTTAATCTAGGAAGGAATTTATTTGACCCGAGAAATTGCAGGGTGATTATGGAGATTGTTGGCTGCCGACTGACTGAACTGTTGCGCAGGCTGTCTGGAGGTCTGCGTGTTCCAGTTCAGATTTTAATCATGCTGGAACCCTGACTGATAAAAAGGCTCTTCCTGTTCCCTGGTATACAGTGTTTATGCTCTGAGCTTGTTCTTCAGTATATTTGTTTACCAGGGGCAAATGATTAAGGGATTTAGCGTGGCCTTGGTGCGATATGGGTTTGTAGTGATTTACTGTACTAATAGAATTAGCCAGCTAGAAATATCTGCACTGATTCTGAGGAACTGGAGCCACAAAACAAAGAAGGAATGAGTACATAGCATTCTATAAGCTGTTACATAAGAATGGATATGCTAGTAACACTACAGAATAGTTCAACATTTGTGCTGCAAGTATCCAAAGTTGGATGTTTAGGAATATAGATTGTTGAACACACACACACACACACACACACACACACACAATAGACAGAGGGCTGTTTATCAGCCTCGCAAAGTAATATCTATATTTTTATTATGAAAAGCCCAAATAAGCAACAACATCCTCCAATTAATAATATCATTCCATGTGCACGTGACTTCCCAGCATTCCCAGCACTACCTCATCCAAGAGCTGCATAATAATGAAGGCTAAATGTTAATTGTATGAAGTACAACTTACGTTTTTCATCATCGGCGTGCACTAAAGATGCTGCTCTCGACAAAACATCCAAAGGGGTTTCCATCCTCGGTGAGACCCTGCTGGGAAATGACAAAAGCTCTGAAGCTCCATGTGTGGAAATACAGGTGGGGGAAAAAATCTTAAATTTCTCATTTTTATTTATTTAGCCAGATCCACTCAAAGCACAAGCAGAGATCACTACAGTCAATTAAAGGTCAAGAATACATTACTGTGCAAAGGATTTTTTAAAATTACAAAATATTACAGAAGTTTATTTTATACCTTTTATGTTTTCAGGTGAATAAAAAATAATCTTTTCAGATTTCCAAACATAAACTTCCAAACAATTTCTGAGAAAATGTTTGTATGTCAGTAATAAATGCATAAAAATAGCACATAAGAGACCACTTATCAAGTGCTAAGCGTACTAAGCAAGTACGTATGTAAATAAATTAGAAATGTCACAGAACACTAGGTGTATCCCCATGTGGGTCAGCTGCAGTCTCTAGAGTGTTAATAGGCATTTTTGATAAATTGACCTCTGCGACCTTGAAAAATAGGTCAAGGTCACTCAATTTCGATAGGCCAGTAGGGCATGCCATAAGGACCATTCTACATAAATATAAAATAAATCGATAAAGTACCGGAATCCGTGGCGGCGGATGCAGACAGCCCCTGAAAACATAGTATCCTCTACGCTTACACAGCAGTCTTACTAATCCGAAGGCTGGGGGTTCAAGGCTCAGTACCACCAAGCTGCCACTGTTGGGCCCTTGAGCAAGGCCCTTAGCCTTTAATTGCTCAGCTGTGTAAAAATGATGCATGTCGCTCTGAATAAGGGAATCTACCAAATGCCATAAATGTAAATGTAATGTAAATGCTTTCGTGAGGGATACAATAAATAAATAAAATAAAATAAAATAATCAGGCTGCCGGGTTTTGCATGCAAATATAAAAAGGAAGTGTGATGATAAAACTCTCCAGAAAAAAAACAACTGCAGAAACCTGGTAGAAAGTGGTGGCTCAGTGGTTAAGACTCTGATCAGAAGTTTGGGGGGTTCAAAACCCAGTACCACCAATCTGCCATAGTTACCCCTGAGCAAGAATGAAATAAAAATCTAACTTGCTCTGCATAAGGGCATCTGCCAAATGTAAATGCACCTCAGACTACTTTTTTCCCTCACCTGACATTGTCTTAGTTAGATTTATTTCTGTTTAATTCAATCTGTAGGGTTGTTTTTTTTTTTTTACAATGTAGAAGCACTGGATTTCACTGTATATTAAGGCACCTTTGCTCTTCAGGGTTTTGAATGAGACTTTTGCGCTCGATTACTTCTCTCAGTCTAAACATGAGCTCGTTTGGGTGATGATCACTAACTGGGATTACTTACAGCTTCCTTCAGTAAGCTAAAAGTTGATTTATAAGCACTAGCTTTGTTCCATACACTTCACATTCCTAAAATACCGTCGCACTACAGTGTTTACACGGGAAAAGGGAACAAAATGGAGCAGACTGGCTCCTTTACTCTCGGTGTGGGTGTGCATTATTACCTCTCCACACAGGATGATCCAGTTATGATTTATTTTAACAATCATGTTTTTATTCACAACCTCTGCACTGACAAACATACTGCTGTTTTACTGTGACGCTCTTAAAGTGAATTTATTCATTGTTTTTAATTCTTAGCGTCAGAGAAACACGTGTAGGGGATTATTTTACAACTACATGCATTATTTTATGCTTAATTTAGTGGTTATCCCCCCCCCCACACCTATTGAGCTCGAGCGCTTTACATGTAAACAAACTCTGTTCAATGTGTTACTTTGTAACTACATACCACTGGGCGCCACTTTGAAACTGTCCGAGTCGAGACCACGAAGAGTGCTGATAAATTACCCCCAAAAGAAACATCCACGAGTGGTTTAAGACTCCTGAAATTGTGCTGCAAGTATCCAAAGTTTCAGCGTGAAACATAAAAACCACACACACACAAAACGAGACGCGAGCGCTCAGGAAGAATGATAGGAATGAGGGAATTCTCTTCCTGGCAGGTGGCGCGAGCGGTGATTTCTGATTGGCTCATGTCGGCCCAATGAGATCAGCATATATTATGCAAATTAGCCGATGACATCACATCATACTAACCAGGTAGTATGATGTGATGTCATCAGCTAATTTGCATCATTTCATTTACTTATTTATAAGACATGGCTGTCTTTCAGCTCACAAGCAATTTAACTGCATTCTAAACGCACAGTCCAGTAACTGTCACCTGTCTGTATGTTTTGTGAGATTTTAGTATGTGGTGCTGTATTAATTTTAGTGATAAAAGTCTCCCTTTATGTTTTGTCCTCCATTATCAGCTCATTTTGTCTCAATGCAAAGGTGGGCGGTTGAGTGGCGTAGTGGTTAGCCTGTCCACCTCACAGCAGGAAGGTCGTGAGTTTGAGTCCTGGAATCGGCGAGGGCGTTTTTGCGTTAGTGTTTCTCCCCTTGAATGCGTGGGTTTCCTCTCCTTTCTCCGGTTTCCTCCTACAGTCCAAACACATGCATATTAGGCTAATTGGCTGTTCCAAATTGACCCCCGTGTGGATGTGAGAGTAAATGGTAATGCCTGTGTTGCCCTGTTATGGCCTGGTGAGCTGTCTCATTGTCTGTGGTGAGAGGCATGTAAAAGAACCATTTTTAACTTTCGTCAAGAGTGTTTCTGCCCTGCGATGGCCTGGCGAGCTGTCCAGGGTGTACTC
Source organism: Neosilurus mollespiculum (assembly GCA_030014195.1). Classification (NCBI taxonomy): domain Eukaryota; kingdom Metazoa; phylum Chordata; class Actinopteri; order Siluriformes; family Plotosidae; genus Neosilurus; species Neosilurus mollespiculum. Next base: position 10,340,331 of record JAQMYF010000023.1, on the reverse strand, counting down.
TGCCCTCACCCAGAGTCGGCTGAGATGGGCGCAAGCCTCCCCGCGACCCTAATATGGATTAGGCGGTTCAGAAAATGAATGAAGGAATGAATGTTCCTCTCATTAAAGCTAATGATAGGAAAATTTGTATCAAGTTAATGCTCGGATATACAATAAGACTTATGGGTTTTATAAAATTATATTTCTTTCTTTCTGTGATATAAGCTCAGTAAAATCTCAATATGAAATGACAGTAGCATGTCGCTGCTTTCTTAAGCTAAGGTCTCACATAGCACGTTGATGTGTAAGAACCATGGCTAGGAGTACCGGCACACTAAGTTTAAAGTCAGAAATCATTTCTGAGGAAAAAAGTCAGAGCCAACACCTGTCTTTAAAGTCAAAATGTCAGAATGGATCTCTGTCAGTTTGCACATAATCACCACATCATAACCAACATTTATACTTTGAAACTGATTTTTTTTTTTTTTTCTCTCTCAGAAATTCTGATTATAAAGTCAGAAAACACCTCCTCCCCCACCACATGAGGTGGGGGACACCTGCACATGGACCTAGTATGCTTCTGCACAAATTGCTGTGGCATACAAAAACATTTCAGTCATGCCTCTTTTCCAGCATTTATTATTTCTATTGAAATGGAAATGTGACTCTGCAGTTATACTGTAGTGTCTCCTCATATATACAGTATTATCCATCACAAAAATATTTTACATTTTTCTTTTTTTTCATATAGCAGCACTGTTTACCTTTAGCTTTATGCTAATAATTACATTAAGTGGGGAATAAATTATTCACGTCATCCTTACAGCACAATATGTGCATAATGTAATACGTTTAAGTGATACAGGCACATATTTTAACATAAATGACCATAAAAAACTCAAGCACAAAACTCGGTAACAGAGATGAGCGTGATGGTTGTTTTTTCCCGGGGTTTACGTGAACTCGTTGGGTGGGGTTGTCCAGCACAAGTAAATTAGCAGATCTATTTCGCGAGCGACAATTTAGGTGATAAAAACCATGTTCAAGAAGCATATATGGCTAGCAATTTCAAGGAAATGGGTGTAAATGGCTACCTATTTGTACCAGAGAGGGAGGAGTGCTGTGGAAACACACAAATGTCTCACTGTGTGAGAGATTTCATTCTAGTGACCCTGAGGATGAGAACGCTGCCAGAGATGAGCGTGATGGTAAATCCAAAATGGCTTATGTGTTCAACGTTTTGCCAACTCGGCTTTCCTGTCGTCAGTTGGTTTAGGAACAGTAACAAATGTTTCCCACAATTTCTGTGCCTGTTGTTTTTGCAGCTCAGCACTGGCAGATAATGTGTTATGATGCACGAAGTAAGTGACACTGCTCTGCCAATCTAACGAATTCGCATCACTACCAAGCTGGAACCACCAATCAGGAAGGCAGCATGTCTGAGCATGCCCAGTGTCATAGCACTCACACATACTTTCACAAGGGGCAAGGACCGGTGTTGAATGAAGGAACCGCTGATGTCCAACCTGATTATTTTAAATAGCTAGTAACACCAATTCACCACAGGTACCCTTTAATCCTACTAGGGTCGCAGGAGGCTAAAGCCTATCTGAAAGCTGAAGCATATCTCGCCAGATCATCGCATAGCCAACACACTCACACAACCATTCACACTCACACCTCGGGGCAATTAGCCTAAGGTCTTTGGACTGTGGGAGGTAACCAAAGTACCCCAAGGAAACCCACACAAGCACGGGAAGAACATGCAAACTCCATACAGAAACGCCTTTACCCGTGACGCGAACCCAGGACCTTCTTGCTGTGAGGCGAACGTGCTAACCCCTTTGCCACCCTCAAAACTCAAAAAACATTAAATGGCATGATCTGTGTGGATCTTCAAGACAGAACATGATTTCCACTGGAAAAAAAACCTACGCACAGCTACTTGTTCACACAAGGATCAACTTTCCCAGAGTTTTTCCAGCAGACGTCCGTGGTAAAAAGCTGCAGGCAAATATTGAAGTTGTGTAAAGGGTTTGTGAGTGTGCGTAAGTGTGTGTCTCACTCGGAAATACCACAATAGTAGAATCTGAAAAACGTCAAATTATTGTGAAATAGAATCATATAGTTTTTATTGCATTCTCAAAATATTGTCTTTTGTCTCATAAATTTGAGTGCTCAATAAATTATTTTATCTTCAAATTATTGCGACATCTTTCTTGTTGAATCATACTGTAATATGATATTTTTTTTTAAACAGTGGCCCTAAAACATTTAGCAAATAAACTCCATCGGCAGGATCCTAAAAAAAAATCTACTACTACATACAACTTGGCTTTTAAAAAATCATATTAATCAGCTACTGCTACTTTAAATGGGATGGCTTATCCTTCCCAGAATATAATTAATTATTTTTGTCTCAAAAGCACATGAAGGCTACCTGCTGGCTTTCTGTGTCACAAAACCAGAGAAAACATTCACTGTTAGTGATCCTTTCAAAACCCATTTCAAAATTTCCGTTTACATGTGAAATGGGGAAACACATGTTTAAACAAAATTTGGCTTATCTGCACAAGATAGCTGGAGCTGGTTCGAGTCTGGGTTTGAGTCAATTACATTGGAATAACCATATAAACACAGAATGGTTTAGTTGAAAGAATACAGATACTTAAGCAAAATATGTTCCATTTCAAATGACAGTGTAAAATAGGTAGGGTGGCACAGTGGTGTAGTGGTTAGAACGTGCGCCTCACAGCAAGAAGGACCTGAATTTGAGTCCTTAGCTCGAATGTTTCTGTGTGGAGTTTGCATGTTCTCCCTGTGCTCGTGCAGGTTTCCTCCAGGTTTCCCCAGTTTGCTCCACACATTAGGCTAATTGGCTGTTCCAAATTGGCCCTAGGTATGAGTGTGAACGGTTGTGTCAAAGGTCGTCAAAGGTCTGGGGAGCTGTTCAGGGTGTACCCAGCCAAATAGAATTAAGCGGTTTGGGAAATGAGTAAGTAATGAATTTAGGATAGGTTGTCACCAAAGTGTTGTGGATTGTTTGAAGCATCAAAAATGGTGATTTGCTACTTAGCATAGAGGATTCTGGGAAAGGTGAGCTGTCCCTCTTAAGCCCACATTTATACAATTATGCACCAAAGGAAAAAAAATCCATCTCACAATATATAATATAATTTAATTGATATTATTAGAGTATAATGTATATTCAAATATTTATTCAAATGTGCACCTGTGTCCTCTAGTGGTTAAAAAGAAAAAAAAAAAAAAAAAGATAAGTCAGTGACAAGTTTTGATGAAAGTCATTTTAAAGAGCTTAGCAGGGGTGGAAATTAACACTAGTTCACTGGCCCGTAGCAAGTCAAAAAATCTGTAGGGCGAGTGAAATTAGCTAGCAAGTCATCCTGTGGCCACCTGACAAATTCAATAGGCAAAGAAGATTCAGTGTTCCCGACCAGTAAATATGAAGGAGGACTAGTAGTTCCATAATTTCACTAGTCCTGCTGGCCAGTAGCTTAGTTTTGCCAAATTCCACCCCTACGATGAATTGTTCAAGATTATTTTTTATTCTTTAACTTTTTCCACGTTTTAATGAAGTTTGTATTATGTTAAATCAACATGTCAAATTATATAATCAAGGCTCTCTTTTATAAAAAAAAAATCTATTATTTTATTGAAAAAACAAAAACCACCAAGCAGGCCAGTTTTTTTAAACATTAAATTAAAACTGAGGGATTTTTACATTTTGAATTAATTTTCTTGAGTCAAAAACCACTATTGATTAATAGTGATTACAAAATCAATTACCTGTTTGGAAATCCTCAGTATACAGTTACATGGCAGTGGGAAAAAATAAAAAATGACAACACACAGAACTGTACAGTTAACCATCTTTTTCCCCCCCAATTTATTACAGAAAAGAACTAACAAAAGATGAACATGACCAGTTAAAGTCTCACTTTTTAAAGAAATCACCGTGGCTTCTTCCTCCAGCCTTTGAGCATCTTCCGCAGCTTTTTCACACTGTATGACACCGTTTTCATGAGTCCTTTACAAGATAAAATATCATATTAGACTCATAACATGTACTAGATTAATAAGTGCTACTTGTTATGTATAATTTGTACAATGTTAATATATATGATATAACAGACACCAATTAAGATGCTTACCTGCAGTAGCAATTCCTTTGGCACTTTGTGTTATACTGGATGTTTTCACTATTGTGGCGATACCTATTAAGAGAAACACACACACCTCACATATATTTATTTATTTATTTCTACATACACGCACACTTTTTTTTTTTTTTGAACAAGATTAACAGGTTTAGTGTTTTGAAACTTGAGATTCTCCAATAATTTTTTTTTTAACCAGACTGATGACAAAGAGAAAAGCAGGGTGAGGTTTTTAAGCACCTTGCTGTGCTTCAACAAACCTGCTTGATTAGTCATGGACGTACGGCAAAGCAATTTATCTGGTTAAAAAACAAACGTGGACCAAACGTGCTGAAACAAAAAATAACCATCTTTAAAAATCTTTTACCGCCTTCTAATTACACAAACATGTATGCATTTACAAAATGTGTTTGCATAAATAAAACGAATTTCCCTAAATTGAAATGAATTTTAATAATGTATTCATATACTGTCACTGGATTAAGGATAGTTAAGGGATATCCTTTTGAGGAACATTATCGGTGGAGCCAGTTGAGTTTGTAAAGGTAGAGTCTGTGTTTTGTTGATAATGGCTAATGTTAATCGCTCAGGCAATTATACTGCAGCTTTAAATGCTACACTTGTACTGTAGTATGGATAGAAACCTGCTATTAGAGTTTCCTCCTGTGTATTGATAAGAGCTTAAACTCATAATTAACATCTCTTCACTAGCAGGTGAAAAGTAGGATTATAAACAATGATGAAACATCCGGGAACGAAACTTAAAAAGAGTTGAGAAAATTTCTGGTTGGTCAAACTGCTCTTTTTAAATAAAAAATTGTATTACAGATTCCATATCATAATAGCTAATTAGCACGCAAGGACATCGATTTTAATTTAACTAACTATAAGCAGTGTTTCTTCATTTCCAAAATTATAATATATGGATAATAGCTAATCCAATGAAAATAACTGATGTCAGACATCAAACTTTTAATCTTTCAATGAAACAAAGCACGAAAGTTCAAGGGTTTGTCTTCTTCTGTTAAGAACTCCTCGTCTTTAATCTTCCAACTGTCATTCAAGCGTTTTCTTCCTAACACTTCCTCCTAAAGTGAAATATCTGGGGTGCTACAGCAACAGTAGAATAATCCCTCATACACCACAGGACAATAACAGAAAATCGCACACAGTTCTTACATGATCTTTTCCTTTCATGGCTCTTACACTAATGTTGTTGACAGGTATGTAAGACAGCACCTTGTACAACATGTAAATAACTTTACTGTTTGCTACCTGAGAAACAATATTACGCTAACTATGCTAATGTTGTAAATTGGGTGCTTGGAGTCTTAATTAAGGTTATCACAGCTCAGATGGCAGTCAGGTGTAGCCTGTATTTCACTGAGCGATGAAGGCTCGAACAGAAGACAGTTGGCATACATTAGTGACTATAAACAGCTTTGGTTTGGGACCTTTTGTCAAACTTGTGGTAAAATACCAGGTGAATATCAGGCAAATCTTAAAATTAAATCACTCAACCCTATAAAATGGGTGAGCAAACCCTCCCCAGATATAGAGAATGGACTTTCGGAATATGTCAAAGTATTTCTGTCAGGAAGAAGCCCAGTGTGATGCTGCTCTTGAGCAAGAATTGCTTTGCCCTGCTGTTGCTGCAGCTATCCTGTAGCAGAAAACAGGGAAATAGGAAGAAGAAAAAGAAAAAAAATGATTGATGGACCCAACCCTATAAAAAAGGAGAGCAAAACCTCTCCAGTACTGAGTTCAATACTTGGTGAACCAAAAAGGACTTTAGCAACCAGTGTCACAGACCATTTGTAAATGCTTCCAACTGTGACAAGAAAAACTGTTTGCGAACTGTTTAGCAGCCTTTAAGAACCCCGACAAATCCCAAAATTCACTACGTTCATCAGCATTCGCCGCTCCATGAGATACTAGTTTGAAAGTGGAGTTGTCACTTATCAAGAATGACTGTTGATATTTGAACTTGCCCCAACAAATACACAGCTCAATTCAGTGCTCCTTCAGAAGCTCCGCTCCCAAACCCAGGGACAGGCACTGCCAAGACAATGATACCAACATCCCTTACCTCCCCTACAGTCAAACAAAAAACAATTCTCGCGCTCTATGTTTTTCTATGTTCAGTCTATGTATGTACACTGTTATTTCTCTGTTCTGGTTTCTCAGGTATGTTTGCCGTGATCAACTCTAGATTTTATTTATTTTTGGTCTGTGAGGTTAAGGTTATACTTAGGTGTAGCATCAAATTATGTAGCGGCATTGATTAGTGAGCTTGTGGAAGGTAATCAAAAAAATACTACAGTAAGATGTGTGTGTATTTCAGCTTTGGAAAAAGCCCAGCTGGCTGATGATAAAACAAGCCAGGAGCTCATTAACTTGACTCATGGGACATGTGATATGGCTTTGATTTATGGCAGTGTATCACCTGCATGATGCAGAGACACTCCGATCATCATCATCATCATCATCACTCTCTCTGTGTTAATCCCTCCACCCTGGCAGTGCTGTCAGCGTCAGAGGAAAAGCAGGATGTTGGTGACATGCACTCTAGTTTGGCATGTTTATCATTACAGAAATTACGACATCAATCATTCAGTCCTTTTTCATCATCTTTTCCCTCTCTGTTTTTCCCTTTTCCTCATTTCCTAACACTTTTACTTTTCTTGCTCATTTTCTATTTAACATCACTCACTATCTCCTTCCTCTTCTCATGATCTCATGTTTCTTTCCTGCTTAGTTTTTGTCATGTTTTTCATTTTTTCCTTTAATGCCTCTCCCTTGCCATACATGATTTCTTCTTTTTTTCTTTTTTCCGCCTGTATAGATTTCTTTATTTGCCTCAGATATCGGTCTTCCTTCCTTTTTTATTTCTTTATCTTCTTTTCTTTCACGTCCCAGTGAGTCTGCGGGAGGTGAAACTGTTTCGTGATGAATTATGCTTAAAAAAAGTGTACGGTACACCTCTGATATCTCTATTCTTGCAGTTGACATGTAATCAGGATACAAAATCCGTCTGAAAAGTAAGGAGCTCACCCTGTTAGAAACTGTTAGGAACCTGCAGCCAAATTTAGAAGCCCTGAATATCATGTTGCTTCACAGTACCCAATGTCACCACGCATGAAAAGAAAAACATTACAAATTGTTATCATTTACTCAAACATCACTAGGACCCGACCAGATGACGACTGATAAAAATGCATAAACAGTAGCCTCTGCTGTAAAGTCTGTCCTGGCGAAGAGGAAGCTGAGACGAAAGGCAAAGCTCTCAATTCACCAGATGATCTACGGTCCTACCCTCACCTACAGTCGTGAGCTTTGGGAAGTGACTGAAAGAACAAGACACAAGCGGCTAAAATGAGCTTCCTTTACAGGGTGGAGGGGTTCGGCAATCTGGGCGGAGCTTGGAATAAAACCACTGTTCCTCCATGTTGAGAGGAGCCAGTTGAGGTGGCACGGGCATCTGATTAGAATGCCTCTGGAACGCCTCCCTGCTGTGGTGTTTTCGGCATGTCCAACCGGGAACCTTGACCCAGAACATGCTGGAGAGACTGTGTTTTTCGGCTGGTCAGGGAACGCCTCGACGTCACCCTGGAAGAGCTCGAGAAAGTGGCTGGGGAGAGGGACATCTGGACCTCACTGCTTAGACTGCTGCCCCCATGACCCGACCCCGGTCCAAGCAGAAGATGATGATGATGATGTAAGTAAATAGTATCATGTATAAAACTTATGTAAGATATAGATATATAGATGCAAATCACAGTCACATTGAAAGATTTTAGCATCACTGAATACTCTTTCATGCTAGGAGAGAAAATTGAGGATGACTCTATAATGCACTCTACATTCAAAATACTCTGTAGTGCACTGAGAATAACAGCAGTGAGGGTCCGTTTATAAGAACAACAACCTAAAACATGATGCCTGGCTTGGCATTTCTGAGATCATTGGCATTCTCTGTGAGTCTACATTTAAAAGACATTTATTATTCATTCAAACTATTTTCTCATTTCTGATTGGTGGAAATCCACTAGGAATTTCTTTGTATTCTTCTATGAGCCCATTGCCATTGGATAAGTGATTGTTGCACAACTGGCATGCACCAATGTTCCTCATCACACATATCATATAAGATATGCTATGTCCCGCGGCAGACGGCCCCACCTCTCCTCCGTCTTCGTTACTTAGTTAGTATAATTTACAGTGAAGCACTGAGCTGTCAAAACATTTCATTTTCTAACTGCTTACTGTGTTGTAAACCACGTCTGAAAGTGAGCAGCAACAACCAAGATGGCAGCACAAAGTTCCACCACCCAGCAGTAGGGTAGGGTATACAGCAGGGTGTAGTCTGTCTATTTTCCTCCGCTTCAGCTCCTCACAAAGAAAGCTAGGAATAAAATGGCTGCCTGCTGTCAAGACTAGAGGTATGCAAATCGCGTCAAGCCGATAAAGTAGTGTTTGGTGGAAAAAAAAGTCTAATTTGTGGCAATATGTAGTACGTCCTTACCATCAAACATTTTAATTCTATATTCCATTTTTCGTGGAATTTGTCTAGAGTTAGTAAGAAATGGGGTTAGCTGGGAATAGCACGCAGACCTTCCTGCTGACTACGATGCACTGTCCTTCAGATTTGAAAATATTTAAAATAAAACAATTATACAACTTGAACACAGTATGGAATGGAGAATTTTTCAGATCTCTGGAGGTGTTACCTTCCTCAGCCTTTGCATCTTCTAAAAGTATTTGGATGCAAGCTAGAAAGTGCACATTACTTATAAAAATGTACCTGACATTTGACTGGAAAAATCAGTGATGCAGCCAGCTACTGTATTCACAAGAAATCTTTGCAGTTAACTAGGCAGACAGTCAAAAATGTGCCTAAACAAAGCACTAGTGAAACCAGAAAAACTTATGGCTTTGATCCATAACCTGTGATATCTATAAGAAATGAAATGTGGGTAAATCATCACTGTTGAAATGTAGTGCCTTACATATGCATACACTAATGATATATTTATGGTCCTGGAGGGACCTAACCAGCTACTGCTTGTTTCACTTGGAAACATTTGGGGATGGAAAACATACAAGAGTTCCTGGTTACGTTGGTAATCATATAACATGAAATCTGATTCAATGTTTTTTACCAGAATCTTAAGATAAAAAATACCACACTGAGTTACTATTAAACTACTAGACATTATGGTCAACTGTAAGTCCCAGTTACCTTGCTGTACAAACAGGCCGCAGTCTGGATCATGAGCAAGCTGCAGCAGGATCTCCTCCACGTCGCGGTTCTTCCCTGGAGGATCCACTAGCCGTGTGATCTGCTGCTGTAGGGTGTGCGGCAGAGCCATCAGCTGGGTAAACTGGCCCTCTGGACTCTTATCCACCTACCACAAAAAGGGTTCACAGCACACAAACACTTCATTTTCAGAAATTTATAGACATGATTATTATTATTCCAAGAACCTTTTTTTTAAATTGGTAGCTGAGCTGCTCTTTTTTTTTTTTCAGTGCTACACTTCTGAATGGAGAAATGTAAAGGAACGATGTTGTTATTGTGAATAAACCTTGACGGGGGACATGATGACACTAAGTCAAAAAAAGGAGAGTTTTGCATGAACCTGAAGTGCTTTACTTGTGACTTCAAGAGACGTCAACTCCGCCCAACATGCTGACATCACTACTGGGGAAAAACTGCTAATCCCCACAGTTCAAATTAACACAACCTTTTAGAAAGTAAAGTTGGATAAAAAAAAAAATCAAGACACGGCTCCTTTAAGCAATACCGTCTGGCCAATTAGCTCTGCTCTATAAAAACATTTAAAGTCTTAAAAGCATTCTTTCAAATCTAAGGCTTATGAGAATCAATAAGCCAAAGATGCTCTGTATTTACAGACAAAAGCACAAATGTGCATCTCATCCTTTTAAGAACAGATGTGTTCTTGATCGAGCAGTGCAAGACAGCCTTCAGGCTTTGGCAAAGACCAACAAACTTTTGAGCATTTTCTCCTGGTGCAATAATCCTTCTTGATAAAGGACGGTCGATGCTAGAAGTCCTTGGCAGCATAACTCTGGGCATGTTTACACAGATTTAACGCTCTTAATATTTCAAAGTTGGGAACAGTCCATACCATAACCAAAAATTCAAGAATGAAGAAAAGTTTCAAAAAAAGGGACAGCCATGCTGTGTTCACTGACATGCACACAGGAAGTTAAATATCTACACAGTATACGAATAATAAATATTGCATGCTATATATGAAAAATACTGCAAGTAATAGTGTCAAGTAAATTCAACTGGGCCTTGACAACTATCACCTCCTAGTGGCAAAAAAAAAAAAAAACCCTACTAAGAAAGGATTTAAGTCTGAATTCCAGCCGCACCTCGAGTTTTCCCTGCTGTGGCTTGTAAACCACCTGTGGACATTCTTGGAGAATATTATTATACAAGATCCGGAAATGCTCCATGTTGTCCTTCACAATGTTGGAAATTTTGGATTTGTCCTCACCAATCACCATCCTGAAATCCCCTAAAAGACATCACATAAACAGAAAAGGCACTTCAGACAAGGACATTCCATGATGCTTAAAAAAAAAAAAAAAATAATAATAATAATAATTCATCATCTAAAACCTTGGCTGAATTTTGGACAGTAATTTTAAAAGCATTTGTTGTTATAATGAAAACTATTTCTTTAGCTGTGATTTTTAACATGATTTCCAGCATCAGTGCACTTTAACCACCCCATGCACCAATCAACTTGCGGACAGTAAAGCTGTTGTGTAGTTTTGCATTTTGGTTCATAAAAAAGTCAAAAGCTAGCTAATGTATAATACATAATTTAAAAGAAAGGTGGAAAGGTGTATCACTAAGCCATGACAAAAATTATGGAATGATTACCCTTATAGGATCCTCACCCTGGCTTTTGTATCTTATATCTTGTTAACCTTTTGTTTAATCGCTGGACATCATGGCTTCATGAAACATACCTCAAACAAATTAAATAAAATAAATGTATTCCCTAATGTAGAGGGAAAGGTAGTAGAGGTGGTTTAGGTACCTTTGCATGTAGTATACGCTAAAACACTAAATGGGTTTTAAAATGTGCTGTTAGCTTGATGGCACTTAGCTTTGCTTGTAGCACGCAGACCTCACCTGACCTGCCTTTGTCATGGTTAAAAAAAGCCTACTAAAACTATCATTCATTCATTCATTTTCTAAGCTGCCTAATCTTAATTAGGGTCACTGGGAGGCTCGCGCCCATCTCAGCTGACTCAGGACGAAGGCGGAGTACACCCTGAACAGCTTGCCAGGCAATTGCAGGGTCAACACACGTTCAACCATTCACACACTCCCCAACAACAGCCAATTAGTGTACTATGCATGTTTTTGGACTGTGGGAGGAAACCAGAGTACCCGAAGGAAATTCCTGCAAGCACAGGGAGAACACACAAACTTCATACAGAAACGCCCCGAGTCCGGAAATCAAACCCAGGACCTTCTTGCTGTGAGGCGAACGTGCCAACCACTGCGAGACCGTGCCTTCCTCAACTAAAACTATAACTTTTTTTATATAGTTTGCTTTTTATGTTCCTGTGTAATATATATTAAAGGTGGGCGTCGCTGAAATGAACAGTCCCACTATTCAGCAACATCCACCTCGTCTTCAGTGCATAACTCTTAATTATATTCATGTAAGCTGTTAGAAATAACTACATTTTCTTTAAATATTCAAACTATTAAAATCAAATTGATGGCATATCAACCCCAGATATCATTCACACTCTCACTCATTTGCTGAAACGCTTAATCCTACTAGGGTTGCAGGGAGGCTGGAGCCTATCTCGGCCAACATTGGCAGAAAGCGGGGTACACCTTTAACAGCTCGCCTCACCCTTGCAGGGACAATACACATAACCATTCACACTACCACACACTTACACCTAGGGGCAATTTGGAACAGCCAGTTAGCCTATTGTGCATATCTTTGGACTGTGGAAGGAAACTAAAATACCCGGACAAAACTCATGCAAGTGTGGGGAGACCATAGAAACACCATATATAAACACTCATTGAGCCCGGGACTCAAACCCAGGACCTCTACTATTCGGTGCAACTGATCAGCTGTCAAAATGTCTACAATGGTCCTAGCCATTGCCTGAATGGAATCTCTAAATACAAATTTCTCAATTACACTTTTGGGGTTTTTGTAAAGTGCTACACTTGGGGAATCGTAATGGCATATGGTGGTGTAAATAAAAAATGCTATAGATGGAGCAGTCACTAAGATTTCCTTCTTTAGATATAATTAAAGAATCAAACCTCGATGCTCAATCTCTCAAAATAGTACAAGTATACCCTACTGAACACTGAAATCGTAAACTGACCTTGTTTTCATTAAAGAAACTGTCTCAAGCACATAAAATTTTCCGACTGACTAGAAGATTAGAACAGGTATTTCTGATCACCGGAGTAGGAGAGTCCAGCGATGCTGAGGAAAAGCTCCTCCTCTGAGAAACTCTCAGGAAGCATGAGGAAGGAGGAAATCACTGCACTCTTCAGATTCGCCACCAAAGCAGCTCTCAGCTTCGCGTTCTCCTTCTGCACCAGGATCCGAACCTGAGAAAAACAAACCACTAGAACTGGTCACAGACATGCACGGGGTGAGGCTCTATCAGAAAATGCTAAACAAATCACAAGGCATGAGAAGAGAAAGAAAGCAGCACTTGTCCAAAAAAAGTTAGTCTCATTCAAATGTCTCGATTAAATTATTTTCTTATTCTAAAAGCTTCTGTTATAATGATTTTATGGGCATTTATATGAAAAGTGAGTCTCAGAATGATGATGTCATTAGGGCCTAAGTTACATTTACATGTATAGGATTCTGATACATCCAAACATTTAAAGACAGATGAGTGTTGAAGGTGTCAAAATGCTTCGATTAAAATCACTGTGCAATGGGAAAGTATATGCAGCTATCAGTCCAAGATTTTTCACAGAGGGAAATTTTAATGTAGAGATTTAATTAAGATTAACTTACAAAAAGTGCTGTCTTCTCCATTAATGTTACTTTTTTTACTTCAATAAACTGTTTTCAGTTTAAACCGACTGTCTGTATTTTAAGAATAATTAGAAAAGTAGTTTTTCCTCAGCACGGACTGCATTCTATAAAACTGGACAGTGAAATAAATGGAGAAGATTCTCACAGGTTTGTGCAGCCTGCCAGCGACATACATCGTTTTCCAGTGAAGCAAGTCATCTATCAGGAAATCCGTGCTGATGACGCCGTACTTGATCAGCTGCAAGGAACATATTCCAGTTTTACAGCACAGCTTATAAACATGCTACCGCTCAACACCTCAAACATGCACAACAAGAAGCAAAACCCCTGATGGTCGTGGCAGTCCTCACCTCAAAAGCACACCTGTGTTAATCCTCAGTGCTGTTTTGGGTGATGGGGGTTAAGATGCATCAGTGAAATACTGAGGATAAACATACCAATCACATCAAGATTTCTGAGCTGAAGCCATGAAATAAAAATTCTCTAAATAACTTGCTCACCCTTTCGTCTGTGGGCACTAGGGTGTTGTAGTACACTCCGGCTCCATACTCATTTTGAATCTTGCTGATTTGTTTAGGACCGAGATGCTTTAGAAAAGAGTAGTGTCTCCTGTTTTCTGTTAAGTTCATGGTGTGCCATGTGATGGGGTCATCCACAGCAAACACAAAGTCCAGCATGTTATTCTGGAAACACACACACAAAAAAAGCACTGGGCTTGATTTTTGGTAAATATGATTACGGTAATTATCATCATTAGTATTTTTTCTTTTTTAAACAATATTCATCATCATCATCATCATCATCTTCCGCTTGATCCGGGGTCGGGTCCCCGGGGGGCCTAAGCCTAAATAGTGAGGTCCAGACGTCCCTCTCCCCAGCCACTTCCTCCAGCTCTTCCGGGGACACCGAGGTGTTCCCAGGCCAGCCAAAAGACATCGTCCCTCCAGTGTGTTCTGGGTTGACCCCGGGGTCTCTTCCCGGTTGGACATGCCCTAAACACCACACCAGGGAGGCGTTCGGGAGACATTCTAATTAGAATCCCTCCGAAACAATATTATTATTGTCATTATTATTTTACTTTTTAATCAATATGATTATTATTATTACTACTACTATTATTATGCTCTTTAAATTATTATTATTATTATTATTATTATTATTATCTTGATCTTTAAATATTATTATTATAATTATTATTTTGATCTTTAAATATTATTATTATTATTATTATTATTAATATTTTGCACTTTAAATTATTATTATTATGATCTTTAATTATTAATATTTGCTCTTTAAATTATTATTATTATTAATATTTTGCTCTTTAAAATTATTATTAATATTATTTTGATCTTTAAATATTATTATTATTATTATTATTATTATTATTAATATTATTATTATGATCTTTAAATTATTATTATTTTGATCTTTAAATATTAATATTAATATTTTGCTCTTTAAATTATTATTATTAATATTATTATTTCGATCATTAAGTATTATTAATATTATTATTATTTTGCTCTTTAAACAATATTATTATTGTTGTTGTTGTTGTCTCTTTAAATTAAAAGATATTAATATGCAGCTCGTGTTTACTTTGGTTCTAAAATTGTACCGAATGTAAACTGTATTTAAACCACTCCAGAAACAGGTATGAACAAAAATTCTAAACTAATTTTAAGAATCTTACCCGCATCTGACCTTGGCTGGTCCCAGCTTGTTTGAACACTCCAGACCCATAAGCAAATGCTAAGCTAATGTCTTGAGGAAACTGAGACAGAATCCTCCGGTAAAACACACTCGTACTTTGTAACGCCGGAAGCGCCATTTTAAACTACACACCTAACTTCCCATGTTCTTCTTTAAAACCTCTAAATTTACTTCAGTCATAGTTTCAATTAGTAACCGCTGCAACTCCTCAACAGAATGCACCTAACCCCATACTTCTGCTTCGGAAGAGCTAGCATGCAAACTGTGATTCAATCCCAAATGCTTTGCTGCGCGATCTATAGTGCACTACCAAGGCTGCAGCACCCACTGCTTCTCGTTCTATATAGTGACCACATATAGAAAGTACAAATGGATTTGAGATACGGTCAATGTCGGTCATACTTGCTAGATAAGATGCTAAGTACTGAAGCTGTCACTGACAAGTCCTAATTAGAAATACTACTTAATAATAATACTTTCAGCAGAGACATATCGTTAATACAGCATCTCAAAACAATAAATTGAGCGTTTAAATGTATTTGGATTCCTTTAAATGAGCCTTTTTTTTTTTTTAAAGTAAATGTTGCTGTGATGCAAAATCACGTGTTTTTGGAGTAAACAACATCGCCACCTTGTGTTCAGGAGGACAACCTTAATTAAAATAATGACAGAAAATTTAAAAAAGAACAAAATTCTACTCACTCTCCCTCACTACAAGCTGTTTAATCTAACTAGGGCCGCAGGGAGGCTGGAGCCTATCTCAGCCGACTCTGGGTAAAGGCGGGGTACACCCAGAACAGCTCGCCAGACCATTGCAGGGCCAAGACACACACACACACACACACACACACACTTCGGGACAGTTTGAAACAGCCAATTAGCCTAATATCCATGGCTCTGGACTGTGGGAGGAAACCAGAGTACCCAGAGGAAACCCATGCAAACTCCTCACAGTAACGTTCAAGCCAAGCCAGAGACTCGAACCCAGGACCTTCTTGCTGTGAGGCGACCGTACTAACCACTACGCCACCATGCTGTCCAAACAAAATTTCTAAAGACAGATTCTTAAGACAAATGGTGTTTGTGTGTAAGTTTGAGGTGTTTGTATGCAGGAAGTCAGTTGTACCACTAGAGAGCGCACGGTGGCAGCTAATTATATAAACAAACATGCATAAATATTAAGAACTATTTTCCTCTGTACAAGTTCAGAAATAAAACAAAGCTGATAATAAGAAATGACTACCATCATAGTTTTTTGTGTTATACAGAAGTTAGCGCCGGTCCAGTAATTTGATTGGCTGAGTGGTATTCTAAGAGTGCTTATATTTTAATTAGTTTCTTTGTGGAGTTTGCATGTTTTCAATGTGTTTACCCAGGTTTCCTCTGGGTAACCTGGTTTCCTTCGACAGTCCAAAGACATGCATGTTAGACTAACTAGATATTGTCAATTCTTTTATTGATGATAAATTTGTTCATGGCTTTTTGCATTCAGTGTAAAGCCTCAGCGACTTCCATAAGCCGAAGAAGCGAGTAAGGCAAGGATTTGCTCAAGGACCTGAAAAAGAGTTCTGAAAGAGTTTGTTCATTAAAATGAATTGAACTCCTGAAATGAATTAGGGTTGCCGGAAGACTGAAGCCGGGGTATACCCAGAACAGCTCTCCAGCTCGCCATCACCGGGCCAACACAGACACAACCATTATCACTCCCATTCACACCTAAGGGCAATTCAGAATATCCAGTTAGCCTAATGTGTATATCTTTGGACTGTTGGAGGGAAACAGATCACCATGAGGTCACCATGTGAACCCAGGGTAACCACAAGGTCATGCAAACTCCACACAGAAACGCCTGCGCACGGGGCTCAAAACCAGGACCTTCTTGCTTTGAGGTGGATGTGCTAAAAACTACAACACCGTGCTGCCCCATGAACTGAAATGCCCACCATTAAATGCACAATTCAGATACAGTACTATATTTATTATTTTTATTACTTTTTAGTCGAAATATGTGTACCAATCTCAGAGGATTCATTAAATGCTGTAATTCTAAATACGTAAAGAGAATCTGAATTGTTAAGAGATAACCTGCTCATGTTTATGACTGCAGCATTTTATGTGACACGTGAAGAAAAATGAGTATTGAATAAATATTGTATGTTTCTATGAAGCTTCTTTGAGATAATACCCAGTAGAAGCTTTTCCTGGCACACAACAACTCCCCATGCAGGTCAGATTAGTGCAGTGTGGGTCTGATTGTATAGATATATGCATTTTCATGCCAAGTTGCAAGAGATACCTACAGATTCTATGATGAAATTTTGGGAAGCTTGAAAAATTTACACCTAATTCTAATTTTATGGCTTTGACAGCATGAAATGTACCTAAAGGTGAGGATGTACTTAAATTTTCATGTAACTGATCCATTCTGTTGCTTATTTAAATTATGAAAATAATAAATTTATTTATTTATTTATTTATGTCATGTGTTGGGTATATCACCTTTATCTCTGGGTAATGTGTCAAACATGCACACACACACACACACACACACAGAGAGAGAGAGAGAGAGAGAGAGAGAGAGAGAGAGAGACACTACAGTGTATGCAACATAACTAGATCTCTAATTAATTAATTAAATCTCTCTGGGTTTTTTTATTATGGCAATAATAAGACATTGTTATATATTTTGCATTTTTAGCCCTAATAGTTTTATTGTCATGCTATCGATGGATATTTTTCTAGCATCCTTTCTAAAATCATAGCAGTTGTCACTCTGAGATATGTATGTACTTAGATGTTAAAATGAAATCATTTGTTGGTAAATTGCTTTCCTTTATGTAAATCAGTTTCCTATGAGAAAATTCCTTTTTAATCATCCTTATCATCCAGTCTCTTACTCTGCTCCGATTAATCCTGTGTTTTAGTCTTTTAGATCGAAAATCGTCGTCATATTGACTACATGTGAGTCTCAGGCTGAATCTAAGCCTCTGCTCTCTTCATCACCATCACGATGCGAAAAGAGAGTGCCACTCCACTACCAAGGCTGTTGCCATGGTGATACACCTCCTATTTGGAGTTTAAACTATCTTCTGTGAACACTGCTCCTTAACTGCAACACATTTCACATCAGCAGCCTGCACACAGAGAGCTGTCAGTTTCATACTGCTAAAACAGAGAGCTTAGGTGTTAAATTTAATGCTGCTAGAAGCAGAAACCATGAATGTGCATACACTCTATGGACAATTTCAAAATTCCTCAACCATTTGGATTGCAGGGTGGTTTGTTTGCCTCCGGCTTGCTTTATCGAGTTAATGGGCATTTATTAAATAGCAGCTCTCAGCAACATTATTGGTGAAATATTAATGTCTTACTGCTGCTATACTTATTGCTGCTACACTACTCAACAGTTTCGAGTTTACGGCCATTGTTCTGGCAGCAAGGTGGCGTAGTGGTTAGCACGTCCGCCTCACAGCAAGAAGGTCCTGGGTTCAAGTCCCAGGCTCTGGCGTTCTGTATGGATTTTGCATGCTGTCTCATGATTGTGTGGTTTTCCTCAGGGTACACCAGTTTCCTCCTACAGTCCAAAGACACACACATTAGGCTGTTCCAAATTGCCCCTAGGTGTGAGTGTAAATGATTGTGTATCTGCCCATTGTTGGCTGAGATAGGCTCCAGCCTCCCTGTGATCCTAATAAGATTAAGCGGTTCAGCAAATGAGTGAGTGAGTGAGGCTGCCGTGCGGCACGTCGACAAGGTGCATGACTATCAACCTGGAGATCACAAGTTCGAATCCAGATTGATGCCGCAGCCACCTGGGAGTCCTTGGGAGCTAATTGGCCAAGCTCTCATGGGAGGGAGGGATGGCATACGCTTCCTTGTCACTCACTGTGATCACCAGCCAATCCATGGAAAGAAATTGGATACTAAACATTAGGGGAGAAAAAACGGGGGGGGGGGGGGTACATACTGTTATATGTTATATTGCTACAATGAAGTGAGGTCTGACGCACACTTGCTGCAGGGTTGCATTAAAGGTGCAGGAGGAGACCTTAGAGAACAATAACAACACTAGAGAATAGGGACACTCTACGTTCTTGCACTCTTTAACGAGAACACACAACTGAGAGGCACAAGGGCTCAAGTGTGGATACTGGAACAAGGGGTATCGCTCTGTGTTAGCCCACTGATACCCTGCCTCTTGCTAAGTGTTACCTGGCCCAGCACCTTCCTACCTTCCTACCTACCTACTTTCTTTCTTTCACTCTCTCTCTCTCTCTCTCTCTCTCTCTCTCTCTCTTTCTCCTGCAAGCACACAGAAGCACACATGAATGAATTGCCAGTAATTACACACAGGTGAATCTCATCTTCATGTTACCTGCTGGCTCTACTTCATTAACTTCGTCATGACCACATTCTCACTGCCACTCCATTATTTAGTTACAAGTATTCATGCAGTACTAGCATATGTTTTTGCAGTTGTATATTTCTCAGACCATATTTGGTTTTTATGATTCTCCTGATATTATTATGTCTGCTTTCTTTATGCACCTACAGTGATAACTTGTGGAGTTGCCTAAATAAAAACAAGTGACTGGAGTCCTGCATCTTGTTTCTCTTTATTTGTTAGACTCTATAAATTCAGGTGGGGTTCTAATGGATAAAGCTAATAAATCAGTTTGATCTTCCTTTTTACTCCTAGGACAAGCCTATCGATAAGTGTATAATTCTGTTTGTCTGCCTTTAGGTGATACTGCAGTTAATACTTCCAACCCTGGGGACATGCATGTTGTCAACTGTCTCTGTTTCTACTACACAGAAAGCCAATATGCCCATTCTTGGTTAAAAGCTTTTATTTAAAATAAAATGTCAGGATGTTGTTTTGGCAATCAAAGAGGAAAAAAACAGTCTGTCTTTATGTTGAACTGCACTTTTACGATGGTAAAGTTGCCTGATAGCTGAGATATCGCCACACTTCAGCCTTATTAATGTAATAACCACTGGAATAAAGATAATGCTTCTCTGGATGAATGATATCAATTATGAATGGATTTCCTTGTGTGGTCTTGGTTTGGGTTATGACCATTTTATTTCCTAATATGCATCTCTATCATATCATTTTGAATCTAAAGCAGTCTCTGTTTAAATTTCATACATCTTGATAAATGCACAAGTAATACACAAGACAGACAGGGACACATAACAATAGATTAGTTGCCTCTGTATCGATAAACTTGAAATAAATAAAAGAGCAAGCAAACAACAAAAATCAATATTAACTAAGGAGTAAAACATGATGGGATGTGCTGTTATAGAAAAATAATCAATAACTGGGTGCAGTGGTGCATTAAGATGTCAGGTGACATTACTGGTACTACCAAAACTTTTTCAACCTATGCATGTCCCCAAATGTTTATTCCTTTGTACTACAGAATTTGTGAACTCGAATGTCTTATTTTGTTAAAGAATGACAAATCATGTGTGTGCATGTTTATACTTAGAGTATGTAATATTGTGGGACCTCCAGGAAACAATTTAGATGATTAGATTTAGATTAGATTAGATTAGATTCAACTTTATTGTCATTACACACGTATGAATACAGAGTAACGAAATACAGTTTAGCGTCTAATCAGAAGTGCAGAGAGCAGCAAGTGCAATATATACAGTATATGTAGTATGTACAGTTAGAAGCGGTTATGTACAGATACAGATAAGGGCAGTGAAAAAGGTGGAAATAGTCATGTATAGATTATGTACAAATAAGTTATGCGAGCAGTTATGTACGGATAAGGGCAGTGTAAAAGGTGGGAATAAAATAGCATTAATTTACAGAAGAGCAATATACTGATGAAGTGTGGTAGATTTACAGATGTTCTGTAGTACTATACAGAACAGCAAATATACAGACGTAATATGGACAAATATATCGATGGGCTATATGTGTCTATATATATATATATACATATATGTATGTATGTATGTACAGATATACAGATGTGTAGTGAGTTTTATTTTCTGTTATCACTTATACAATGACATCTACTGTATAAAACAGCTATGTATTCACTATCAAGGATGAAGAAGGCAACATGTCTCTGCGTACAGCTAGTAGTAATAGTAGTGTGGCAGCACTCACACGTACTTGACAACAAGCAAGGGCTGACATTGCCTAACAGAACCGCTGATGTCATGTGTCATTGTTTTAAAGAGCTGGTAATCCAAATTCACCACAACTACCTTTTAATATGGAAAATGTACTGGCTGTTACGAAATGCTGACACTAGAGGCTCCTTCCCTAAATGGTAAATAATTTATAATAATTCAACCATTCATTAAGCACTAAGCATGGTGGCGTAGTGCTGAGCACACCTGCCTGACAGCAAGAAGATCCTGGGCTTGAGCATTTGTGTGTGGAGTTTGCATGTCTTCCCCGTGCTTGCGTGGGTTTCCTCCAGGTGCTCCGGTTTCCTCCCACAGTCCAAAAACATGCACAATAGGCTAATTGGCTGCTCCAAATTGACCTCCTGGGTGTGAGTGTGAATGGTTTTGTGTGTGTTGCCCTGCGATGGTCTAATTCATATAGTGTCGGCTTAGATAGGCTCCAGCATCCCGCAACCCTAATAACAGTAAAAGCAGTTGAGTAAGTGATGATCTATTCTTTATCTATACTGCTTATAGGTGAGAGGCAGAGTACACTCTCTACAGGTCAGCAGTCTTTTGCATGGATATCACAGGCACAAACAAACATTTACACTCACATTCACATTTATGGGCAAATTAGAGTCAGCAGTCAACCCTTGATCAAGAATTGAACATTAACTAATAATATAAAGTAATACTAATAATTATAAAGTAATAATGTAAGAATGGATTAATGCCAAGATTTTAAAAAACCAACAAAAAATATAGACCTAAGCTTTGTGTTCAATGTCACGGTTATATTTTAAATGGTTCTGATGATTAGAATTGTTGATAACTACATTACATTGGCAGCAGAGTGACATAGTCATTAGCACTTCTGCCTCACAGCAAGAGGGTCCTGGTTTTGAGCCCAGTCCCTTGCTCATTTCTGTCTGGAGCTTGCATGTTCTACCCGTACTTGCATAGGGTTCCTCCAGGTACTCCTGTTTCCTACCACAGTCCACATTAGGCACATGATTGGGTGTTCCAAATTGCCCCAATTGCGATTTTTTTATTTATTTATTTTTAATTTATATTTTTTGTGTATATGTGTGTGTATGTGTGTGTCTTGGCTCTGCTATGGTCTGGTGAGCTGTTGCTGGTGTATCCCACCTTTGCCCTGGTTTGGTTGGGATAGGCCCAATAAAGGATAAAGCAGTTCACATAATGACATGACATGACATAGCTACATTACAGGAGCATTAATACAAGAAGTTAATAGTAACAAACATGGTATATCTTGAAATATCTTGTATATTCTTTGACTGAAGAGCTCTAAAAATCTAACCTAACAACATTTTTATCCTCAGTTATTAGCTAGCTTCCTCACACTGCACCTACAGTCTCCAGTTGCTTAGAAACAGTGTTCTCATGTGTTTAACCAACTGAACTACGAGTGTACTCTGTGTTCACCTCCCTTTGTTCAAATAAAATTCATGAGTTCCATTTGCTGTACACCTAGTGTTTGCACCACTGTCTGTATTGGTGGTAGAAAATGGTCTTACTGGTTAAAAACAGGGCACCCACTTACACTAGATTGTCATATAATTAATTGAAAACACGCCAACTGTAATTTTACCTCCAGATTTAACTGCTAGTCCGAGAGTTTCACATACTTTTTCACCTGGAACTATGTAAAGTTGTATTACTTTCCTCAATAAACACAAAACCAAGTATAATATATTTGTCTTGCTTGCTTGCTTGCTTGCTTGCTTGTTTGTTTGTTTGTTTGTTTGTTTGTTTGTTTGTTTGTTTGTTTATCTATCTATCTATCTATCTATCTATCTATCTAT
>JAQMYF010000023.1:10261420-10271479 GCA_030014195.1 Neosilurus mollespiculum | reverse complement strand
TATATAAATTTTTTGGTGTATGTATACATATACACATATGCACAGGTGGTTAGCATGTATTCCTCTTTATAGCTCCTGGGTCTTCATAATGGTGTTCTTTAATGAAACTCGAGGGTCTTCAGTATTATTTTTTTATACTTTTTTTTTTTTTTATTTATGATGGGTTGGGTTCCAGCCTCCTTGTGAAACTAAAGTTGATCAGAAAAAGAATAAAATTGTTTTTGATCTGTAAAGCACAATTACATAATTCTCCTCTGAGGCAACACTGAAAATCAGCGCACATGAAAAATCTTTTTAAAAAATAACAAAACAAACAAGCAATTAATGAAATTTAATGTCTTGTGCCTTTTTTTTTCCAGGCTTGATGGGTGGCTGAATAATCTTGTTCAATAAATTAAGAAAAGGCTAATTTTCCTTGGGATTTTTTTTTGAAGTACATCACCTTTATCTGTAGGCATGAATTAAAGAGGGTGAATTATTTGTTTGTTCAGACAGGACAAAAATCTAAAAATTGTATTAAATGTACATAGTTTTTACATAACTGTATGGTAGTAACGCATGAGCAGATTCCCAACATATAAATGCTATTGCTGGAAATATAATCTCAGAATCATAAACTTGTTTCTTAATCTTGTAGCATGTCCAGGTTCAGAAGAAGTTATTTTAAATTACTTCTATTTCTTTCTTTCCTTCCTTTTTTTTTTTTTTTTTTTTTTGCTTTCAGGGCAAAACTGTTCCGTGGGAAGAAGGTCCATGGAGAGCACGATATCCGAGTGGAACAGGTAAAGTAATTTACTACTAACACTGATGGAATAATGAAACAATTAGGCAAGAAATTGCTTTCTTCTTATTGCATATCTCTTGTATGGGTCTCAAATGCAGTTATGCCTCTATCTCATATGTAACATTTATGCATGGAATGCGAAGTGGACGTCACTGAATTAGTCTCCGAGATGTAACGTTAAAGGTCCTATTCAATTCAGCAACATCCACCAAGCCTGAGGCAAATAATTATTGAAGTATATACTATACAGGAACACAAGCAAAAAAATGCATGTTAAATTTATTCATTCATTCTCTGAACCGCTTAATCCTATTTAGGGTCGCGGGGAGGCTGGTGCCCATCTCAACCGACTCTGGGCGAGGGCGGCGTACACCCTGGACAGCTCGCCAGGCCATCGCAGGGCCATCAGTCACACTCACACTCACACCTAGGGGTGATTTGGAACAGCCAATTAGCCTATGTTAAATTTATTAGTATTATAATAATTTTTACATTTTTAAGTCATAACAAACACTTGAATTTCGTGGGGATGTACAAGCAGGTGCAAAAGAGCTGTGGAACAGCATCTCTTTAACTTTAACAAATAATTTTAATATGCAGTAATACCACGAAAATACAAGGAAAAGTAAACTAAAATGAGGTTTTTATAGTTTTCTATATATTATATATTATATATTTTAACCATTAAAGAGGCAGGTCAGGTGAGTCCTACAGAGCTAAGTGCAGTGTAGCTAACAGCATGTTTTGAACTCATTCAGAGTTTTATTTCTTGCTAGACAGAAATGTAAGTAAACCACACTCTGTAAAGGTGTGTTTATACACTGATTCAAAGTTTTAGTACAGTATATACTATGCAAAAACAAGAAAAACAAACTAAAATGAGATTTTTAAGGTTTATTATTTTCCATTTTAAATGATGAAGCCACTGGCTCCAAGTGACCGTGGCAAATCATGGGTGTCCATTGTTTTGATTCAAGCATTCAATTCAAGCATCTTAATCCACTGATAGTGCCGTTCCCATGTAATTTATACTACACTTTATTTCACATAAACTCTCAGTGTAAGGGCGTGGCACAGTAGCAGTAGTTAGCATGTCCGCCTCACAGCAAGAAGGTCCTGCGATTCTGTGTGGAGTTTGCATGTTCTCCCCGTGCTTGCATGGGCTTCCTCTAGGCATGCTGGTTTCTTCCCAGATTCCAAAGACATGCACCCTAGGCTAATTGTCTGTTTCAAATTGCCCATATGTGTGATACTGAATGATTGTGTGTGTTGCACGGCGATGGTCTGGCAAGCTGTTTAGAGTGTAACCTGCCTTTGCCCAATTTTCTCAGTTACTTTACAAAACACTGTGAAAAACAAGTTGAACTCTGCTACATCACGTTAACAGATGACAATAATATTTCCAAGAAATAGGCAGCATTGTGGCAGATTTCCTAATGCCATAGACCAATCAGTGATGAGTAAGTTGGCCAGCAAAAGTGTACACATATAAAATAACCTTGAAAGCACACAGGCTTGTAAAGAGAATGACTCAGGAGTTTAAGTGTGTCTGAGTGTGCATTAGCTAAGTTGCTGACTCTAGCTGAAGTCCTAATATAGGAACCTTGTTGTTTTAAAATAGAATCATTTACATCAGCATGGTTGTTTAAAAAAAAAAATTGTTTTTATTGAATGCTTATGTGATTTAAAGAGAAGTTTTAGAAGATTTAATCCGTATTGGCAGGTAGTGGTACGTATATCTGAGGTGCTATATATTTGTATTCAGTCCTCACCCTGCCCATATAACACAAAGTTAAATACAATCCAAGATTTTTACAACACCAGTCATGCACAATACCTTTCCACCTGGAAACATTGTGTGAGTAAATCATCATGAACATACTTCTGTGACATTCAATACTGAGTAGTGAGATTTACAGGTATAACTCTGGCAACAAATGAAGGCAAACGAACAAGACCACTTCCATATTACTCACACACTCCCTCAGTCATTTGCCGAACCCTTTCATCTTATTGGGGTCACAGGAAGGCTGGAGCCTATCTCAGCCGACTCTGGGCGAAGGCAAGGAACACCCTGAACAGCTCGCCAAACCATTATACAACTCATCACCACTGCAAATACAAAATATACTTATCTCAAACTTCAGGCAAGAAATAATCAACTGAAAACCCATGTCAGGTCTTATAACAAATTATATGTCTGTGACTCCACTCTATCTCACTGTAGCATGGAAGATAGAGATTAACAAGACACAATACACTGATTACATGAGGGAAAAAAGTGAGGGTGATACACAGCATGGCTTTAAAAGGATTGTGTAATTCTGTCACAAGCTATAATTAAAATGACTAATGTACAGCCATAATGTTTTGCAACTTTGACAGGAAAACTGATATAACATTGGACTAGTAAAATTACGCATTGTGGTAATGACTAATGATCTAGTAATGACTTTTTAAATATACAGTCATGTGGGGAAAAAAGCAAATTCCATCAAAATTGTTCATTTTTCAATCTATTTGAACAGTTAAACATTAAACCATATTTAAACCCTACAGATAAAGATGCCTCGCGTCAGGCTCCAGGTCTGACAGCAAGTAGGTCCAGGGTTCGAGCAACAGGCTCATCAAGGGCGTTTCTCTGTAGATTTTGTATGTTCATCCTATGCTTGCATGGGTTTCCGCTTCCTATGCTTGTATGGGGTACACTGCTCTCCGGCCTGCCATTGGAGTTTTTTCCTCACACAGGAGCTTGCCTTTGGAAATGTGGCTCATCCAGATAGGATGATTTCTCAGTGTGAATCACTGTGCCAATCTTCCCCAGATCAAAGATTTTAATGACCTCCTTTATGAAGTCCTTCTACCGTTTCTTATAAACGGATACTGCTTGTTATTCAAGTCATAAGGAAGATGAAATGGACTAAACTGGCATGAATAGACCTTATCCACACACACACACACACACACATATATATATATATATATATATATATATATATATACACATTGCTGTTGATTGCTAAAAGTTCTCTACAAACAAATTGAATTTAGTCTTTGTTATATTCCAGGCTGAATTCTCCGAGATCAACCTTGTTGCACATGCGAATGGAACTTGCAGCGTGGACATGCAGGTTATTAGGAATGGAACTAAAGTTGTTCGGTAGGTTGGATTATAGCACTTATTTAAACAAATATTTCAGAAATAATTTGTGATATCCAATGGATTATGAGTTTGTACATCCAATAATCTTAAGTAAGCTAAACTTGACTGTTTACTGTGAGATTGAGACTACAAACATTTACTATACAGTAGTGTGCAGTGAAGTGCAGTATTGTAGACAATGAGAACCAAAATAAATTATTCCAACAAATATATTGAGGTAAAAGTATTGCTAATAAACAAAAACAGTAAAAATAAATTTTTTTTCAGAAAAATTTAAATGTGGAGCAAATTTAATTTTTTTGACTTTTGCATAGCATGAACGAACTTCAAACCATATGGAATGGTTTAGCGAGTGAAGAAATTAAAAATATAGTAATGCAGTGATGATTATATATTTAACAAAATGAAGATGACGCCAAAACCAAGAACTATTCAAGTGTTTATTTCATGTAATATTGGATCATATTGATGAGAATAAGTAAACAAACAACAATATATAGTAATAACAAAAATTACAGTCTCTTTAAAAAAAAGGGGAAAAAAGGCAATATTTAGTGTGGCCCCTCTTTACTTTGATTACAGCATTTAACCTTGCAGGAATAGTGTTCGCATATTTTTCATTTCTTCACTCATTAAACCGTTCCATATGGTTCGAAGTTCATTCATGCTGTGTAAAAGTAAAAAAAAAATTAATTTGCTACACCCTTCAATTTTTTCTGAAAAATTGGTATTTTCAGTGTTTTTGTTTATTAGCCATACTTTTACCTCAGTATACTTGTCGGAATTTTTTTATTTTTTTTTGGTTCTCATTGCCTACAATAGCATTGTTCAATACATTTTCAGTTAAACATCGTAGAGAAGTAATTTTTTTTTTTTGCTTCTTTTTATTAGGAGCCGTTTTAGACAAAAGTGGTGGTGAATAATCTTTACTGCACACTACTGTATAGTAAATGTTTGTAGTCTCAATCTCACAGTAAACAGTCATTGTTTCTCCTAATAAGCCCAACTGTAGCCGTGCTAGCAACGTGCCTCCCTGTGACGTTAGAGTGGTGGCCAGCAGCAAACAAAAACAATGACCAACTAACAAAATTAGCATGAGAATCACTTCACAAAACACAAACACAAACACATCACAAATATTTGAACAGAAACATATTTAATGTGTCTCAGGGTGGAGGGTTTTTTGTAAATTTCAGTACAGATAAAGCATATGCCACGTGTATAAATATTGATATATGCCTCATAACATAATATTAAGCACAGTTCATAAATGGCAAATGCATAGAAAGCAGCACTGCATAAATCCACAGGCACATCACATTTAGTATTCTTTTTGCTTGCTTGTGTGTGTGTGTGTGTGTGTGTGTGTGTGTGTGTGTGTGTGTTTTATTAGGCTTCATTTAAATTCTGTGTGCAGAGAGGCTTTCAAATAGGCTTAGTGTTTATTCTTTTTCACCCACATGCACAAAAGAGGAGCCAACCCCTGCTCAATGACCTGAGGAGACCCAGTTCACTGCCTTACTTTCTTATTCACTTTCCTTCTATATTCAATGTCTGTTTCTGTTTCAGTTGCCTTTCAATATCTCTTACAGGCCAATTTTGGGGCCTTTTTTAATGTCTCATATATACTGATAAATTTTATTATTTTTCCTTGAACAACACACACACACACACCCCTTTATATATATCAAGCCTTCAAGCTCCTGGTGGTCGAGCTTCTGCCCATGGAGCTCGGCCTGGCCAGCCTGGGTCCGCACTCCCATGGGCCCACCACCTGTGAGAGCGGCTATAGGGGTCAGGTGCAGTGTGAGCCGGGTGGCAGCTGAAGACATGGGATCTGCCAGAGTGATGCTCGACTACTGACTCCGGCTTTTGGGACATGGAATGTCACCTCTCTGGGGCTTTGGGAAGAGGTCTGCCCATCACTGCGGAGGGGGCTTCCGAGGTAGTTAAAAAGCTCCTCTGTGGCCAGGCTCTAGGGAATCCTGGAGGGGGCATGGAAGTTTGCCCAACCTGTCCACAAGTGGCTTTGTGGACTTGGAGAAGGCTTTCGACCGTGTCCCTCGGGCTATCTTGTGGGGTGTGCTCCGAGAATATGGTATACCGGACCTGTTGATACGGGCCATTTGGTCTCTGTATTGCTGGAGCCAGAGCTGGTGCATTGGTATCAACATATCGAATTTGTTTCCAGTGGGGGTTGGTCTCTGCCAAGGCTGTCCTTTGTCACCGGTTCTGTTCATAATATTTATGGATAGAATTTCTAGGCTCAGCCAAGGCGTTGACTGATTCTGTTTTGGTGGCCATAGGATCTCGTCTCTGCTTTTTGTGGATGATGTCCTTTAGATTTCATCGAACTGGGACCTTCAGCTCTTGCTGGAGCGATTCACAGCTGACTGTGAAGCAGCCAGGATGAGAATCAGCACCTCCAAGTCCATGGTTCTCAGCCGGGAAAAAGTGTAATGCCCTTCTGGGTCTGGAATGAGGTCCTGCCCCAAGTGGAGTTCAAGTATCTCTCTGTTCACAAGTGAGGGAAGGATGGAGCGGGAGATTGGCAGGCGGATCGGTGCAGCATCTGCTGTAAAGCAGAGCTTGTACCTGTCAGTCGTGGTGAAGAGGGAGCTGAGCCGGAAAGCAAAGCTTTTAATTTACGAGTCGATTTACATTCCTACCCTCACTCATGGTCATGAGCTTTGGGTAGTGACTAAAAGAACAAGATCGCGAATACAAACAGCTAACATGAGCTTCCTTTGCAGCGTGGCAGGGCTCTCCCTTAGAGATAGGGTGAGAAGTTTGGTCATCCAGGGCATCTAATAAGAATGCCTCCTGAATGCCTACCTGGTGTGGTGTTTTGGGCATGTCCAACTGAGAAGAGACCCCGGGGTCAACCGAGAACACACTGGAGAGACTATGTCTCTCTGCTGTTCTGGGAACGCCCCGGTGTGTCCCCCAGAAGAGGTGGAGGAAGTGGCTAGGGAGAGGGACGTCTGGACCTCACTGCTTAGGCTGCTGATAACCTGGTGAAGTACTGAATCAAGTGAGAATGAATGGGATAACTATTTAATTTTATTCACACTCACTGGACTGCAAAAAATAAACCATTTTTATTTAAAATATATAACAATATAACTACAAGTATACATGTTCAATTTTTCATGCGGTATTTGATATTAATACTTCTCATGAGCTGATAAGGTCTGATATTAAAACAGGGGTTATATTGTGCTAATGACACCACTGTGACTTCTGCAGATCCTTCAAGCCTGACTTTGTACTGGTTCGACAGCATGCTTTCAGCATGGCCCAGAATGAGGATTTTCGTAATCTGATCATTGGCCTGCAATATGCTGGGATTCCCAGTGTGAATTCACTCGATTCTATTTACAACCTCTGTGACAAACCATGGGCGGTGAGTTCATTTTAAGCATGGATGAATTTTCATTTTAAATGTGACATGTTTCCTACCACTTCTTATGCCCATTTTGATTTAGTACAAATTTCAATCCTCCCATGAAGTGTCAGTCTACATCCATGAACAATAAATCACAAAAATACATACTGTATATGTTTGTGAATAATACCCCATTTCCAAAAAAGTTTTTATTGCATTGCAAGATGCAAGAAAAACAAACGTCTGTGATTTGTTTATTCATGACTTTTATTTAACTGACAAAAATACAAAGAACAGATTTTCAGTATTTTTAGTGACCAATGTATTTGTATTTCCTAAAAATATTAACAAATGTTAAATCTAATGCCTGCATCACAGTCAACATTACAGTGGAAGCTTTGACTCCTTTAAAGACTGCTATAGAATTTGCGAAATATGTTAAACTGTTTACTGACAAACTGTTGAACTGTATTTAAATTAATGTTTCAAATTGTGTGCTAAAACATCTTCAAGTTCATGAAAAGTTCACAATCAGAAATAATTTCTCACAGCATGGCATACATTTGCCTACTTTCCTGTGGCAGCACAATTTATTAAAACATAAAGAAGCGCAGCTTCACTGGAGTCCTATGGCACTCAGAATGCACTGCTTCCAGAGCAACACTGAAGCTTTTCAAATTTAGATTGAAATGGATTTTTAGAAATTAACTGCTGCTCATATATATATATATATATATATATATATATATATATATATATATATATATATATTATCAAACATAAACATAGAGTTCCTTAGTTTGCTCCTTGTTTTATTTTAGTAAAGTTTGCTCATTTAGTAATGTTCGCTAGCTTGCTGTGTAAAATGGCAGACAATGTGAGTGATCGAAAATTAAACAGCAGTGCAGATTAATGACCAAGATCAATTTCATTCAAAAATCAGGAAAAATTACTAGCCTTGTCAACTCTCCTGGTATGACAAGGCAAGCTTGGTGACTGGCAGAGCTGTGAGAAAGAGAATGTAATGCTGGCCTTTTAATGAAACTGTTTCAGGGTGTTTGCTCAAAATTGGGTTTTGGGTATCTGGCTAAGTATGATTGGGCATACATTAGAACATACAAATAAATTAAATTATGCAAAAATTGACAATTTTGATGTAGGCTTAAATGTGTTTCCATTGATTGACAGACCTCCATCTGCCAGTCTGGTGAGGTATCATGACTGGGTATAAAAGAAGCATCCATCAAAGGCTTAGTTGTTGCAAGCAGCCTCATGACTCACCCCTTTTTGGCAAAATGTATTTCAGAATTTTAATTCAATTCAAAAGCAATTTTCTCAAAGCAAGATTACAGACAATTTAGGTCTTTTAAAATCTGTACCTACTACTGTGAAAGGATTCGTGGAATTTGGACACATCTCAGTGTGTAAAGTGCAGTGTTGAAAACCACTGAGGGATGTGCATGACCTTCGAGTCCAAAGGCACCACTGCTGAGAAACTGTCATGGCACTATGACAAATATAACCATATGGGCTTGGCTTGGAAGTACTTCGGAAAACTGTTATCAATCAACAGATTCCACTGCAGCATCCAGAAATGCTGGAAAGTTTTCTGTGCCTAGCTCATCTCGCATTATCTCAATGACAGTGTGCTGCCATCAGATAAGTCCACATTTCAGCTTGTTTTTAGTAAAAATAGATATTGAGCTCCAAATCGATGTTGAGTTTGTTGTGCCAGAGATCCAGATTGTTATCAGCGAAGGCAAAAGCAAGACCATCTGTGACGATATGATGATGCATCAGTGCCTAAGGCATGGGTGAGTTTTTTGTGTGTGTGAATGTAACACTGACATGGAGGGATATCTTACATCTCTACCTGTAACTCCATGCTTATTTTGGCATGACAATCCAGATCTTATTCTGCATAAACTACAACTGCATGGCTTTGTGTGGTTAACTGAACTGCTGCCAGTTCAGATCTGTTTGCTAATGAAAATGTATGGTGCATCATAACAACCTGTCAGTAATGTCAATAATGACCATGGATTGTTGAGCAGCAAGAATCCAGAAAAAAATCCTATTGCAATAATCAATACCCTCAGTTCCCATGACAGAGTGTAATTAAAAGGAAAAGTGATGTAACACAATGGTAAGCATGCCTTGGTCACAACTTTTTTTGAGTGTGCTGCAGGCATCTATTTGCAAAATACAATTAGGTTGGTCAGAAAAACATTGAAAATATTTTCTTTGTATTTTTTCAGTATAATAAAGGTCCACATGATTTAACAAACATTTTTGAAAGAATCCCAACTTGTCTATAAATGTGGCTAGTACTGAACACTGTAAAATCTGTATATATGGATACTCTATATGTGAGCATTAAAGATACCGTTACCAATGTTGTATGTATTTTGTATTTTGGCTGTGCAGTATCTCTTTGCTTTTGAACCATCTGTTACAGTACCAAAAGGATGGTCTATTCAAATATTTTCATGATTGAAATAATAAGCAATGCCAACCTTTGTTTTACTCCCTCAGTTTGCTCAACTGATAAGCACCTATAAAAAGCTGGGACCTGAAAAGTTTCCTCTTATTGAGCAAACTTTCTACCCAAACTACAAGGACATGGTAAGTGTATTTATAGCAGCTCATTATTTCTCATAATAATATCAATCTACAAATGACTTGAAAATATGATACAAATCAGGATTATTTTGATTTTATTAA
>JAQMYF010000023.1:10231970-10245962 GCA_030014195.1 Neosilurus mollespiculum | reverse complement strand
TTCTCAGATGTATACTTTATTTTATTCTATATATTTTCCTATTTCTATCCTTTTGCTTTTTATATAGATTTTATATTAATCTGACCTTTGCTTTTTTTTTGTTTTTCTCCTTGTTACCTGATAGTTTATTCTTACATTCTGGACAGTCGTATTAAGCATTTCACTACATATTGTACTGTGTATAATTTGTATGTGACAAATAAATTTGAATTTGATTTGATTTTGATTTTATATATATATTATATACAAAAAAAAACCCACAACACTGTGTTAAAAGAGTACTACTTACATAGTGATTCCTCCTGTTTCAGGTCTGTCAGGGCTCAGTTGATTCTTAGTGTTTTAGGTGGTAATGTTTATAGATTGTTATGTTTGGTGTTGAAGGACTTTGTTTCCTAAACTTAAAATAACTATTTTTGAGAAAAATTTCTGCATAGGTTGCTTTTATAGACAAAGATGAGCTAATTTTTTACCTTTTTTTTGTAGGTTTAAATTGTTTGAGTCAACTTCAGTCATTCATTCATTTTCCGAACTGTTTTATTCTACTAGTGTTGTGGGGGGACTGGAGCCTACT
Source organism: Neosilurus mollespiculum (assembly GCA_030014195.1). NCBI lineage: Eukaryota > Metazoa > Chordata > Actinopteri > Siluriformes > Plotosidae > Neosilurus > Neosilurus mollespiculum. The sequence continues at coordinate 10,245,388 of JAQMYF010000023.1, read as the reverse complement.
TCAACTGACTCTGGACAAACTCTCACCAGTCCTTCAGAGTGCCAACACACACAACACTTACACTTACACCTAAGGCAATTTGGAACAACCAGTTTCCCTTAATGTTCATGTCTTCGGACTGTGGGAGGAAACCAGAGTGCCTGGAGGAAACCCGTGTAAGCATGGGAAGAACATACAAGCTCCACACAGAAACTTCCTTACTGAGCCCAGGACTCAAACGGGTCAGACGGATAGAATAACCACTACACCACCATGTCGCACTTGGGTCTTGTAGAACTTGAGATCTATAATTTGTGCTTAAGATGCATGAATCTAGGTTGTTTACTTCTTAAAATGTAACAGATGCATCATCAGAGATCAGCTAAAAGGTTTTGAACTTTTCCAAAATAGGGACTTCCAAACCTAATAAATCAGTTTGGAAAATGAAATGAAATTGATTATTATATGTTTAATGTATGAATGACAACAAATGCTTCCTGGTCTTTCATACCACAGGTATAAGATGTGGGTGGACATTTGTTCAGAGATTTTCGGAGGGCTGGATATCTGTGCTGTAAAAGCCATTCATGGAAAGGATGGAAAAGACTACATTACCGAGGTACGACACTTTTTAAGCAACAGAGGGCAAAAATCTTACCTGCAATAGTTAACACTGCTTCCTAGATCTGGGCCTTGGGATAGGATGTGGGGATCTATATGGTCAGATTTATGTACATCAGGTACAACCCAACCCAAACTGCAACTTGACCAAGCAACAAAACATATAGATATAGAATATCACACAGCTTTCATATGAGAATATTTCATGTGGTTTTTGCACATTTGGAATTTCACACATTTTTTGCATCTGTAGCTCATAGCATGGTGCGTTGGTATTTTTCACCTTTTGTATACATAATAAAATGCATTACCATATGTAAAAAAAAAAAAAAATTCATGAAGGAATTAAAAAAAAGCATTCTGATTTGGGTACATTCCATTAAATGCATATATCATATGGCGTAAGTTGCAGTGAAGTGAAATGATCAACTGTCAGAACTTGGGATGCGAATTCAGCGATGATGATGAAGATGATGATAATGATGATGATGTGTTAATAAATGAATTAATTAATTAATTAACCCCCCCCCCAAATAAAGAAAGAAAGAAAGAAAGAAAGAAAGAAAGAAAGAAAGAAAGAAAGAAAGAAAGAACATTAATATGGCTGAAATACTATTTGATTACTCTACAGGACTACATGGGGAAAACCAAGCATAATATTGGTCATTTTATCTGCCGAGTTACCTTTTTTTGGTGCATTATAGCTCCCACTGTGCAGACAATATGGGAACATATTTTCAGGATGAATTCTTTGGGGATCATAAAACCTTGATTGAAACCATTAGAACTCAAGTACACTTTGGACACTTTCATTTTAAAATACTATAGGCTGAGTCTACAGAGGGGTATTGCATTTACTTGAGAAAAAAATCTGCTTGTTTTTTTCTGAATTAATGAGAATTTGTCATGAAAAAAGCTTGTGTTTCCTTCTTGAGAGCTCGACTGGAAGCAAACACGTCCCGTTTTTGTATTTTAATCCAGTTTTACTTTGTTTTGGGGTGAGACATTGTGACACACTCTTGTCTGTAAGTAGTGTAGATGCTACTGTGTTTGGTATGTCGACTTTACACAGACAAGTCAGGACTTTGGGGTTGTTGAAAATCACTTCAGATCCCTCTGGACAGCAATGTTTTTTTTTTATATAAAAAAAATCTCATTCATTTAGAGAAAGAAAGCCAAATTTTATTGTGGCATGGAAAAATTATCTCATTAATTTATAAAAAAAAACAGACTACTTTTTTTTTCTTAAGTGAATGCAATAGAGTTCTGTATGTGTCTGCTGCTGTGATGAAATTAACCACATTCCATCAAAACCGAGGAGGCCCTGAAAAGGAGGCACAGTGCTTATGTAATCTCCTCTCCATGTGACCATGTGTGTTTATGATCCTCTGGCCCCGGCAGCTGTAAGCTTTAACCTTGTAAAAGACGGAAGCTTTGAACTGCTCTCAGTCACAGTAAGAGTTAGATAGAGGGCACATATTCATCATTATGCAACAAACATTTTCAGTTACATGAACGAAAGCCAGTAGATGATGAGAAATTGTCATAATATGGCCTACTTATTAGAAATACTTAATCATACTGCATGCACAGGTTTTCATTTGATACTCAAAGTAAGTTTGGGTTTCTGAGTGTGTAGTGGTGTAATGGTTAGCACTAAGTGGTTACACCAAGAGGATCCTGGGTTTAAGCTCCATGCTGAGCCTTTGTGTTTCTGTGAGGAGTTGACATCTTCTCTCCATGCTTGTGTAGGTTTCCTCCAGGTACTCCAGTTTCCTCCCACAATCCAAAGACATGAATGTTTGGCTAGTTGGCTGTTACCGATTGCCCCAGGTGTGAATGTGAGTGTAAATGGTTTTGTGTCTATGTTGGCCCTGCAGTGGTCTGGCGAGCTGTTCCGGGTGTACCCTGCCTTCACCCAGAGTTGGCTGGGATGGGCTCCAGCCTCCCTGTGACCCAAATAAAGGATAAAACAGCATGGAAATTGAAATAAAAATGTTTACTTGGGTACCATGTAAAATGGAGGTTCAGGGGAGGGATGAAGGCATTCAGAAAGAGAGAGAGAGAGAGAGAGAGAGAGAGAGTGTGTGTGTGTGTGTGTGTGTGTGTGTGTGTGTGTGTGTGTGTGTGTGTGTGTGTGTGTGTCTGTGTGTGTGTTGAAAGGTAGACAGGGAGTTGTTTTTGTTTCTGTGTTGTGATCTTTACCCAGCACCCTTAAGCTAAGACAAGATGCATACTTTATAATGCTGTTAGAGCCTAGTAGAATTCATATCTATAAATATAAACATTTATCTATATTAATCTATATATTTCTGAAAGCTAAGGTAGGGGCAACACACAAACAGTTATACCTGGGGCTCCTGAGTGGCACAACAGAAAAGCAAAAGCACTATAATTTGGAGAGTGATTCAAATACTGTGATTGCATTCAGATGGCAGCACAAGAGAGCAAATTTGGCCTGTGTTCTCACGGATCAGGGGGTTGGGGGGGTGCTTAACCACTCATGGACATCTGTGAGATCAGGTATACAGAAATGGCTAGATTTCCTCCGAGGGTGTTATACCTCCCACTGACATTGCATTGGCAGCAGTTTGAAAAGATGTGGCTGGATGCCTTTATGTGCCTTGGAGAAAGCATGTGCTAGCCTTTTCTGTCCTAAAGCTATTTTGGTAGCTTTTTTGTAATGAGGTGAGCCATGTATAAGAAATATAGTGTATAATTCTCAGAACCACTTACAGACTACAAATACAGCAGACACCAACTCCCAAGCACTAACATGCTCAATTGCTTCCTGCTTCTAACTCACTCAGTCTGGTGTCCCAGATCACTTAATCTTAGAGATTATAAAAGCACTTCACTCACACACACTCATATGAGAAGCAGTTGTTTCACTAATTATCTTTCTCCTGCCAAGCTATGATTGTTTTGCTGCTTTTCCATGTATGGTTTGCGCCCGTTTAAGAGTTACTGATTTTGCCTAGCCTCTGCTATCTTATTTCATTCATATCAGCTATTTTGATCTGCCTTCTGTATTGGATTTGACTGCCTGAACTGATTCTAAGTAAATACTCTGAATCATATAGCAATGCTTGATTTGTGCATAATATTTGCATTGCCTACAATGCTTGCATTGCCAAAGATGGATGCTAAAACCCATTCCGAACTGCATTCAGTGCACAGAGCCCACACCTCGGACCACATGAGCAACAACTCCAGGAGATACAATACAGTGACCTGCCACCTTAACTCACCCTGCTCTGTTCATACAGGCCTTTGCAGGCTTTCTGTGCTGCTTTTCGCTATTCAAACAGGCAATGCACATAACACTAAGATCACACAGGTTTTCTGTCTACTCACTGACAAAGCACTCACCTGGGTCACTGGGATATGGGAAAAAGGCGGAAATCCCATCTCATCCCATGAGTCGGTTCCATTGGGTGTTTGAGGAATGAGCCAGCACTAGAGATTGCCTTCCACCAAGAGCTCAACGAAGAGATCCTGACTGATATCTCATGCAGAAAGCAATCATCCACCATCTAGACCCTCATCGATCTTGCTATTAAACTGGAAAACCTCTTTTGTAATCGCCGTTATCACCAGCTTATCTTGCCCACAGCGCAATTTCAGCTTCCCGAAACCATGCTAATTGGCCAAACCCTCCTAAGTCATACTAAGAGAGAAAGAGATTAGACAGGCTATGCTTCTATTGTGGATAGTCAAACTATCTCATTGCCAATTGCCCCTCACACAGGAGAGTCACATCTGTGCAGAGCCCAGCTGAGGAAGCTTCCACTCCATTTCCTACCTCCCTGGTGAGTCTGAAACCAATTCTCTTCATTCACACCTTCACAATAGATGTCAGGGACAGACACTCAGAAAACATTATGCCAGCACTGATTGTTTTGTGAAATGCAGTGAAGCTCCTTGATTATGACACTGTTTGCAAACTCAAGATTCCCATGCACTCCCTCCTTCAATGACTACAAATCTGCACCATCAGTGAAGGTTCCACAGGGGTGGAAATAATTTCTCAGTGTACGGAACCTGTCTCTTTCAGTGTCAGCAGCAATCACCCTAAGCTATCTCCCTTTACGTCACTGACACCAATGCAACCCCTTGATCCCCCTGCACAACCATGTAATTTTTATTTATTTTTATTTTTTTTTGAGAGAGAGAGAGAGAGAGAGAAATCATCATCATTGCCTGATTAACCCAAGCTTCTCAGTCTTTAGTATATCAGTCAAAAGCCCAGACTCTCACAGGTTAAAGCAAATTCTCTGGGAATACTCCTCATTTGCAAATGTGTTCCGCAAGAAGACAGCCAGTGGCATTCTCCTGCATCAGCCATACAACTTGCCACCATGCAGTCACATGTACCCCCTTTCCATCACTGAACAAACCAGCATGGATGAATATGTCTAAGGGGCATCACAACAGGGTTACTTTTATCTCATCTACCTTGGCTTCATTTTACAGCTTTTCCTTCATGGAGATGTAGGATGGGGCTATTAGTGTCTAAATCAAATCATGCTCAAGTATCTATACCCTCTCCCACTAGTCCCGATTGCTCTCAAACAGCTTTGAACTGCTCATATTTTTTACTAAGCTGGACTTGTGCAGTGCATCTGGTGTACATCAAAAAGGAAGATGAGTGGAAGACATCATTTAGCACCATTGAATATACAGTCATGCCATATGGGTTTTCCCGTGCCCCTTCAGTCTTCTATTTCCTGATAAATGATGCGCTGAGGGACAAATTTGTAATGCTTACTTTGACAGTATTCTGATCTACTACCCAGGCTACAAGGCCCACATGCAACATGGGAAGAGAGTCCTTGCCCAGTTCAGGGAGAATCAATTCTTTATCAAATGGGAGTAGTGTCCATGTTCCAATGATCAACTTCCTGAGGTACATGATTAGTCAGGATGGCATGAAATGGACAATACAAAGATGAATGCTGTCAGAGAAGGGCCTGTTCCTCAAACTGTCAAAGACATCCAGCATTTCTTGACATTTGTGTACATCTACCAAAGAATTATTAGATAGTTCAGCTCCCTAAGTGCACTTCTAAAGGATAATATGTTGAAACTCACCCGAACCCATGCTTCCAGGAATGGCTTTTTTCAAGCTAAACGCAGCATTCACCAGATCACCAGGAACAGATGGCAGCCACAGGCAAGCAGTTCACTGACCACTACCACCAAGGAGAAAACCTGTATTATCAACCTTGAGATTGAGTCATGCTGTCTATCAAAAACATTAGGAAAGTGGCAAACTGCAAGAAAGTTTATGTGTGCTACATGATATGGTACAAGATTTTGTTTGGTAGTAATGAAGAAACCTACTAACTAAAACACTCCAGATGCTCCTGTTCATCACCTTCATTGTACATATCACAACTTCAAGCCTTCATTTCAGGACCACTTACACCAGACAATACAGGTTACACCACCCATCCCCAAACAATATTTTTTGATGGCCAGCTTGCATGTATAGTAAAATCACTCACTAATTTTATAGAAGAGAAGGAGGATAGAGTATCTGGTCACCTCCGGGTACTCCGATTTTCTCCAACAGTCCAAAAACATGCACAGTTGGCTAAGTGGCTTTTCTAAATCGCCCCCAGGTATGAGAGCAAGTGTGAATGGTTGTATGAGTGTTTGCCCTGCGATGGTCTGGCGAGCTGTTTAGGGTGTTCCCCACCCCCGCCCAGAGTCGACTGTGATGGGCACCAGCCTGCCCGTGACCCTAATTATGATTAAGCAGCTTAGAAATGAATAAATGAATAAATATTCAACGTTTAGACCAGCAATCTGCTTTTCTTATTTGACCCTCACAGTTGAGACTGTTCTTTATATTATTTTTACCTAGGTGGTGGGCTCATCCATGCCTCTCATTGGAGACCACCAAGCAGAAGACAGGCAGCTGATAGCTGATGTTGTCCTGGCCAAGATAAACCAATCACCGACACGGGCACAGACTCGATCTCAACAGCGGCCTCCGTCTGCTGTCCAACAACCACAGGTAGCAATACCCAAATTATGCACATCTACTTTAGTAGTTATTAATACATGTTGAGAAACAAATGTAGTCCTACTATATAAGGTGTCATATCTTTTGTTGTTGTTTTATTGGCTGACCACTATCAGTGCATCAGTGAAAGTTCTTTGTCATAATGAAAGTGGGAGCATGGATTACTGTACAGTTACATGTGATACTACATGAATAGTATTGCTGAATAGTATTTTAGCACATAATAGTACTGTTTTAAAATAATATACAATATACTGTACAAAGGCGCCACCTGCTGTTGATTCAGAACACCAAGACACCCAGCAAATATTTTAAGCTGTGTGCAATGTTTGTGTCTCCACAGAGCTCTGTCATAAAGGAAGGACTGGCTGAACACAGCAAGCCTCTATCCCAGCGTGTCCCTCCCCAAGGTTATTTAAAATAAATTATTGCCATCAAAGTAGTTGCTGTAGAAGCAAAATGAGAAATCTTTGTTTCAATGTACGGCAGGGTGAAGTAATGGTTAGCATGTCCACCTCACATCAAGAAGGTCCTGGGTTCGAGTCCCAGGCTTGGCGAGGACGTTTCTGTATGGAGTTCTGTATGCATGTCCTGCCCATGCTTGTGGGGGTTTCCTCCAAGTACTCCGGTTTCCTCCCACAGGATAAAGCCATGCACATTAGGCTAATTGACTGTATTGCCCCTAGGTGTGCGTGTGAATGGTTGCATGTGTGTGTTGGCCCCGCAATGGACCGGTGAGCTGTTTACAATGTATCCAGGCTTCGCCTAGAGTTGGCTGAGATCGGATCCTGCTTCTCTGTGATCCTATTAGGATAAAGTGGTTTAATGAATGAATAAGAGTTTCTAAGACTACGGGAGCTTCTTGGTTTCACATTGTTTTCTTGGCTGTGCCTTTGAGAAGAAACTCTAATGGGGAGGCTACAGTACTTATGTGAAAGATGGCTAAGTCTAGGAAACAGTCTATGTGTTTGGTCATTGTACAGCCATGAAAAAAAATTAAAAGGGGCTCCCCATGGGGGTATTTTGATATTTGTTTTGTTATGTTGTATGTTTTGTTTTGTTTTGTTTGTTTTTGTTCTTTTTGTTGTTTTTATTGATATTAGTTGACTGTACAATGATGTTTAGTAGATTCTCACATTGACATGAGTATAATTTGCACAGTGACAATAATATTAGATGGTGAACATAACACAGTGGAAAAAAAGGTGTTCTTGCATTTGTTTATTTGTGTGTATGTCCACAAATAATGCATAGTTTTTAATGCACTTTTAATACTTTTAACTAACATTAATTAAAATATATTTTTGGTAGGAAATTACATGTAATTACATTTAAAGATACTGAAAGATAGTGAATGTTCTGGATAAGAATTCTACTGTCTGCTGAATTCTCATTGTATTATATGAGTGTATAATAATATAATACTCAAGTTTTGTAAGTAAGCTTTAAACCCAGCACTTACGTTTCACTTCAGGACATAAGTCAAGTAAACTTTGAGTATACGCAGCACAATTTTTGTTTGCACTATTATAAGGTGTAACCAAACCCCTTCCAAGCAGAGACGTGGACTCAAGTTCCTAAATTACAACTTTTTTGCCACATTAACCTTAAGGGAATTTCTGATAAGTTCTGATAAGCTGAATTGTCATTTATGATCTTTTTGTCTTGTTGTCTTATTGATTAAAAATGCATGGAATTTCCTAGTGTTTTTTTTTTTCTTCTGAAACTAATTTTATATTTAGGGCTACCTCCCTTGTGAAATGACCCATTAGTATGAGCACCTTATGCTGCATATAAAATGACTGTCATCTGTGAAATGTAATTTTATGTAACCAGCAAGTCTGTTCTGTACCCTAGGAGCCCCAGCAAAACCCAAAGAATCCCAACCCAAGACTCAAGAGCCTTCAACCACATCAGCACCTAGTACTCCAGCCCCAGATCCTGTCTCAAAATCAAGTCCTTCCCCAGCTCCTCCACCCACAACCCAGCAGCCCAAAGCCCACCCTCAAGCTTCACCCACCCCAGCACCTGGAAAACCAACAGATTTACCCCCAAAACCCCAAGTTACAAAACCACTTCCTCCAAAGCCTGTGCCTCCAGTGCGCAGAAACTCCAAGCCTCTGCTCCAGCCCAAGCCCCAGACCCCACCTTCAACAAAGGCCCAGGCTAAAGTCCAGCCTGAACCAGCAGATCAGGGTCAAATTCAGACCGAGACACCTCCAGTACAAGTTCAATCCTCACCCAAAGCACCTACTAAAAACCAGTCTCCTACTAAACCACAAGTCCAACCCAAGCCTGGGCCTAAGGTGCAAGCCCAGGTCGAGGTTCCAGTTCAGAATGTGGCCCCGTCTGAATCAACACCCCTGGCCCCTACACCCTCTGCTGTAGAGGAACAGCCTGCTCCACAACAGAAGTCATCACATCCTTTCTTAAAGTAAAGTTTATACCAAATGCACCTCATGCACTAAATCCCTGGTGGGCAAGATTTAGCTTAGCCATCACTGCAGATTTAAATGTTTTCATATGGGGCTGAATACAGTGTTGGTGTCCAAAGTTCCATCAATAAAAGTTTGCTTACAAGTGAAGTATTAAATTGAAATGGAATGTGCGTGGGATGTAGGGGAACTATTCTTAATCCAAATATCATGGGCACTCCTATAAATAAAGAAAAATGTTGCACACTCCAATATTTTGTTGGACCGCCTTTAGCCTTGATTACAGCGCATAATCACCATGACATTGTTTCAAAACATGACATCACAACATTTATTTATATCCTCAATTGGGTTAATTATTTACTGTCATCTTGAAAGTGATGACAGGAAAATCAAACCATTCCATGAAGTCTTCTCCTGCACATCCAAAAGACTTTCAGTAGGGTTAAGGTCAGGACTCTGTGGTGCCAGCTTATGTGTGAAAATGATTCCTTATGCTCCCTCAACCACTTTTTCACTATTTAAGCACCAATTTTATTGCGACATAATGTTGCTGGGCCTCGACCTGACAAACTAAAGCAACAATGACATGGCAATTTCACTTTGCAATCAAGGCAAAGTGAGGTCCAACAAAATAGTAGCATGCACAACTTTTTTGGAGTCGCACAGTGGAGTTGTGTGTAATTTGTGTGTATATATGGTAACCTAGCTAGGAACAGGGGTAATTGTGTATCACTGTAGATGAAATTATACTGATAATTCGTTAAAAAAGACATAAGCATATAATTTCTTTTTTTGTTGTTGTTTGTGTCTCTTTTTCAGTAAATCTCAGTCCCTGACCAATGCCTTTAATGCTTTTGGTGAGACCTTCCGTTCCAGCAATGAGGACGAAGCCAAAGCCGAGACCATTAGGAACCTGCGGAAGTCTTTTGCCAGCTTGTTCTCTGACTAGTCAAAAGTTTATGGTTGAGAATTTGTTGGCTGTGGACTTGATTAACAAGAAGTGTGTCCTGGTCTGAGGTTAAGTCTGTGTAGCTGTAATACATTGTACCCTCCTCCCAACTCTGCTGTAAATGTTCGAATGTCAATAAGCAAGTGGAGTGTGTTGTACAGTGATTGTTCCGCCAAAGTGTTCTGTGAAATTTGCACTGGACTGAAACATTTGCCATTGTGTATAAGGAGGAGGCTGGCAATGTTCAGATGCATGGTTCCAGATGAATAAATGGATGTCTAAGGCAATCAAGAGAGAAGAGCCTGATGTGTGCTGACGTCGTCTGTTATAATACCCCTTGATGTTGTAGCCTTATTGTGGAAGTGTACTTCAGTTGCCCAAAGATTAAATATATGTGAGTAGTTCCCTTGTCCCTCCCATGCAGTGTGTATATCTAGTTGATCTGTTGTAATATGAAATAGTTCAACAATACCTCGACAGGACCTTTACACAAGCACTTTCCGATCCAAGTTTCCTACAGTATGCAGTGCTTGGACGGGTCTGATTTTAATGCAGTAGTGACGTTTCAGTGGAATGCCTGATGTTTTTGGTGTGGCTTGGGTTCCTCACGTATCAACATGTTAAATTAATCATGAGTGCCATGTAGTATTCTTACATATTGTATTGTATTGTATGTTTAGCATCTCAGGAGGTTATTTAATTTATGGTGTCATATATTGTTCATGTTGTGTTTTCTTTGGTCTGAATGTTACTGCTTTGCATGACTCTGTGACAGTTGTTTTTCTGTACAGGTGTCAATAAATATGTGGCACTTCATTCCACTAATTCACTGTTGTTCATTATATGTAAGCCCATTATTAGTTGAGTTAGATGGGTTTTTATCAACATTGCAACTTTCTCTATTAATGGAAGGCATGTTTGGTAATTATTGTTATGGATAAAATGTATGTTAGAATGGGTGTATGCTAGCTCCCGAGTGGCATAGCGACAGGGTGCCCTGCTATCATCTCTATGCTCTCAGATCACAAGTTCAAATCCAGGTTGATGCATGCAAACCATCCGCAGCAGGAAGCAGACTGGCTGAGATCTGAGGGGAGGGATGAAAGGCATACATTCACTTCCTTGTCACTTAAAGCAATCGGGGTGTCTGGGAGCTCATGCTAAATGTGCAAAAATGGGTAATTTTTGGGCAAAGATTTAGCTGGAGCCTCTTAATTACAAGGTGAAGTAAAGTGTTAGGTTTTAACTTTTAATTTTGTGTATATTGAATATTAAGTGAAACAGACTCAATTGCATTGTAATTTAAATTAAGAAATTCCCACGTGGTCGGTTTTATATACCCCCACCCCCTGCTCAGACATTACCTTACTTCATCAGGGAGGAGAACACAGGAGCCCATCACACAGGCTTGTGGTCAACAAAGTGCTTTGTATTATTTATATTTATATTTTCTATCTAAATTTTTATTATTATGTACTAAAATTCCGAACAACTGTCTATAGAACAGCAGCCTTCCTGTTCCAAAAATCTTTAGAAAATATTTTAGACTATTTACTATTATGTCAAACAGAACTAAACCAATCTCAGAATTACAATCACAACATCTAACACGGAATCATGTTCTGTGTTATTTTTACATTGTCGGAGGAGTTTTCTGAGGTTTTGTGCATGGCATTTAAAAATAAATAAATAAATAGATGCGGCGCCAAATTCCGGGTGTGGGCGCTGATGAAAAACCAGGGTTTTTTTTAATCCAGCCTAAGGTGTAGATTCAAAAACTTTCCAGTAAATTACAAATTAATTAATTGCCTAAATGTCAACAGTAGCCATGAGAGAATTTATACGTTCTGTCACAAATGAGATGGGGAGGGATGTGATTCCAGATGCACAGTTTATTTAAAAAGGCACACAGGACAACAGTTCAGAAATGTTAGGCAAAATCATAAAACAGAGTGACAGGCAACTGGCAAACTGAAACCAGAAGAGGATACTGTGTGGTGTGATTGCTTAATGTAACAGGTTTGTGTAATTTAAAAGCAGAATAAACTTGAATGTGCAACTGTTAGGATTCGTAGTTTGTGGCAGCTATGCTTGTATGTTGTAGTGGATGTCACATAATGTAACAAAAAGTTGTCCATTATTCTCCATATTTCCTGTAAAATAGTACAAATAATACAAGCCTTTTTTATTCTAAGACACTGCATTATGAAAACTATAAACATATGCATTATGTGACACTACATTGGCGATCATTTTGAAAAACTATCCATCTCTAAAATATGCCTAATAAGACTTAGTTCATTCATACAGCATATTTCCTCCTGAGACATTCAAATACTCATTAAAAGAACTTATAGTATTAATACCCATGTGACTGAATATTTACCTGAAATCAAATATTGATCCCCAACATTCAGCTGAATACCGCACAGAGATTCTTCAACAGGGGTGTAGATATATTCAATAGTATCAACTTTGTCGAAGCCCTTGAACATCTACAGAGCAAAAAGAATAAAGAGAAAATAGAAAAACACAAAGGGGGAAATGGTTTTATATTTTCTTTATTTTCAGGTCTACTGAACATTTAAATTACAATACATGAGTATATTATTAACTTGTTGAGACCTTCGTTTGATTTTTTTTCAATTACTGTAATAATTATAAAACTGTAATGAGTTCAACATTCTGTTAAAGCTTGCATCTACGAAGTTGCAAGCTGCTAAAATGCCTTCAGTAATTTCCATTAGCATGTTTGAAAAGGCCGCCATTTGTAGCCCATTTCACTCTCGCGAGACATAAAAGCATCAGTTCCAATAAAGAAATATAGTGGCAATAATAACAGTATACAGATATAAAACTAAAAAACTATAAACCAATAAGCTGAATAAAATAAGGCTAGGCACATCAGCACATACTACTACATTGCATTTACATACATCAGATGCTTGATTACATTTCTTTGGATTTCTTCAGCATAATGTCTAGCTTTTGAGGATCTTTTGGTCTACTTCACTTTGTCAGGCAGGTCCTTTTAAGTGATTTCTTGGTTGAGAACAGGTGGGCAGTAATCAGGTCTGGGTGTGGCTAGAGAAATTGAATTCAGGTGTGATAAACCACAGTTTTATCATGTTTTATAGGGGGGGGGGCAATCACTTTTTCACACAGGACCATATAGGTTTGGATTTTTTTCTCCCTTAATAATAAAAACCTTCCTTTAAAAGCTGCATTCTGTGTTTAGTTGTGTTGGCTTTGACTAATATTTAAATTTGTTTTAAGATCTGAAACATTTATGTGTGACAAACATGCAAAAAAAATAAGAGTTCAGGAAAGTGGCAAACACTTTTTTACACCACTGTGTGTTTGTGTGTGTGTGTGTGTGTGTGTGTGTGTATATATA
>JAQMYF010000023.1:10211565-10231870 GCA_030014195.1 Neosilurus mollespiculum | reverse complement strand
TTCCACAGTCCAACAACATGCATTTTAGATTAATTGGATGTTCCAGATTGCCCCTAGGTGTGAGTGTGAGCGTGAATAGTTGTATGTTTGTGTTTGTGTGTGTGTTTGTGTGTGTGTGTGTGTGTGTGTGTGTGTGTTACATTTACATATAGGACAAAGTGTGAGTGCAGAAATATTACAACTAGAGCTATGGTGTATGTTAGAGAGCACAGCTCCGTGGTCCCAGGATGAATCCCAAGTTCAGGTTACTGTTTGTGTGTTTTGTATTTTCTCCCTTTGTCCACATGATAATCCTCTGGATATTCTGGTTTCCTCCCATGAGATAGGAAAGGTGTGTGTGCGTGTGTGTGTGTGTGTGTGTGTGGGTGGGTGTGTGCCCGCCCAGCAATGTACACACACTAATGCTGGTGTATTTCTCAGTATTCAGAAATGGGGAAACACCTCATATATGCAATAACACAAAATTTAAAAAACAAAAATCCAGACTTCTATAAGACATTTACCACTGATGAATCTACCACTTAAATGGCTAAAAATTCTCAATGGCAAGCAATAAAAAAAGGCATTTTAAGTAGGTGATCGACAGCATCATGATGGACAAGCCCTGCTCTGCATTTGCCACAATTATGGATATGATTCTAATAAGCACGTTGCTGAGAGACCACTTTATGATAAAGATGGATGTGAAGTCAAGTCTTATTAACATAACTTACCAGTAGGTGTCACTAGTTGATTTACCTAAAGGTACATGACCTCAGTAAATATTATTTAAATGCTAAGAACTGTATTAAGCAGATTCAGGGATTTTATTTCACTTAAAAAACATAAGCGATTGATAGGATATGGATTCTACTGTAACATGCGCTACATTTGCAGTAATGCACTGGAAATTATTCTAAAATAATGTATCCTACAAATTCTTGCGGTGCACGTGAACATTGGTTGATTTATTTATTTATTGATTGATTGATCATCACTGGCATAAAAAAAGTGTTTTGTCTTTTAAAATGTCATTCATTCATTCATTCATTCATTTATTTTCTGAATCGCTTAATTAGGGTTGCGGGGAGGCTGGCACCCATCTTAGCTGAGTACACCTTGGATAGCTCGCCAAGCCATCGCAGCTATTAAAATGTGCATACTATAATTAGTAGAATTAGTCATAAAATTTACCTTAAAATATTTAATTTCCTCTGTATTTTTATGAATGTACTATAATAGGTTTCATTTTTTTTTTCTTCTTGTTTTTAATAAAAAAATAATTATATAATTGCACTTGTTTTATCTAAAATGATAGCCTTAGTGGTTCAGGTAAAAGTACATTTCAGGAATTACACACACACACACACACACACACACACACGCCTTTGCAAACATTCCTATCCAGAGCGACTTTCAATTTTAATTTTTTTATACAACTATGCAACTGAGAGTTAAAAAGGCCTTGCTCAAAGGCCCAGTAGTGGTGGTACTAGGGATTGAACCCCTGGCCTTTGGCTCAGTAGCCCATTGCCTTAACCACTGATCCACCACTGCCACTGCCAAGTTATATGTGTATATTATATAGTAACTGAAAGTCCATAAGTATATGCATATTTTGTATATTTATGTACAGCCATAACATCACAACATAACACCTCCTGATTGGTCTGCAGCTAGGCAGGCTCTGCACACTGTGCTATGACACTTTTCTATCATTATTTTAAGAGTTTCAGCGTTTGTGATACAGTCACTGTTCTATATATGGAAGGAGGAATCACACCAAATGTTCTAGTGTTCACACCCCAAGCACATCAATGAGCTTTGTGCACCCATGACACTCTGGCCAGTTTACTGGTTGTCCTTCCTTAAAAAACCTACGATATGTACTTTATAACAGGAACACCCCACAAGTCCTGCTGTTTTTGAGACGAACAGACCCAGTCGTTTAGCCATCACACGGGTGCCAGCCTTAGCCTAATGGTTTGAGAAGTGGCTTTGTGGCTTTTCACTTCACCTGTCTGTGGTCATGATGCTTTGCACAATTTCCTCTGGGATCAATGAAGTATTTTGATTCTGATTCTGATTTTTTAAGGTTATGGCCTATCGGTGTACATTTAGGTATTAATCATTTTTAAAAATTAGCTGTTAACTGGGTTATCAAATGCCGGCCATGTCTCTCACTGTCTATGGTGGGAGGCATGTAAAAGAACCATTGCTGATTTTCGTCAAGAGTAGGCTGCATAGCCATCAGCGTGTTTCTGCCCTGCAATGGCCTGGCGAGCTGTCCAGGGTGTACTCTGCCCTCGCCCAGAGTCGGCTGAGATGGGCGCCGGCCTCCCTGCGACCCTAATTAGGATTAAGCGGTTCAGAAAATAAATAAATGAATGAAAAATTAGCTGTAGTATGTAAAATATGTATATACAGATTGGATCACATATACTATTTTGCGTGAATTTATTTGTGATTGTTAGTTTATGGTACATAGACATGAGTTTACACAGATTACATCTGTAAAAACTTTAGTTTTCATTCTGTAGCATACATATGAAGTGGATTTTGGAGCAGGACAAACACTTAAATTATGTGTAATACAAGAGGACAAAAGCCTCAGAATTGGTCACACTGGTCTTACTGAACGATCCTGGCACAGACCCTGCAGCATTGCTTCATGTGTAGGGAGGAGAAAGGTCAGGGTTGCCAGAGTGTACACGTTTCCTGTCCAGTTCATGTTTGGTATGAAACAGTATCTTTGCTGTAGGTGTTTTTCTGAGTGGATAAGGATAAATTTTAGGGAAGGATAAAAGACTTAACAAGGGTACCTGGGCCCAACTTGAAATGTAATTACCCACCATTATCTTCCTCACTACAAAAAAAAAAAAAAAAAAAAAAAAAAAAAAAAAAAATCCACTCATATCTTTATCTAAATAATTATTCAGGTTTTTTAAAATAGGTTGATTCACTGAGGAAATTTTCAAAAGGTTCACATACAAACATGAGATGATTCTATTTCGATGCATTTTGTGTAATAAACAATTCTTTGCTTTGTGCACAGTATTGTGTTTAAATTTACAATGTTTCATAAACATATTTATAATATGTCTAATACAATAAGTTTTGAAGACACCACAGGTGATTTCATTTGTGCTGAACTTGTCCCAAAGAGCTAAAACAGCATAAAGTAGCCATAAAAAACTATAAGATTCAAGTTAATGGTAATGAGTAATTCATTCATTCGCAGAACCACTTAATCTTATTACTGTAAGGGGAGGCTGGAGCCTATCTCAGCCGAAGGTAGGGTACACCCTAACAGGTCGCCAGACCATCACAGGGTAACACACACACAAGTGTTCACACTCACCCTCGCACCTAAGGGCAATTTGAAACAGCCAAGTATGGGGAGAACGTCCTCTCCAAGCCCGGGATTCGGACGCCGGACTTAATTGCTGTGAGGCGGACATGCTAGGCACTACGCCACCGTGATGCCGGAATGAGTAACATATTTAAAATTGGTCAGAATGAATAAGGTTTGGGCCGTTCATGCAGGTTACATTTTTATGATTGGCACTTCATAAGACATATGACAGGCATTTCATACCTCAAATAATGCTTTTACATTTGCAAAAACAATCCATTCATTTATCCACGGTGAGTGGGGGCTGATAATATACCCTGGATGGAGATTGAGTCCTTTTGTAGGGCATCGTGTGCATACACACAACTGGGCATTAATTTACACCTAGTGGCAGTTTAGCATAGCCAATACACCTTCCAGCATTTTTGAAGAGGTTAAAGATAACTGGATAACCCTGAAGTAACCCATACCATTACATCAAACTCCATACGTATGGTAACTTGAGCTCATGATTAAGCTGTAAAAACAAAGGTTTATATTATTGCCTTCATTATAGGACATTATTATTTAAACTGTACACTGCTGGTGGTAGTATATGATAGTAAAGATATGGTATATTTTCTTGAACAGGAAGTTTTCCAACAGAGGAGAGTCTTAAGTAGACAGGATTTTCACGCGATGGTATCTAAGTAACATGGCAAGATGCACCCCCCTACACACACCATTTTTCTCTACAATTTATCCACCTGCTAATTTCCACCCACAAGCTGGCTTTCACCCATCTTACCACAGCTTCCAGTTGGGGAAGATGAAGGCTAACAAATGGTTCCTCCAAAAAATCTCAAGTTGGCAACAGCTTTTTACTCAAACTGTTGTGTCATGAGGAGAAGTACTATCTACCCTCTTCTGCATACACAAGCTCACAGATGCTTACAATTGACTAGTGCTGCTGTGATTGAATCAGCATTCAAACATGTGACTCCAAATAATGTGATGAATGTTTTTCTGATCTGCTTTTTTATTGCCTGCGAGAGAGAGAGAGAGAGAGAGAGAGAGAGAGAGAGAGAGAGAGAGAGAGAGAGAGAGAATAAGAGAAGCTGGCAAAGAGCCCACTATTTATCGCTGGTATAACTTAAGTGCTAACAGGAAGTAAGATGTCTCACAGGAACTCCACAATCCGTACCACATCATATCATTGATTTTTATATTTTTTTCCTACAGCAGCACACACACACCACCCAAAGCGGTTTACTCTTTATATTATCTAAGAGAGAGAGAGAGAGAGAGAGAGAGAGGTTGGTGAGGAACCAACAGTTTATAGCTGCTATAACGTAAGTGCTAACAGAAAGTAACAGGAAGTTGTTTCACAGGCGTTCCGTATCGCACTTGTCGTTGAGGATTTTTCTAAAACAGTACACACACACACAAAAACACACACACACACACACACACACACACACACACACAGACACACTTCTCTAACAAAATATTATTTGAGCATTATTTGGCTACTTTTTCCTTTGTATGTATGTATGTGTGTATGTGTGTGTGTGTGTGTGTCCAGTACACATGTAGGCTACATGCTCAGCTAGGTGTACTAGACACACACACACACACACACACACACATACATACAAAGGAAATTGTGTGTGTGTGTGTGTGTGTGTGTGTGTGTGTGTGTGTGTGTGTCTGTGTCCAGTACACATGAAGGCTTCTTGCTCAGCTAGGTGTACTAGACACACACACACACACACACACATACATACAAAGGAAATGTTTTGTGTGTGTGTGTGTGTGTGTGTGTGTGTGTGTGTGTGTGTCCAGTACACATATAGGCTACATGCTCAGCTCCCGGTCACCATAATAATGCGTCCCCTTTTCCCTCCACCATGAATAAAATCCAAGAACCGCCCCTGTAAGGGGTTGAATACTAGACCCAATCTGGCAACGCGGACAGAAAGCTCAGATCTCAGCATCAGCGCAATAGCAGCACCTGCCATCGGACTATAAAACCACAGCAGTTCAGCTCAAAAAAAAAAAAAAAAAAGTTGCCGAGGGGTTTAACCGCCAACACGGACTGTTACACGGTTACCGGAGGTGGAGGAACACCGGTGTGGACCCACAGCACCAAGGAACAGACAACACAACCCCGACAAGACGCTGCACGCGCACACGCAGGTGAGAGGTTCATCTACAAAACATTCAAACTCCGACGTGTGTGTGTGTGTGTGTGAGAGAGAGAGAGAGAGAGAGAGAGAGAGAGCTGTTTTAAAGTTTCAGAAATGACTCTGTCTGTGTATAAAGTGAGCTTTTGGTGACTTTATGTCTATAAATGCTATATTTTTTTCAATTCCAGACCAAAAGTTTTGACGTTTTAGGTTATAACTCATTAATACACGTGTTTATGACTATTACCTGTTCAGGTGGAACTCACCACTTCTAGGAATGATTGTTAACTTAACTTAAAAACAAACATTTTTGGTATTACAAACAACAAACAAACAAACAACAGTCGAACGCAGGCTAACTTTTTTAACGCTGTTTTGTTCTCCCATGACTCAGCAGTTTTCAGAGTCCCACTGAGGTTCCAACCCAAAGTAAATCAGTAAGAGTTTTATCTAGACACCACCAGGATTCAGCACTGGAAGCAGTCTAGCTGCACAAATCCTACACTTACAGTTATGTAGTAATAATGCACACACTGACTGATTGACATGAAGTGAGACATGGTGTCAGAGTCTATAAGGCAGCAGAAGACTGTGAGTTCAAATCCCAGCACTGTCAGAAAGCCACTGTTGGGTCTTTGGCCAAGACCTTTGACCCCTGGGATTGCATCAAAGAGCATGTTAAAAAAAAAAAGGAAAGGAAACATAAACAGAGGTAATGTATGTGTAGAAAGCTTGAGTGCTGATATATTATATTCAGATTATTAATGCAGAGCTAAAAAAAATGAAAAATAAAAATGTATAACAAGATTGTTTACAACCCAGGAGGTTGTAGTTTAAATTTAGACACCTTTGTTACATTCAGCCATGAAATGTTTCATCTTGTTTATTTATTCACAAAGGATTTAGCTTTTTTTTTTTTCTTTTTTCTTTTTGTGAGAAGTGACATTATGCAAAGTAGGTTAATTTTCTTTCCATAATAAGAAGCTTGAAGCTCTTTCCATAATCACAGTTTCGTAATTAGTGTTTCAGTGATGGTTTAATCCATTACTTTTTGGTAATCCTTAAATCATTGAGCATCATTGAAATACCACATTATCATACACTTATTTTACAGTACAATGTTTGTTATTGTAGCTCCTGTAGTCAGTTAATTCAGTTGATTATCAAAGAAAATTGATATTGGACGTATTTGTATATACACAAATGATAAATGTATGTGTGTATATATATATGTATATAAAGGAATATTTTTCATGCCACTCGAGAATATATTCCTGATCTTGCATAAAAAGTGACTCATATTTACTGGCAAGGATGAGTTCTTATCCAGTATCATAAGACAGACCCAGTGAGTAGTGCTTCTCTTTCAATCATCCCAACACTCTGGTGATTTATTTTTTCTTAAATGTCATCATAATTTATTCTTGGGGGTGGGGAGTTTGCAACTGTAACCCATATGTAATTATGTTGCAGTGTTCTGTTAATATTGATTGATTAATAAGAAGCATGAATTAAGTTCTGATTTTTAGAATAAGACACACTGAACCGATTCGAGTCAGGTGTGCGTGTATATGTCAGCCGATTTGAGTTGGTGTGTGTATATGAGTTTGTGTGCACACATACACATGCACGCACACACACATACACATAATATAAACGCACACAAATTTCCTCTTATCAATTTCTGATATTGTGATATGATTATGCCTGTAATAAAAGGTAATAAACTTTACAAATCACAGCTCTTGTGACACCAACAATCAGAAGCAATGACACTATTTAAAGAAAAAAAAGGTTTTTAAAAACCTTGTGACCTTGTGAGCAAGTAGTTTGATGGCATAAAAATTGGTGATTTATCAAAGGTCATTACTCATGTGGGTGGGTTCCTTCTTTTAACTGGATTATAACAAGTATATTCAGGTCCTGAGGTTTTTTTTACTTACTTACTTATGCATTTCTTTCATTTTTAGCTTCCATTTTTTTCATTTATAACCATGTATTTTAAATATGCTAAGGTTTCAGTAGATTAATTATTAAAATTATATTATAAAATATTTAAAAATCATTAATTTCATCTTTATGCCTGGTCTCACACGCACACACAGGAAAAAGTAACCAAATATTGCTCAAATAATATTTTGTTACAGAGGTGTGTGTGTGTGTGTGTGTGTGTTCTGGGCGACATGATGCCATCTTTTAACAAAACCATGCTCAGATTTTTCATATACTGGTCATACTGGTTTTGTGGCACTTATTGAAATTTTTTTGGGCTTGTGTACCTATATCATGGCCAACTATAATTAAGATCCTAAATACAGGAAATAGAAGCTATCATAGCTAGGCTATAATACCTTAAGTAGTAGTGCAGGTATGATATGTTGTATTATCTTACAGCATGTATGTCTTATTTATTTATTACCATTATTTTATCTTTTTCTTTTCTTACCTCTAATTATCAAAAATTTGAAAAAGAAGTAAGAATATATTTTTAATGGTATTTTATTATATAATAATAAAACATTGCTAATTGTTTTGTTTTTTTGGTGTTGTTGTTTGTCTTTTTTTTTTTTTTTGGTTTTTTGTTTTTGTTTTCTGAATTAAGAGTCTGCTCCTAAACCCAAGTCTTCTCTATGTGTTGAATTTTTCAGCTTGCAGATTTAATCAATTAAATAAGTTTATTAACATTACTAGTGTTTTGATACTTGTGTGTGTTGCATGTGAATTAAGTAACACAATGTGGATGAGATGGTTCAGAGCGAGACATGGTATATAATTGACTTAAAACGTGCTGGACTTTGCTCTGTTGTTATAAATGTGCAGCGGAGTAATCTGTGCGAATTAGTGTTTACATTCGGTCACATTCTAGTACAAAACTGGCACTGAAAGCACACCTCAAGTTGCTAGCGTTGCCTGCATCAACAGGTCATGCGATTTTTCCTTGAAATTTTGAATACACGCTGGTTAAATGGCAGTACGTGGGTGGTTGTGACTCGTCAAGTGTTGCCTTTGTTTAGTTTCAAGACGGGGTTATAGTGCACGCTTATACACAAGTAAAGCCTTTTTTTCCATCTCAAGTAAGAAGAAACATGACAGAAAAGTTACCACGTCAGGTCTTTACCAGAGTTTAAAGTATAAATAGTGTTGAACTGATTCTGATCCCAATCCTCCTGATTATTAGACGTTTTCCTCAACGAATCAGTGGACGAATCAGCTAATTAGGTGGATGTGATAGTTTTTATATATGTGTCCTGATATTTGGTTGCCTACCTCGATATTTGGAGCACGCAATATAATAATTGTGACGCTTCACATTCCTCTCACTATCCCTGTGTTCCATCTGGGAGGTGGCTGCCTATGTAGGCACCTGTTTTGTGCTTGTGCGTTTGAGTTACCAGAGTTTGTGTTAACAAATACGGTCCCATTCAAAGACAACATCTTTCATAGCAAGGACAATCCACTACTTCTTCATTTAACAAAAATGGCAGACAGAGCTTTCATACCGAATTTTCATCTAAGATGTGGCCCGGTATGGACAGGAAGAGGTAAGCCTTTCTGAGTATTTTTCAATATGATATGATAATAGGATTGTGATCATCGCACACTTTCCACTTCATCAGGATTCCCTAGGAAGTCAACATGGCATACAATCGTTTTTCTGAATGCACATTAAATTTCAAATCTCTGCACTTCTCAGTTAGCATTTACAAAACTTTGCTTCTGGCGTATCTCTACTAGGTGTGCTCCTTCAGAATACTTTTGCAAAGTGTTTCATCTGTGTTTTGTACAAAATATCAGCTGACCAGTCGACTTTGCTCAGCAGGATCACCTAGAAATCTAAAGTCATTTCAGTGGTCGGCTGTGTTCACTAACTGACTGTGCTATATCATTGCATATTAAAACAGTATAGACTTCAAAGCCCAAAATGACCTACTTGGCAGATATTTGTAAAGATTAAAAGCTTTGCATTTTGCTTCTCTCAGCAATCTTACACACAGACATGAATGTTAAATCTCAACCTTAGTCTGCACTTTGCTTGCTTACGAGTAAAGTTCTCTTGTAGGATTTTATTTAAATAATCAAATGAAGTTGGCTTTAAAAAAAAAAACACAACAAGCACAAATGATAGTAGTGCAGATCTGTCAGAAGTATAAGAAATACTTCAAACAACCACAGCAACATGCCGGGTTTCAGACGTGGAAAAAAGTGCTATGTGACATCCGAAAAGCTTTCTTTCTTTTTTTTTGGTGGGTATATCAATCAACCCAAAGTTTATTTTATGTTTTAAGTCAGCATTGTGGCATGTCTTGTTATTTGCTTAATATTAACCCATTTATAGATGTTATAATTTATTTTTGCATTGTTACAGCCCACATTTATTATGTGAAAATATACATAGCAAAAATAAATAATAATAATAATAATAATAATAATAAATAACTATAAAAATTCCTCTCCTTTTTCAGCTTAGTTTAATTAGATATGCTGTGTGGCTATGGTTGCTCATAAAAAACTTTTTCAGATAAGCGTAGATCTGCACCTGTGGTGTGTGGTTTTCACTCAGTGTTTGAATCTTTTTTCCTTTTTGGGTTTTGCAGCACGTTAGATGTAAATATCAGCGGTACGTAAATAAAAGATCATCGGTTTTGTGTGTGCATGTGCGATTGAGCAGTTGTGTGTTGAGTGGGGGTTGAATAGGTGTGCATGAGCATGTTTGTTAAAACATGTTATTCGATGCTGAGATTCGTTTTACATGTTTTATCCAGGTGACTTCCTTTCGGATGTTTTTAGTGAGTGGATTGTGTGTGCATGCTGCTTGCTTATGCTTTTGTTTATTGAGTGCATCAAATTTATCTATTTAACACTTCAGTCAGTGTTGATTGAAGGAAGGTACTAACAAATGTGCACAGGGTGCAACAGTCTATGTTATATGTATGCATATTCAGTGTAACTTTATAAATTATTCTGTAAACAGATGACAGAACCATGGTGGAATTTTTATTTTGTGGTGCCAGGAATAAGAAAATCACACAATTTTACACAAATTTAAATACTTTAGTGGAAATGAGCAGATATATATTTATAATGCATTTTTAATGCACTTGCTTTTGCTACGAATAAATCTTTCCTAAAAATGTGCTGATATGATATAATACATATACACTTTATCCCTGCCTTGTCACGGGTGAAAGGAAGATAGCTATCTAGATTTCATTATAACATACATTACTATATCTTACTTAATGGCTATTATCAGTTTCTTTATAACACTGATAAGAATGAGGAATTTAGATACATCCTCCCAGCATCCAGGTTCGACACTAAGCTTAAATAGAGATTTAATGCAGCAATTAGTTTTTATCCTAATTTATATTTTATTTTATAGAAATATAGAGATATGATGAATATAATGAACTGTGGAAACTCTTCATATAGTGGGTACTATGTTGGGATACTGTATAAAGTTTTGAAATATAGTTATATAACACTTTGAAATCTGGCTACATCCGAATGCAAGAGGGACCAAATTGTGTGTTTACTACATTTCATTTAGCATTTGTAGCTATGTCTTTGTAGCTGTTTTTTTCTTTTTCTAAATCTGGCTTCTCGTGTACTTTAACATGATATGGGAAGAAATCCATTACCTCAAAATGGGCTGTAACACAACAACCTGAATTTTGGAAGTAAATTTATTGAACATAAGATGCATTTTTCTATCATTTTAAAATGTAAGAGTGCTCTCAATTTATATATGTGCATAACTCAAAAAGTAATTTTGTGGTGATGGGTCACATTTATTCATGTTTTCATAACAGTGTTAAAATACAGTATGGTATAGGAAAAAATAGTTCCTTTCCACAATTCAGCCAGAGCAACAGCCGACAGGTTTTTCCTTACCTGAAGCATATGTGTCTGGTCTCTCTTTCCTTGTAATCCCCCCCCCCCATTTTATTTATTTATTTATTTAGTTAGTTAGTTAGTTAGTTAGTTAGTTAGTTAGTTAGTTAGTTAGTTAGTAAAAGTTTACAGGTATTATGACCATTTTTGCCACTTTGCTATTTAATATATCTCTCACAGTTGCTTTGCTTTTGAGTGGTTCTCTTGCCTGGTCAGACGTAGCCCACAACAATATAATTATATTAAATTTAAAAAGAAACTAGAAACGTTCTACTCTCTGAACCATTTGTTATTAATTTCCCAAAAAATGACAAGTTAAAATTTAATTAATTTTGTATTAATAACACACGAACGATTTTGGAAACTCAAGATGCATTCACAATGTCAGTAAATTGAATTAGAAAAAAATTCCATTCTGATTAGATATTAATGGCTCAGGATCATTTTCTT
This sequence comes from Neosilurus mollespiculum, assembly GCA_030014195.1. Taxonomy (NCBI): domain Eukaryota; kingdom Metazoa; phylum Chordata; class Actinopteri; order Siluriformes; family Plotosidae; genus Neosilurus; species Neosilurus mollespiculum. The sequence continues at coordinate 10,220,023 of JAQMYF010000023.1, read as the reverse complement.
AAATTGCAGTCTTGAAATGTCCAGACAGCTGTTCTCTAAACATTTGTAGTTCATTTTATTCTCACAAGAGTGTGAAATCTTGAGAATAGGACTTAGACCCGTCAGTTCTAAGAAGGCAAGATGCCAGCAAAAATAACACTATACTGGTATTAAACTAACTAATCAGATATAAACTACTGAACTACTGATTAAAATAGGGCTAGGCACATTTGCACATAATACTACCTTACATTTACATACATCAGACAGGTGTCTGCCCTTTCGGAGGCAAACAACATCACAGGTTTAGAGCACTAATTCCTCTCTTTTATCACGGCTATTATTGCAGACTCTGTTTAAAAGTGTTATTGTGAACACACTGTGGTGTCTCTTCTCTTTCAGTGGAAATAATAATCCTAATGAATGAGTCTGTGCTTTATAAAACGAGAGAACTATGAGTGAACATGATACACATTGGCAATACCAGTGGATTGAGTTAGAAAAACATTTCCATTCTGAATAGATATTGATATTGTGTTTGAGGTCATGTTGAGATTGAATGTGTGAATCAGCGCCAGTTATATAAGTTACATAAAATAACCTTGAATTAGGTTGGAGGTTATCAAAGGCTTCATCTTGACAGCGAGCCCACCGAGACTGAGAAAATACTTGACGTGTTTGCTTACCAAATAGTACATGATGTTTCATAAGATGCATTCTCAACAGCCTGACATTTGTACAGAATTGTCGGAAATGATAGTAAACACATTTGCCACAGTTACTGAATGTCATCTACATCATTCAGAAAGCTGACCTTTCTCAGAGTGTTTGGACAGGAACAGCATGGCCACATGGTTTTGGTCAGCACTGTGAATCCCCTGCTGAGGCGTCCCTCCTTTTTCCTGTCCACCTCGAGGAATGAGGGAAGAGCCCTCCTCTGGTACGCTAGGTTTGAGGCCACTCTGACTCGCATAAGCCCCTTCCTCATCCGCTGAGGAAGCTGAGGAAGCGCGGGAAACCTCAGGAGAGACATCAAGCGTTAGCTCGTGCCTATTAAAAGCAATTGGGGGAAAGTTCATGTCCTCAGATATTGTGCAGGAACAAATTCCCAAGGAGGTACACAATAAAGATCGCAATGTCCGACACACTCACCAGAAATGCTATTTACGGCGGATCTGATTTGTCATCAAGGTCCGTTGGGAATGTTCGGGTAAACAATTGATCAATGCCCAACTTCAGTCATGAACTTGAGTCTTTTAATTATGAGATCATGATTAGTCATGTGCTGGGAGGACGGAGGAGTTGCTACGTACTTACATGTGTTTGGTGCATGAGGATGCTTAGTGGTCAAGGGTTGGCATTTGCTTAAATTGCAGTCTTCAAATGTGCAGTCAGCTGTTATCTAAAATTTATGGTCAACCATTTTGCAGGCATCACTGTTAAGCAGTGCACGCACATATTGTTTTTAAGAGTTTTTTCATATTTTATTTTGTGTGTGTGTGTGTGTGTGTGTGTGTGTGTGTGGTGTTGTCTTTCTACACTGAGGACATTGCACAACACTATATTTTTCCGAACAACCATCCCATAACTGAACACTTTCACATCAAAGACAAAATTTTATGCGTAAAAAAAGCACCGTTTATTTTTTACCACAGGCTTAATTTTTCCACTGTTTCATCTGCGAAAGGAAAGCATTCAACCAATCAGAGCATTGCTTCTTGAAACGTTACTCTTGCACTTGAGAGCTGACAGTTGATGGAAGAAGGTAGAGACTGATTTATTTTGTATCTCAGGGTATTTATCATGTAAAAGATCGTACACCAGCTCCTCATCCTTTGAAGACACCATTGGCAATAGGTTTAGCAGAGATCACATCACTTTTATTGTGAGTATTCATCCTGCCTTAAACTTGTCAACCTTTTTTTCTTCTTGCATTCTTTATTCATGTCTCACTGTATGTGAAAAGGCCTTTAGATACAATTTTGGGAGGTTTGACTGGGATACCTGCATTGTAAGGACTTCATTTTGTCTGGGGTGTCTGGGATTTAGCAGACATTTATATCATTCATTCTTTCATATATTTGCTGAACCGAATAATCCAACTAGGATCGCAGCGATGCTGGAGCCTATCTCAGCCAATTCTGGGCGAAGGTGCGGTACACCCTAAATAGCTCACCAATTTATCACAGGGCAAAACACACACAACCATTCTCACTCACACTAGGGACAATTTAGAACAGCCAATTAGACCAATAAACATGTCTTTGGACTGTGGGAGGAAACAAGAGTACCCCGAGGAAGCCAACACATGCTCAGGGAGAACATGCAAACTCCACATAGGAATGCTCTTGCCAAGCCCAGGACTCAAACCCAGGATCTTCATGCTGTGAGTGCTAACCACTACGCCATCGTACCGCTCCAAACCTTTATAGATAGCAGTTATTTCGAGTAACAAGCTCTCCTATTCTTTGTAATACCCACAAGTATGCCATGTTACTTAACATGGTGGAATGATCTGGAACAAGAGCTTAACAGCAGATTTAGTGGTCCTGGAATGAATGGTAGCCTGTACCTATGTAATTACATTACATAAGTGCTTTGCATTGCATAATTGTATCATAATGCATATTATTATAAACAGTATATCTGTATTGGTGATAGAGTATAAAATTTGGTAACATTTGTTATTTTGTCAGAGTTTTTTATTTTCTGGAGTTTCTAACTGCCACATTTTGTCAGATGTTTCATTATGCGAGTGCTGACTTTGTGAAAGATGCTTGCCATGCTCTTGCAAGCTGGGCAAAATGCGAAATTGTATTTATCTTGAGGCACTGATGAGTGATGCTGAGTAAAATTGCAGTCCACCTGCATGGGAACACTGCTCTTGAATTGATGGTATTTTGGTGTGCAGCGTACAAAATGCTCACAATTTTTTGTATAGTTATTGCTGAAGTTTGGATTGCAATTTTGTAATAACTTCATTTTCAGGGTTTTCTGAATGAAAAGCATTAGCATAAATGGGTGTCATGTAAAGTGAATGTTATAATCAAACCACACAAATACAGAACTGCACAAAGCAGAGTGTAAAATAAATAGGAGGAAAAAATTAACCTAAATTTCCATCAGCTTCGAGTTTGACCACTGTTTGTACTGACTGGGTTACTTTTAGCAGATAACACAGACGTATTAACTTGTCACTGACACACATGAACATGGGTCTAGCCGTGCTTTTGGGAGAGAGAATATGACTATAGATTATTTGCTGGTTCCATGGCGTATTGGTAGTTCAGGTAGTTAAGAGACGTGCTGGTGTAGGAAGGATTACTTTAACACACAGCATCAGGTTCTTATTTTAACTGTCTTACAGATTATAAATTGGAATTGGATTTATTGTCTCGACAAATCTGCAGAATTAAAATAAATGGTGGCAGAAATAGTGATACAAAGGTGAGAATGGATCGCAAAAGGGTTTAAATTTCATTACATTTTGCGATGCCATACCAGACATTTCGGATCTTGATAGTACGTATATAATTAAGAGTGTGTGTTATCTTTGTTATTTGCAAATGCCATATGTGGATATGTGCATAATATATTTGGAATATTTCTTCCAGTAGGAATGAAATGCGTCTTTAAAGTTTGTTTGGTGTTCTTTGCATGATTTAACCCGTTTCTCTGTTAAACAGAGTGATAAAGATCACAGTCAGATCAGAGCCTCACACTCAGCCCATTATATAAATACCCAGGATAAATCAAATCAACACTGTATCAGGAAGAAGGGTTTTGGCTCGTATGCTTTTGGGTTACATTATAATAACGATTGCAGAACTAAAGCACAAAAATATTCTGCCACGCCCTCTCATAGAGCCACTATCGGTCATTATGACTGTCATGATCATAGGATCAGAGTTCAAGACCTTAACCGTGACACTGAAAATATCACAATGCAGAGAAAGCAATTTGTTACGTCAGCTTTACTATATAAATTTATCCAGAGGAAGAAGTGATCCTTCCAGCTTTCAGTAAAGAGAAGTGGAAAGCAGAAAAGCAGTGGGTGAAGCAACAGGAAGTCATCTGGCTAGCCGAACACCTCACAGCACAACCACATGATGGTTAGCTGTCTGCATTTTTGCTGAGGCCATGAAGTGTAAAAAATCAAGTTCCTGTTCAATTTGGTGGAACCACAGAAATAGCCAGTCACTCATCTAGTTGCCAAAGTTACCTTCGGTGTTTACGAAGCTTGGTGTCACCGAGAAACTCAGTGTGGCTTGGGGCTCAAAGTGGCTTGGAGTTTTGGGGTGAGTAGGACTTTAGATCTTTATCATTGATTTTAGATTTTAGTTTTGGTTTAGTGATCACTCTGGACTGTGAATTAATACCAGAGCCAAACCACACTTTCTCGAGTGATGAATCAGTGGGAAAACACAAAGATTAAATAATTTTAAGACAGTAATACCAATTAGTGAAGTGATATACCACCACCACCTTCATGCTTTTAACCACACTGACTGTACTGCTCAACCTGATGAGCATGCTCATTTACTCACAGATACCTCCTTTAGGTGTAGCTGAATGTGTATTTTAGTTTTGGCTTTTCTAAAAGGTTTGCTAAGTGAGTTTTCCATTGTTGCTGCTTTTACACATTGTTACGACTTTGTTTGTGTTCGCGTTGGTGGACGCCAGTTCCTTTTTACCCAGAAATTGTTCTTTCTCAAGTAATATTCTCCAGAAATCCATTTACTTTTAGGAAATAGGAAAGACATATACACTGGATGGTTGTATAAAGACAACATAAATCTTAATGATGATTCCTGTCCTGAATTACATTTTTTTCATTATAGTATGAATAACTTATTAAAAATAAGGACATTAAACAAATGTTTCTTTAAATTCAAATTGAAATAGATCTTTATCTACTATTAAACAATTCTGGTATACTATAACTACTTTAAGACCAAATATATGTTGTGTATTACGAGAGTTGAAATTAGAGAGAGATATAAAGTTTTAGATCAACCTTTTACACCCCCCAAAAAAAATATCTAAAATTGACTAAATGTTCAATTATATAGCAGATTTACTAGATGTCTTTGGTGTTTTTTGTTTGTTTGTTTGTTTGTTTGTTTGTTTTGGTTGTTGATATTGTTATAATTAAATTACAAACTTTTTTATTTAGATTTATTATTTTTATTATCATTATTATTATTATTAATATTATTATTATTATTAAGTAGTATTTTTAATAATAATAAGTATTAAGTAATATTATTAAATAGGTTGATCTTTTTACTACACTTAATCACTGTAGTACACTTTTTTGTATTAAATAAACATGAATAATGTTTTTACCCTTATGGCCAAAATCAAAGATGTGTTGGATCCCTGAAGCTGAGGTCCTGTCTAAATGTAATGCTTAATCTTTCCTCATTCATTCGTCATTATCTTTAAACCAATAAATGCATAAATGTCATCGTACCTTACTTAGCTTTGTTAACTAAACAGAGATTTCTACATCCTCCTTTTCTAATGAGCCCAAGAGACATTTAATTTATCTTACTTATCTGTAACTGATATGGTAAGATAAAGTTTACAGAAATCGAGTGACCATTTCCTGATTTTATACATCGGACTCATCAAAAAGCAGCATATAGAAATCTAAAAATGCATCCTGCTGCCTGATTCATTTCAAAACATGGAAGTCAGATGTTTCTATTCAGTAGTTCAGCACATCAGCATCAGCATTTTTAAAATGAATATTTAAATGGATTTTAGATAAGGGTGTCAAAATTATAATCAGTCAACCTTTAAGGTAAAACACATGTTAAGAGGTTTTAACTAAAACAGGGTGTGAAAGTCAGAAACAAATGAGCAGAATAGGGAATAAAAACTGAGAAATCTGCATTAGGAGTTTACCAGTGAGGAGAGTCTTTTCAAAGAATAAGTAAAAAATAATAAATCAGAGTTCACGTGTGCTATGCCAGACAAATCCATGCCAGACACAATGTGGTTTTAAGTCTGTGCATTATAATTGCTGCATCAAAGTTACAAATGTGTGCCTAGTAAATTCAGTAGTAGCCATGTGGGTGGCGTGACAGGTTTATTGTCTGGGTTTAGTCTCAAAGCGAGAGGGCACGGCAGAGACAACAGCACAGGGGAAGACTTTTTTGCCACTCACTCTGGCACTGATGTCAGGAAGTCGCATTTCTCTTTCTGCAGTTCGCTATGACAAAGCCTCGAGGTCATGGCCTTTTCTGATGAAAGTGTTGCACCGGCAGTGGTACTCTCTAATCGTAAGTCGTGTTCTGTGTTTTTCTGAGAATCCTCTCTCATTTTTTTCAAGCTCAGAGTTAGTTCAATAGGTATGGAAAAAAAAAACCACTTTGCTTTGGTGTGATGACTTTGTGATGTCCCACCCACCACCTACCAGCATGTCGTACACAAACAAAGAAAATGGAGGAATAAATTAGCAAAATAAAAAAGAAAAAGGCAACAATACCAAGAAAAATAGTGTCTGATGGAGAACCCAGACATACACTTATACGAACAAAAGCTTATACGAATAAAAGTGAAAGGGTAAATGACATCAATGAACTCCATGTGTACATACATACATTAGAAGTCAGACAGAAAGGATTACCACAGACATATAACAGTGATCCATATAATAATTACCTTTAAGCAAACGCATGTAGCCTTTATTGAGAAAATATTGTTGTTGTAATGTAGTCTAGCCAGCTGTAATCTAGAGTATGAATCTATGTATGCTGTCAGTCTCAGTCCATTCTCCTTTTACTCCAAAACATAACTAAACATTTCAGCTCTTGCTGTGCATTAAGCTACTGTTCTCTGTGAGAATTTTATTTATTTATTAATTATTTTTGGTGGTGTTTTTTGTTCGTATTTTTGGAGAAATTCTACCACGAAAGACCGGTGTTTTATCAATCAACTGATGACTGTGTCGATAGTGGTGAATGTTGTCGGGCTGGTTCTCCTTCTTGTGCACTATCGTCGCTCCTTTCCACAAGCCGCGGAGACGACTGTGATAAGTACTGTGATTCTTAACCACAAATGTCCATTTACACAGTCTCAGAATTATGACAGATTGGTAAGTGAACGTTTTCGATGCTTTTTGCTTTGTGGAGGCATGTATATGTCTTTAAGTTTGTGTTAGAACACATTTTCGTTTCTCTGTACTCTGTATTTTTGTTCATTTGTGTATGAAGGTAAATACATTGCCTGTTTGGAAATGTGTTTTGTTAGTGTTTGGCAAGTGCAGCATTGCTGACAGATCCAAGCGCTTGAAAGCCACACATATTCACGTTTATAGCTGGTCATATGATTGATGCTTAGAAGTGAGGCGGATGAATCCAGGCATATTCAAAGCTGTTCAGAAACCAACATTAAAAGGTTTAAGACTGGAAAAGCAAGACCGAGTTACAATCAACTGACCAGAAACAGTTGTAATATAATCACAGGAAGAAAACAATACTGCAAAATTCAACACAGAATAAACACACACACACACACACACACACACACACACACACACCCACACACACACACACGAAAGTATAGGAACGATCTGCTACTGAAGGACTACAACTCAACAGTACTTAAAGTACTTTTTGAAGTAGTTTCAAAGGAACCATGTGGTTTCCTAAAAAACTTTTAAGTGTTTTATTTAAATAAAAACATTATTAAAGTTTTTATAGCTGTTGGGTGTTTCTAAGAACCTGGTACCTAAAAGTAGGAAAGAGGTGCTTAAAAATAAAAATACATAAATAAATAAAATGTCAAGGACGGTTATTAATCAAATTTAGCACTTTGGGTAAATTTTTTAAATTAAAATTTACAAAGATAAAAGACACTCTTTTTCAGATAGCATAATATACTTTTGCATGAGAGATTTAGCAAGTAATGCTAACCCACATGCAACAAAGGAAAAAAGGACATGAAAATTACACTATTTAAAAAATTATAATAATGCTCTCACTGGCACCACTTAGGAAAATGCAAGACCGAGTGTTTAAGAACAATGATAAGACTGCAGGTTCATTAAAAAAATTTTTGACTGTATTTGGAAAATGAGCTCGTTTGTTTTGTTTTGTTTTTGTCGTGTCCCTGCTCATTGTGCCCACACAGGCAACCCAACGCATGCACTCGCTGCCACCATCAGCACTGAGTGCACTCGCTAGTCAATGGTTTTTCTTCCTGAGGGGAAATAAGTTTTTGAATAGCATTGAAAAGATGGTAAGTAATATTATCGCCGTTCCTTTACTGAAAATAAATGCAAGCATTTTCGGAGCTCTGCTTTTAGGCAGTACCTGAATATTTATATTGGTGGTATATAAGACAATTGAGCTATGTTTTCAAAATGAATTGCACATTTAGGGAACTTTTCATGTCCCAATTTTAGTCCTATTTTTGCCCCCATTTTTTGTAAAAAAAAAAAAAAAAAAAAAAATCATTATTTTTGGGG